>OY757921.1:58151292-58748792 GCA_963585895.1 Sepioteuthis lessoniana
CATCTCCCTGGAATATGCCTCTTTGTATTTTTACTAAGCTTTGTCCTCCTGCTGTCAATTACTCTCTCCAGGTTTGCATGGTTTTCTCGACAAACTGTGCGATTTGTCGGGTATTATATATATTTTGAGATACCGTGTTATCCAGCTTTGGGGGACCATATCGTGAACTTTTTTTGTAGCCGCTCAAGCTTCATTTTCGTCTCATTTTACTTTTTTTGAGGATGTGTTGATCTATATATAGTAGTTTGTCAGTGGTCTGATTTTCTTGTGTCATCTTTTCTGTTCGTCGGGGAAGATTCCGTGGCTTATCAATGAGTAGTAGATCTGCTCCCTAATTTGTGCAGTTAGTATTTTCCACATCATCGGTAGGTACGTTATGGGTCTATAGTTGGTTGGGAAAGTTCCTTTGAGGGGGTCTTTTTGGATTAGAGTGGTCTTCCCATTGGTCATCTACTCGGGTATCTCAGTTTTCTGTATGCATTTTTTCATTTCAGTCGCAAGTCTGTCGTGTATGGAGATGAATTCTTTTAAACCAAAATCCGTGTATGTCACCGAAGCTAGGGCTTTTACAGTTTGCTATTTTTCTATGTGTTGCCTTGAGCCCGTCAAGGTGTATGTTCACCTGAAAGCCTTCTTCGAGTATTCGTAATTCTGTTTCCATGTTGTTTATCCATTCGGCTTTTTTGTTATGATCTTTCAGTTCCCATATTTTGCTTCAAAATCTTCTTGTCTCTCTCACATCCGGTTGTTGATATGGCTTCGCCCATTCTCCCTCAAATTGTAGGTAGTACTTTTTTCCTTGGTTTGGAACGTCCTGTTTTGTCTATATTTTTTGGTCTTGTCTCGGTATCTTTTTAGTCTTCCTTCTTTCGTCAGTATTTTTTGGTTGGTCTCCCCAAGTTTCTTTTTGAGTTCTAGTTGCCGTGCTTTTTCAGTTTCGTCCGAATATTTCTTAAAGTTCCGTTTTAGCATTCTTGCTTGTTGTCTTTTTATCAGCGAATCAAGTCTGAGTTCCCACCCGGGTTTTGACTTTTATTATTATTATTATTATTAATGGGTTGTTTGGGTTTTTATGGTATATCAACCTTTGTAGGTTATCTAATGACAGATCCATTTTAAAACCAATAATCAGTTCTATTTCAAACAATTCAGTTTCGCCAAACAGTTCTCATTCAGCTAATTCAGTTTAGTATAAGTACAGATTTTGTCAAAACAGTTCTATTTTAAACAATTCAGTTTAGCGTAAGTAAAGTTTCAATGTCAAAAACAATTCCATTTCAAACAATTCATTTTAGCATAAGCACGCTGTTTAAATGTAAAAACACAGTTTAATGGCCAAAAACATTTCTATTTCAAGCTATTCAGTTTATTAAAACAATTCAGTCAAACAATAAGTATGCAGTTTAGTTCTATTCAACCCATAGATAGGTCCCTATCAGGTGCTACCATTCCGGGCCAGAGAGGACCTGGGAGCAATGCTCCGCACTCCCCAACGCCCTAGCATCACTGGAACCTCACCATCAGATTGTTTAGTGTCATAAACAGGACACTGGTTCGGGGGGGGGGGGTCGGTGTATTCTACTGTCCCAGTCGGTGTATTCTACTGTCCGAGTTTACTGGGCAATACACAGAGTTAAATGTCAAAACTGTTTTATTTCAGATAATTCAGTTTTGCATAAGTACACAGCTTAAATGTCAAAACAGTTCTATTTCGAGCAATTCAGTTTAGCATAAGTACGAAGTTTAGAGGTCAAAACAGTTCTATTTTAAACAATTCAGTTTAGCATAAATGTGCATTTTAAATGCAAAAAACAGTAAACTCAAGAAACCAAGGTTTAGTTCTATTTAACCCATAGATAGAACCCTTATCAGGTGCTACCATTCCGGGACAGACTGAACCTGGCAATAAAAGGTTACCCCGCATTCCCCAAAGCTCCAGTATTACTGGAACCTCGCTATCAGATTGTTTAGTGTCATATCCAGGACACTCGTGGAGAGGGTCTTACCCCTCTGCAGAGAAGCAGTCGGTGTATTCTACAGCCCTAGCTGATTGAGCAATTATTATTATTATTATTATTATTTACTCCTTGATAGTTTTTTCACATCAGTTTTACCTGACGGTCTTTCACTGAAGTTTGAGTGACAGCTAGTCTCCTCAAGTCTCTAAGACTCTTCTCAGTATTCTGGGCGATCTCAATAATGTAATAGTTTGGATAGTCTCCACTCGTCCTCCTTCAGTCCCTTTATCAACCCTTTAATGACTATACCTATTGCAATTGGTATAAACGTCACTTTCATGTTCCATATTTTTTCAATTCCCAAGCAAGATCGAGGTACTTATCCTTCTTTCACATTCTTTCAGTTTTACGATTGATACAATTGTCCCCTTCATGTTCCATAGTTTTTACAATTCCTTAGCAAGGTCGAGGTACTTATCCTTCTTTTTACATTCTTTCAGTTTTATTTTGTGGTCAGCAGGAACAGCAAAGTCCACAATTTTGCAAGTTCTCTTTTTTTGTTGATTATTATAAGGTCTGGTCTTCTAGCTGAGATTAAGTGATCCGTTTGTATGTCAAAGTCCCGTAGGAGTTTATGTGTGTCATTCTCTAAAACAGCTGCTGGGTTGTGCATATACCATTTATTCGTATGGTCAAATTTAAATTTCTTGCACATTTTCCCAGTGGAAAACATGGACGTGGCTAAGAAAAGGAAACTTTAAGAAAGAAACAGAATCTCTCCTAATAGCAGCTCAAAATAACGCCATAATCACCAATCATATCAAAGCTAGAATAGATAAGACGCAACAAAATAGCAAATCTAGGCTTTGTGGTGACAGAGAAAATTATCAATCACATGATAAGCGAATGCAGCAAATTAGCACAGAAGGAGTATAAGACTAGACACTACTAGGTGGGCAAAGTGTTCCACTGTGAAATGTGCAAGAAATTTAAAATTGACCATACGAATAAATTAGTCGTTTAAAACGTCCATAGAGCTGTTTTTCTTCCCATTTTTGTTTCCTAGTTATTGTCATTCTGATGTCTATCATGTTGTCAGTATCATTTCTGATAGCTGAAATCAGCCCTCCTTCGTGTTTTTTTACGTAGTCTTCGAGTCCTTGCATCGATGCGTCAACACTGTCTTCAGTGTTGGCAAGTCCTCTTCCTCCCTCCTTTCTTGATACATATAGTCTCTCAAAGTCGTCTCTAGGATATAATGCCTTGTGCATGGTCATTAAGTTTCTTGTTCTTTGGTCCCTTTGCTTAAGTTCTACTCTGGTCCACTTCAAAAAGGGTCCCGACTCTAACGAGGGGTACAGCCCAGGAATTGCTAGATAGTTTTGTCTCAAGTGGCTTTCTAGTTCTCCTGAGATATTCTGTCTTAATTTTTCTTTCATGTCCACTTGTTTGATGCCCAAGTATTTGTTGGTTTTCTTCTCTCCGAGCGTTCTAATCTTGTCTTGGTTTGGTAGTTTCATTCCGTCAGATGCCGTTTGCCACTTTTCATTACTAGCATGGCACATTTTTCTATGCCAAATTCCATTCCTATGTCCTGACTGTATATTCTAACTGCGTGTATTTGAGTTTCTGGTTATTTTTCATTTTTTGCAAATAGTTTGACGTCATCCATGTACATTAGGTAATTGATCTTTTCCTGTGATCTACTAAGTTTGTATCCGACTGTGCATTTTCTAAGTATGTGGTTAAGTGGCATCATGGCAATTATGAATAGTAACGGTGACAGTGCTTCTTCTTGAAAAATACCTCTTTGGATCTTTGCTTCAGCTAAGCTTCTTCCTCCTGCTGTAAATTCCACTCTCCAGGTTTTCATCGTTATCTCGATAAAGTTTATGACTTCATTTGATATTTTGTACATTTTAAGGCAGTTTATTATCCAGCTTTGCAGGACTTTTTCATATGCCTTTTTGTAGTCAACCCTGGCCATAGCTAGATTTCCCGTCTGGTCTTGCTCTCGTTTAGGATGTGCTGGTCTATGTAAAGTAACTCTGCAGTGCCTCCAGATTCTTTGAGGAATCCTTTCAGGGAACAATGCGTGGCTTGTTAGTGAGTAGTAAATCTCTTCCCTTATTTGTGCTGTTAATATTTTCCATATCATCGGTAGGCAGGTTATGGGTCTGTAGTTGCTTTGAGGCAGTTTCTTTGCTTGGATCAAGGTGGTCTTTCCTTTGGTCATCCATTCGGGTTCGTGTGCACCTTGTAGGTATCTGTTCCCTTGTCCCTGTTTTACGTTTATGTCTCTGGTTGTTATGGTCCCTTAAATCGTCATTCGTGTACCTGAAAAAAGAACAGGCAACATTCTCAGGATGATGATCGGGTCTCCCACGTTGGCTATTAGGAGAGCACCTGATGATCATGACACTCAAGCCTGTCGCCCGAGTCCCACGTTGTCACATTCTGATTCAAAATTTTTATCATGGGTGGTATATTGTGGCTACACCAAACCCAGGAGTTGTTTATTATCTTCGCGCCTGACACAGATATGACGGAGAACAGTCACGGTAACTGTTCATGAACAGCGGTCACAACCCCCCCTAAGTTTTTAACTTAGTTAAAGTCCATTATCTTGCTATTTTTTGCTTTATTTCTCGGGCTAAACTGAACTAGTTTCAGGTTTTCCTGTATTACCTTTTTGGTTTATATTTACTGCCTCAGCGGAAATAAAGATGAGGTTCCTGCTGTCTTTCCAGTTGTATTGAGGAAGGTAGCTGTTCTTGCTTAGCGCTTTCAAACTATATCAGTTACGTATTTTCTCACCGATTGAGAGAAGTCATAGATGAGTCAGAGTTTAGTGTGGGAAATCTAAACAAATCTATTTCGTGATTTCAAAATAGTTTAGCTGAAAGCAATTTTGGGAATTAAAAAATCTTCATTTAAGATACAAAAGTTTACCAAAAGATTTTTCGAGTAACGGAAAATCAATGTTTTTTTAAATTTAAGAAATTCAATTTTCTTTGAACACCACACAGCAGATTCGTTCATCTGCCCTAACAGTTCGATTCCTGCCATCTAATTATTGCTGGGGAAGGAGTTGTTTTTTTTTCATATATATTCTAAGAAATAGACATTATGTGACATTCTAGAGTGTTCTATTGTTATCATTATTATTATTTGTTCTCTTTTAAGAGTTTTTCACATCAGCGTTAGCTGATGGTTTCTCACTGGAGTTTGAGTTACAAGTCTCCTCAAGTTACCAGGACTCTTATCAGTATTCCGGCCGATCTCAATAATGCAGAAGTTTGGATGGTCTCCATTCATTCAGTTATTTCCAAGTCCTCCAGTCCTTGTACTAGTCCTTTGGTGACTGTGCCAAGAGCATCAATTACAATTGGTATCATAGTCACTTTCATGTTCCCGAGATTTTTCAATTCCCTTGCAAGGTCGAGGTATTTATCCCTTTTTCCACATTCTTAGTTTGTCGCTTGACGTGTTCATACAGTTGTTTTCTTCTTGTTGTTTTCCAGGTATTTCTATTGTTGTTTTCCTTTTAGTCCTTATATTATTTCTGTTGATATTGTTACTGGCTTCGAATATCTACACAATCCTCAACTCTGGCAGGTGTTCTTTCTCTTTTACTGGATATGTAGACTCTGTTATCCTGAGGGTTTATGGCAGTGTACATCTTCAATTCCCTTATTCTAAGTTCCATACGTCTCAGTTCCTCCCGTGTTCATTTTAAGAAGGGTACGGAGTATCTTACAAGGGATATTGGGTCAGTATTTATTCCTTTGATTGTATTTCTACAGCAGAATTTTGTTTCACGAAGTTTTTTTGTTCTTCTGAAATACTCCTTTCTTACTTTTTCTTTCATTTCCATTTGCTTAATGGTATTCGCTTTCAATATTTCCAGGTATTTGTATTTTTTCCTCCAAATATTCTGATCCTTTCCTGATTAGCCAGTTCAATTCCTTTCATTGTTTCTTTTTTTTTCTTTTCTTCGTTATAAGCAGAGCGCATTTTACAAAGCTAAATCCCATTCCTATATTTAAGCTGATAGTTTGTTCATGGTTTCTTATTCTTTTTCTTTCTTAGCATCATTAGGCAAAGCGTGAAATCTTGTTGATCTGGTATATGTTCACTGATATATTGACCCTAGTAGTTATTAACCATTGACGCATTAGTTATTCTCTGCTCTCTCGAAAACCCTGATTTATACTCGTATTGTATGATTATCAAGAACAATTTGATGAACGATTTGAGCTCTGTACAAACCGATGAAATTTTTATAAACCGTATCCAAGAATACTTCTTTTTGCTATCTTACTGTAATATATGGAGAAAAGGCATTTAACTTTTGAGATTTCTTTCACATCCAATTCTTCTTTGATGATCCCCTTTCCCAAACATTATTAGTTTCCTGCAAATAATGAAATACATGTCCCATGTCATGTGAACAGATCCATTCGTCAACCTGTTCGGATCGGAAGCGGGAGTTAGATTTGTGATCTTACTGGATTATACTGGTAAACCCTGGGAAAAATTCAGGTTCGAATCTCCTGAACGTCTTTTTTTCGTGTATTTTATTTTTAAAACAATAGTTTATCTCATGATAACTCATTCCCGTTGGTGTCCTTTAAACTTGACGTCGAGTCATGTCCTATTTATAGAATCTATATTATAATTGATAGCAAATAAATAAGTAGATAAATAAACAAGGGAAAGTGTCAATAGTTTGTAATGTGATGGCCACTCCCAGCACTAGTTAAAACCTCTAGTCTGACAGCGTGACCCACAAGGAAGGGTTAATCGCGAGAACTTTCGCTGTGGGTATGAGACGTAGTCAAGCTCGAAACTTGGGGACTTTTGAAGTCTGATAGTTGGTTACGGCCGAGCGATAAGTAGCGACCTTTATTTGAGGGTTAAAGAACCCTACCCAATCTACGTTCGGCGTATGCTGTGAGTTGTTAAACAATAGATCTCTCCTTTATCGACTTGAGAATATCACTTTACGTCTTTCTGTTATTAAAACCGCTTCCGGGGGAAGTTGTAACATCGAAATCAAATAGAGTGAGATGCCATTTTTCTTTCCTGATATCGTTGTTATCATTTCATCTCGTCTTTGTCATTATCGAATTTTCTTTGAGACGCCGGTGAAGTCACAAATTATCTCTTTTCTGAGGTCACTGACAAAAGTCTCGTTACGATGAGTTGTTTTTGCTATGTTATATTAACATACATGCAAATGTCGAGTCATGATAGTATAGATTGTTTCACAAAAACTATTGCCTCAAAAACGAAAGAAAAAATGGATCTAAAACAAAATAAGTGTGATATAACCATAATTGTTTCCTTTTGTTTCTCCAAATTCTATGAAAAATGTAAATCTTTTGTTATTCACACATTGCATTTGGTCAATTAATTAAGAGAACACAACCCCCCATCCCCCCCAAAAAATGAACAAATTTACTCAATAAAGAGGATATGAAAGAATATTGTTTTATGTGGAATCATTTTGGTTGAAAACACTTTAAGAGT
This sequence comes from Sepioteuthis lessoniana, assembly GCA_963585895.1. Taxonomy (NCBI): domain Eukaryota; kingdom Metazoa; phylum Mollusca; class Cephalopoda; order Myopsida; family Loliginidae; genus Sepioteuthis; species Sepioteuthis lessoniana. Next base: position 58,158,786 of record OY757921.1, read on the forward strand.
TACAGGAGATAAAATTTAATTGCTAAAATTATACTAAACAAACAAATTTCCTTTGAATTGAATTCATTTACTGTGTCAGGTAATTATTTTCGTGATTCATAGTCAAGCACATTTCTCATTAGTTAAACATGGAAGCATATAATTGTATTGCGTAAGTCATACATCTTAAAGTGTAAACCTATATTAGAGAGTATAGACTTGAAGAGTCGGTTCAGTAACTAATCTTCAATCGTGAAAGTACAAGGGGTGCTGAAAAGTTTTCGGTTCAATCAAGATAGAAACGACTTTTAATTAATTTCATTTTATTTATTTATTCCTTTACTTTTTGTAAGGGTTAAAAAAAGATCGAGAAACGATGCGCTAAGTGTGTTAAACTGAAGGAGAAATATGTTAAATAACATTCCCTTCTTGGTTGGGATAACAACTTTTTAGCTCTTCCTCCTATTAGACGAAATCTTAGGCAAGTACTTAGATAGATCAATACGTCTGTGGCTTGGTACGTAGTTCTTAACTGAATGGTATTTTAAAAGTTTCCTTCTATAATGTTCGTTCTCAAAGTTTAATATTCAATAGTGAAGTAAGTATATTATCCAGGAACGAGACTGAATTACAAATGAATATTTATGGTGTATAATAGATTCTTTATACTATTAATTGACGGACTGGTATTTTTGAGCTGATTTTAGGATAAAGTTATCTGAAATAAAAGGTTTTAGATGTTTAGACCGGGGCGCAATTCCAGTGATTGCCATGGGCGCTATTTTCCGTAAATAGGCCACTGGTTTGATCACTATTTTAAAATTTCTACTCTTTTGTTGATGGGTTAATAACTTTATATATGTACGTGAATCAATAAGTCAGTCGTTAATTTTGTTAATCTTTTAATCAAAAAGTTATGGCTCTACTGAAAATTACAATTGCACCTTCCTTGCTTTCACTGATGTAAATTGGTTTATGTAGAGGGCAAAATCTGTTTTTTCAGTTTCTTCTCTTTCTAAACTCAATAGACTAAGATTAGAGATACCTCTTTGATCCATATGAAATTTTTAAATACGGAAGGATTAGTTTTAACTGACTGAATGATATCTCACGAAATTCTAGACCCTAGTTTACGCAGGTGAATAGCCTTACTGGCAGTAACAATCATTGGTGCCTAATTAAGAGGCGCTCTAGGGCACGTGCCCTACTTTCCATACCTTAGATACGACACTTCAAATTATTAAGCATTTTTAAAAGTAGTTCATTAATATCGATGCTAATGGTAATGAGCTAGTGGGAACTAATAGCAATGAAGGGATGCTGCTACACTTCCTAGAGTTCCAGAGTTCGAACCTTACCATCGGATGCAATATAGCATCATATTCAGGTTACGACTTTTGTGAGATCTTACCCATCTGTAGGGGATGCGGTTGGCGTATTCAAAGCTCTGTCAACTGGACAGACTTCCTGTGAGATTAGATTTCTGAAAAAATTATGCAGATTTGCCGAGTTGAAGTCTTGTGGTATGAAAAGTTTAAGCCGTCCAGTTGTTGCACAAATTGAAGAATCTTGCCAGATTCCAGTCACTATTTGGAGTCTGCCTTCGTGTAGATAAACTATCTTTTTGTTCTAAGGCTGTCTCTTTGAACTTTCTGTCTTTCACAAGTCATCCATAAGGCTGCAGGGCAGGTTTTAAGGATTTCCTAGTTTTTAATTCTGAATTGTCCTATCCGGTTACCCATCCAAGGGTAATGAGCACAGTCTGTCCAACTATTTTGCCATTGTTTGGAGAAAAGATAAATATATGCTTTTTCAATTGACTTTAGAATTTTAATTTGGTTCGCCGGGGTAATTTTCTCTGCAAATAACTATTCCACTACCCACATCCTCCTAAGAATATAAACCAGTTTTTAAATAACCATTTCATCGATTCCTAAAAATAGAGAATATTTTTGTCTGCAATTAAAAAGAAGTAATTAAAACTCTTAAGCTTTTTAAATGTGCTATTTTATAACATTGAAAGTTTGATTAATTGGATGCATTCATTGTTTATTTATTTGTTTTATTATTCATTTATTGCACGAAGAGAACATTTCTCAAGCATCTTTTACAATTAAAGAACTGTTATTATTATGAGTATGTAAAAGTTTAAAAAGTTCTAATCAAAATTACTTGATATATATATATATATATATACATATATTCGTCTTACTTGATTGGTTTGAAGGATTGGAGGTAAGTGTGGTTTGCCGCTTCTAGGATTTGTTCAAAACAACACGCAGCATCCTTAAATAGTTCTTATCTAGCTTATTCTTCAAGCGCTTTGTTAGAGTCCAGGTGGTGAATCCATACAATAGTGCCGACACAACAACAAATTGGAAGAAATACCGTTTTATTTTATTAGAGAAATCAGATTTCCATGAGATCAACTACCTGTTAATAGCAGTCCAAGATTTTTCTATGCTGACATCGCTTTCTGTAGATAAGATATTACTGCTGTGGTTTAAGAAGAACAAGATATGCAAGGTACAGCAGGAGAAGTAAGGAAAAACTCATTAGTGATTTTCTCTTACAGACGGCTACACATGGATAAGGCAAAGTTGACCGATGATCAAAGGCGTACATACATCTCGGAGAGAAAACTTAATGCAATCTAGATGACCTGCCGAAAACAGTGGACCATTGGTGGAATGCAACGGTTCTCAACTAGACGTTTGTAATTCTACAACATCGAATAGACTCCTGCACCACAACGGTTATCAGCAGACACTTGTCGTGCTACAGCACAACATGGAACTTTGTAACCACACGGTTCTCAGCAAACGCTTATAGTGCTACTGCACAACATGGACTTTTGTACCCCTACGGTTTTTAGCAAATCCTTGTAGCACAACAGCACAACATGGACTTTTGTACCAACACGGTTCTCGGCTGACACTTGTAGCACTACAGCACAACATGGACTTTTGTACGACCAGGGTGCTCAGCCGACCATTTTTGTGCTACTGCACAACATAGACTTTTGTACCAACACGGTACTCAACCAACCCTTGTAGCGCTACAGCAAAACATGAACTTTTGTACCAACACAGTTCTCAGCTGACTCTTCAAGTGCTACTGCACAACATGGACGTTTGTACCAACGCGGTTCTCAGCAGACCTTTTTAATGTTATTGCATTACATGGATTTTCTACCAACACGGTTCTCTGCCAGTACTTGGCGTGCTACAGCACAACATGAACTTTTGTACCAACACGGTTCTCAGCAGACCTTTGCAGTGCTAGAGCACAACATAGACTTTTTTTCCAACACGATTCTCAGTAAACCCTTGTATCGCTACTGCAGAACATGGACTTTTATACCAAAAGGCTCTCAGCCGACACTTGTAGCGCTACAGCACTAAAAGTACTTCTGTACCAACACGCTTCTCAGAAGACCCTTGTACCGCTACAGCAGAATATGCTATTTCATACCACCACGTTTCTCAGCAGACCCTTGTAGTACTATAGCACAGTATGGACTTTTGTACCACCACAGTTCTCATGAGATCCTTGTAGCGCTACAACACAACATTGATTTTGTACCACCATGGTTCTCAGCTGACCCTTGTCGAACTACAGCACAACATGGACTTTTGTACCAACACGGTTCTCAGCAAACCCTTGTAGCGTTAAAACACAACATTGACTTTTGTACCAACACGATTCTCAACAGACCTTTGTAGTGCTACTGCATTACATAGACTATGGTACGAACACTTTTCTCCACCGATCCTTGTCATGCTACAGCATTACATGGACTTTTGTACAAACACGGTTCTCAGCAGACACTTGTAGCGCTACAGAAAAACATGGATATTTGTACCATTACAGTTCTCAGTTGATCCTTTTAGTACTACAGCACAACATGGGCTTTTGTACCAACACGGTTCTCAGCAGACATTTGTAGTGCTACTGCATTACATGGACTTTGGTAACAATACGTTTCTCATCCGATCCTTTTGGGCTACAGCATTAGAAAGACTTTTGTACATGCGCAGTTCTCAGCAGACACTTGTAGTTCTACTGCACAACAGGGACTTTTGTACCCATATGTTTGTCAGCCGACCCTTGACGTCCTACAGCACAGCATGGACTTTTGTACCAACACGGTTCCCAGCAGACATTTGTAATGCTACTGCTCAACATGACCTTTTTTACCAACATGGTGTACAACAGGCCCTTGTAGTACTACAGCAGAACATGGATTTTTGTACCACCACGGTTTTCAGCAGGTCCTTGTAGCGCTACAGCACAACATAGATTTTTTTGCAAACATGGTTTTCATCAGACCCTTATAGCGCAACAGTACAGCATGGATTTTTGTACCACCACGTTTCTCAGCAGATCCTTGTAGCGCTACGGCACAACATGGACTTTTGTATCAACCCGGTCCTCAGACACAACTTTGACTTTTGTACCAACACGGTTCTCAGCAGACCCTTGTAGCGCTACACGACAACATAGACTTTTATACCACCACGGTCCTCAGGAGATCCTTGTTGCGCTACAGTAGAACATAGACTTTTGTACCAACATGTTTCTCAGGAGACCATTTTAGCTCTTCAGCACAACGTGGACTTTTGTGCGAACACAGCTCTCAGCCAAAACCTTGTGCTACAGGACAACATCGATTTTTGTACCACCACGGTTCTTAGAAGACCCTTGTCGCGCTACAGTAAAACATTGACTTTTGTACGAACACTGTTGTCAGGAGACACTGGTAGCAATGCCGTTGTAGCGCTACAACACAACATTGACTTTTGTACCAACACGTTTCTCACCAGACCTTTGTAGTGCTGCTGCATTACATGGACTATTGTACGAACACTTTTCTCCACCGATCCTTATCATGCTACAGCATTACATGGACTTTTGTACCAAAGCGGTTCTCAGCAGATCCTTATAGCGCTACAGTACAACATGGACTTTTGTACCACCACTGTTCTCAGCAGATCCTGGTAGTACAACAGCACAACATGGACTTTTGTGCCTACACGGTTCTCAGCAGACCTTTTAAACGCAACAGCACAACTTGGACTTTTATACCAACACGGTTTTTAGCACAACAAGGACTTTTGTTCTAACACGATTCTCAGCAGACACTTGTAGCGCTACAGTACAAAATGCACTTTTGTACCAACACGGTTCTCAGCAGACCCTTGTAGCGTTAGAGCACAACATGGACTTTTGTACCAACACAGTTTTCAGCCAACCTTTGTAGCGCTAAAGAACAACATGGACTTTTGTATCAACACGGTTTTTAGCTGACCCTTGTAGTGCTACTGCACAACATAGACGTTTGTCTTAACACGGTTCTTAGCTTATCCTTCTAGTGCTAATGCACAACATGGACTTTTTGCTTTTTTTATTTATGGAATGACAATCGTTATATACACAGTGTCTCAAAAACTTTGATATCATTCGTAATTGGAGGCCGATTGTTTTCCGGTGTCCGAGAACGCCGAAAACAAGCCAGAGTAGGAGTGGGGCTGATCTAATGGGGGAAAAAAACAGGGTCGGACGCGGTGAGGGCAGGTAGGATGAATTTATTCTGATGAGGTTCCAAGATATTCAGAAGAGGAGGACTGGAGTAAGGGTGAAGGTATAAAAATAGGGATGGGGAAGTTCTTGGAGGCTAACAATTAGGTGAAGGGGATGATGATTCACAACACACTGCTAACGAGGTATTCAAAGGAAAACAAAATCCACTTACTCGGGATGGGGTCCCGAGGGACCCGGACCGCAGACGCCATGCGCAGGAAGAGGAGGGAAGGATGACTCCACCATTGCCCTCTTTCGTACGACCAGGCTCGTTGCATTCACCCACCTTTTGTCGAATGTTATGCTATCCAAGCGTTTTCTATGGCATCTGATCTTGACCCTAAGCTGATGCCAAAAGAACAATATCTGATCACGATGAGAAAAGTTTGCATCGTCATACAATCCCTTCTTTCGCGTCGCCCAAATCACCATTCTAGCTACAACTAGTATCGTGAGAAACACCATACGCTTCTCACCTTGAAACGGGGGCAGACGTTATCTACGACGTAACCAACGTCTAGCAGCACGAGCTGCTTTGGTTCGATGCGAGCCATCCACTCCCCGACGTGATCCCAGAACGGACGAACTCGTTCGCAGTAGTAGAAGGCGTGCTCAGCTGTTTCTTCCAAAACACTGCAGCAGCGAGCACAATCGGGCATGTCTGCTCAGCCCGCTCTGAAGTTCAAGCCGAGAAAGGACAACGCGTTCGGTGCAAGCCACCTGGTGAGCGAGAACACGGAATTGTTCAAGAAGCCTGAAACTGGCACCCAATTCCAGTGGGAGCGGACCTCCTCCGCCGTCCAGCCGCGCCGCTCACTGGGAGGGTCTGGAGCGGAGCCCACCACTAGTTCCCCATATAGTTCTTTCAGAGGCCGTGAAAGGTCACTGGACCCAGAAATGTTACGAAAGGGCCGTACAGTATTCGTGGACAAACGGTGCTTCGCCTCTCGGCTTACGTTGACCTTCAGCCTTGGGATCTGACAAGGCGAGGAAAAATCCTACTCGCCTTTCGTTTCCACTCCGCGTCCCCCGACAAGGATCGACATAAGTATGAAAGTCTTTCAGCTCACCAAATCAGGCATACCCAGACCCCCATTGCGTGTACGTTGAATGCAGACCCGATCTTATTCAAAAACTATGTATTGAGAAAAAAGTTTTATTTTTTCGGAATTAAATGACTTAAAAAGGATGATATGCAGAAAAAAATCTAAACGAAAAATTAATTCATGAGTTTCTGATGGGCATATTTCTTTATTCTACTAAATTAAACTCGATGACTATTTTCTACTATATATCCTTAGCGATTCATTCATTCATTTCATAAATAATAAGATGTAAACTATGTTGTGGTTTTTTAAAATTATTTTTCAGGTATGTGAACTTCATTTTCGACTTGAAGACATAAAAAGAGAATCATCCGCATTTGATAAAAAATGGGTAAAATTATTACAGTTAAACTTGAAAGACCATATCTTTATGATGCTACTATACCTAGGATTCTTCCAAACTGTCCCTCCTATTTATCTTCATCGACCTCCTCCAGAAAGTCACCTAACTCAAAGAAAATTCAAAGGGAAAATTTGATCTGAAAAGAGTTTTAGATCAAAGTATTACAGATGACCTAGCTTACAAAAAAACAAAAAATGTTCCATAACATTAATGATATGGAAGATAAATTAAATTCTATTGACATAAATTATTGGACCATTGTTAGGAAACAGGATAAACTTATTATTTGCCATATAATCCAATCTCCATATCCTAAAATGACCCTGTCTATTATAATTGATTCTGATTTTGCAGCACATGTGTTCTGTAATGATGTGGAAATTCACAGAATAGGGGAGTATAAGATTCCTAACTTTGTAACTGATATGAATATTTTGGAAATTTTGATCTCAAACCTTAAAAAAATGAACATAGAAGAACAACAAAGCAAACCACAAAATGATATTTCAATATTAAAATTGATCATGTCATTTCTGTTATTACTGCCAGAGGAGTCAAATGAATATTACAGTGCAATTAAATTTATATATGAACAAATAAACCTATTGACACTAAATAAGTTCAATTATTCAACAGAAATGATGATATTTTCTTCCTTGTTATATAACTGTTCTCCTACTGGATACAGACTATTAAGAGATTCAAAAAATGTAATTTTACCTAGCTATTCAACCATTAGAAAACTTACCCTATCAATCTTTATGAATCCTGTTGTTGAGCAACATAACAACAATTTTCTCATGTATATAAAAAATAAGTTCAAGTTACTTGTGCAGAAAGATATCACAGTATCTTTACTTATGAAATTAATCTAAAACCTTATTTTGATTATAAAGGTGGCAATCTTGTTGGCGTAGCTAATAACACCAATGAGGTGGCAAAAAGTGCATTTGCTTTCATGCTTAGTAGTGTGTTATCGAATTATAAGGATGTTATACATATAATGCCGACTAAATGTCTGAAAGCAGAAAATTTATTCTACATAATTAAACGTTGATAATTTGGTTGGAAGAAATAGGCTTTAAAGTATTGTATGTAATAATGGATAACAATGCAATCAATAAAAAAGCTATGTCTTTATTTTGTACCCCAGCAAAACTTTCAATTGTATATCCTCATCCAGTTCTAAAGTCTAGACCTCTTTTTTTCATATTTGACTCCATATTTTAAAATGTATCAGAAACAACTGGCTTAGTAAAAAAGATGCAAATGCATGATATTTCCAAAGTTTTGTTTCAATGGAAATCATGAATTAGATAATATCCAAAGGGCTCCATTTTGTACCTTACAGAAACTTCATGCCCTGGAATCGCAATAACTTCTAAAACATTGTTACAAAATGACTGCCAAAGCCCTTTCTCCTAGTAATCTTGAAAGGCAAAATGTTAATTTAGTGTTATAAATATTTAATGAGTATACTATTCAGGGATTGCTAACTTTAGGGAAAGAAAAATGTTTGCCCAATTTTGCTGAAGTTGCAGAATTTATAAACATATTTTTTATTTGGTGGAATATAATGAATGTGAAAACACCAGTTAAAGGTTGGAATCTTGAAAATAAATATTGCAATCCATTAAAATTAAATGAAGAAAATTATGCATTTCTAACAATATTTTATAACTGGTTGGAATCTTGGGATAGCATTACTGGAAAAAGTGGTAAATTAACAAAGGAAACTTTTAGTACTTTACACCATACCACTTACACCATTTTAGAACTTACACAATATTGTACAGAAGAATTGAAAATGGTGTATATATTACCTGGAAAATTTCAAACTGATTCTGGGGGCAAGATTTGGCCAGTATCGACAACTTAATGGTGATCAATATAATATCTCTTTACGTCAAGTATTTGAATGTGAAAAAAACTATTATAATATATTTAGCGGGTTATTGCTGTTATGCCATTTTAAAAAAAATGAAATGTTATAGTTGCAAAAGTTTAGTATCAGGAAGAGATGACATGCTACCTGATATCATCATCATCATCATGTCGTGCCGTAAGCACGGATATCCCTGATCCTCTCTCGCCACTTCTCCCTATCGTTCATCGCCTCTGGCAGGTCTTCAGGGCTACATCCCGTATCCTCACATAGCTGCTGGATATATGTCCGAGCTGGTCGTCCTGCTTTTGCCCGGCCATATGTGGGGATCCATAGGAGTACATCACTTATGAGCTCGTCCCTGCTTCTTCAGCAGTGTCCTGCATGTCTGGTTCGTCTAACTTGGATAGTTTTCGTGATGGGCGGCAGGTGGCCGTATAGTTAGTGCCTTGTGGGGTGTTGCCGCCAGGACTTGTTCAATATTGCTCGCAACATTCTTGTGTAATTGCCGTCTAGCTTCTTCTCCGACCGTTTAGTTAGCGTCCAAGTAGTGCATCCATACAGCAGTATCGATACGACCACTGCCTGGAAGAAACTGCGTTTCATTTTATCGGTTAGGTCTGATTTCCATATGATCGATAGCCTATTGATAGCTGTCCATGTCTTCGTTAGCCGTGTATCGATGTCTTTATCGGTTGATGAAACACTGCTTCCCAGGTAGGTGAATTTGTCTACCAGTTTCAGAGAGGTTCTGTTAGTGTGGAAATGTCACCTGTTTGATTATAGCATATGTATTCCGTTTTGTGTGCATTGACATGGAGGCCAATGCCTGCGGTGGCTCGTTCCAAACTATGCAGTAGTGTTTCGGCTTGGTCGGGTGTATTTGCCAGTATCGCTATGTCATCGGCGTATCGGCGTCGGTAATTGTTTTTGCAGGGTACCTTCTGCTTCTTTTCTTTGTCAGCTCGAAGCCGTTCTCTATGATTTTATCAAACGATGTTCTAAGCACGTAGTCTAAACAGATGATAAAGAGCTTGTCCCCTTGTAGTACTCCTGCTACAATGTCGAAGTATTCTGTGTCTCTATCTGGTGAACGTACTTTCACTTTGGGGTTTCTATAGAGAATCGTTATTGCTGCTACGGTTTCTTTTGGTAGGCCGTATGCTAGTAGGATTTGTTCCATCTTCCCTCTGTGAATGGAATCGAAGGCTTTGGTCGACAAATAGTAATGTCGCCTGTAGGTTTTTTGCCCGTACGCCTTCAAGGATTCTACGGATGGTCAATATTTGTGAGGTTGTGGATCTATTTCTTCGGAAGCCATTTTGGTTTTTCCTAAGGATGTTGTCGATTTTGGGTTCTATCCCAATGATGTAACAACAAATTTAGTACAATAATGTTATAAATAAACTTGTAAAGAACCCTTCTTTTTTTCATTCAAAGAATTAAAGAAAATTGTCTATGCATATAACTTTGGATGTTTTGGCTAATGATGAACTTCTCTTTCATGTTGACTCATGTGGTGAAGGTCACAGCATTGAAAAAATAGAAAAAATGATTGTCTTGAGCTCTTCTAATGCATTATTTAATAATTTAATAATTTTTGTAGCAAGGAAAATGATAATATTACTTGTAAGAAGATAAGTAAAAAAAGAAAACGTCAAACATTCAACTGAATTTTGAGACAAAAAGACTTTTATAAGTTTGATTTTTAAAAACAGTAACTTGAAGTTATTTAGTTTTAATTAATTTCATTGAATTTAATTTGTTGCATTTTTAAATATTTTTAATTAATAATTTTTGTTTATTGTTGCTTCTAGTTTGTTCCTAAATTCTAATGATATTATTGTTGGTTGCTTGATTGCTATATTTGAGTGATTCCGATTTAAAATTCTTGCAATTAAAACAAAAGTGATTGTGATTTTTCATAATTAAATTAAAAATATGAAAATTTAAGCAGTGTTTGTTAAATCGTTTTAAAAATTTAGACGAATATACGAAAAATCTTGTCTTTAAAACCGTGTTTATTTACAAACACGACCGACAGTCAGTGATTTTTATGTTTATATTTTCTTATTAATTATTGTTGTTCTTAATTTTAATTAAAATTAATAAAAACCAGTATAAATCAAAACATGTGTCTTTCTTTTCTTTCTTGTAACATTTTTAAAAGTTTTAAAATCTTTATTAAAAAAGTTAACGACTTTGTGATTATAATTCAACGTTGTCATGAAGCGAGAGATTCATGGATCCACTGACGTGACGTCACATTTTATCGAGCAGGCCTGGGTATTAGCGACGACCACGCCTTGGCTCCTGCTATTCGTTCGTACTCAGCAACCGCCTTCTTCACAGACTTTAAATCCAGACGACAGGATACAAAGATCGTGATATCATCAGTGAACGCAGAAACCCTTGCTGTAAGAGGGTCAGCAAAAGAGACACCGCGCAGGGCCGGATTTGCCAAATCCATATGCGGAACTCCGGTTTGAATCCGGCAGTCTCCAAAACAGACGCCAAAAACCGATGGTCAACCCTATCGAAGGCTTTGAACTGATCTAAATTGATCAGCGCAGCTTCGGCGCCGTCTCCTATTTCCTCTAAGGCCTCCCAAACCAAGAGCAGGTTGTCTTGGATTGATTGATTGATTGACCTTCCCTTCACAGCGTAGGTCTACTCAGAGCCGATCAGATCGCTGATGACAAGCAGTAAGCGGTCCGCTAAGACCTGGTCTAAAATCTTTAACCCTGTGTTTAGCAGAGTTATGGGGCTGTAATCATCTAATCCCTCCCAAACATGCCTGCCACCTTTCTTCAGCAATGTGATCACGCCCTTGGTAACGATACCAGGGATGGCTCACTGGGCGAACCAATGGTTGAACATATCCGCTAGAACAGCAGCCCCAAGCACACCTCGCTGGGTAAACCATCAAGTCCCGGCAACTTGTTGAGGCCGACCCGCCCCAACGCATCACGGACGCTGCATTCAGTAACCACACCCTCGCAGCCAGCCGCCTTGGCCGCCCCAAGAAGTCAGCAAGACAGCTGCGAAACTCCTGAAGCGGGAAACCAGAAGAGCGTGCAAAGCAGCCACGAAAGTGCAGCCGAAAGGCACCACGCATCCCGCGACTCGACCGCAGCACGCGCCCATCTGGGGACCCGACGGAATCGACACACCGGTCAGGAAACCCCCACACTTCCCAACGCGCAGTCGCGCTCGACCTGACGGCTCGGCTGAGAACTCCCACCAACCCAGATCCAACCACGAACCTCCCGCAACGCTCGCCAGTCCCACGCTCAAGTTCCCTCCCAGCCAGCTCCACGTTTAGGGAGTCCCCCCAGCCACCGCCCGGGAAAGCTTATCCTCCACAGGCCCCGCCCTCCTGGTCCCATCCAAACCGAGCCGCCGACCGCACCCGGTGGCGAAATCTCCAATCCCATGCTCAAGAGAAACCCGCTACCCACTCCCGGCAACTACTCCCACCAACGCCCGCCCAACTAGGGACTCCAGCTGGTCCTGGAAGTCTCGCACCTCCAGCAAGGTCGCACTGAACCTCTAGCAACCGGCCAGACCAGGCTCACCAGCCAAGCCCAGACCGACCCCAACAAGTCCATGGTCAGTCAGCTCCACCAAATGGAACGCGGGATAACCAATGAAATCACAGCCAGCTCCCCAAACCAACACTCCATCCAACCAGGAACCTACCCAGGCAGAAGTCGAGTCATCCAACCACATCTACACCTACAAAACTGCCTATATGGCATATATATATATTCAACAGCAGCTGCTATGACCAAGACTTCCAATATCGCATATATATATACATGCGATATTGGCAGTCTTGGTCAGAGCAGCCGCTGTTGAATATATATATATATATATATATGCCATATAGGCAGTTTTGGTCACGGTAGCTGCAGTTGTAAGGATATATATGTCATAAAGACAGTCTGGGTCACAGCTAATGTCATCATCATGTCGCGTTGCCAGCACAGATCTCTCTGACCCTCTCTCGCCAAGGCTATATCCTTTATCGACACAGAGCTGTTGTATATAGGTTTTAGCTGGTCGTCCTGCCTTTGCTCATCTATGTGAAGGGGTCCACCAGACTATATCACTGAGGAGTTCGTCCTTACTTCTCCAGCAGTGTTTTGCATGTCTGGTTCGTCATAACTTTGATAGTTGTGGAGTGTTGCCCCCAGGACTTGTTCAATGCCATATAGACAGTCGTGGTCACAACAACTGCAGTTAAAAGGATATATATGGCATATAGTCAGTCTTGGTCACAGCAGCTGCAGTTGAATAAATACATATGTGATATAGACAGCCTTGGTCACAGTAGCTGCAATTGGAAGTATGTATATGTGTCATAGCAGCAGGTGAGGTATATATTTTCCATATAGGCAGTCTTGGTCTCAGTAGCTACAGTTGAAAGGATATATATGCCATATTAGCAGTGTTGGTCACAGTAGCTGGAGTTGAAAGGATGTATATGTCATAAAGACAGCCTTGGTCACAGAAACAGCAGATGAAAGTATATATATATATATATATATATATATATATATATATATATATATATATATATGATGCAGGTAGTCTTACTCACAGTAGTTGCAGTTGAAAGGATATATCTATAAACGCAGTCTTTGTAACAGCAACTGGAGTTGAAAGTATATATATGCCATATAGGCAGTCTTGGTCATAGCAGCTACAATTGAAAATATATATGTCATAAGGACAGTTATGGTCACAATAGCAGCAGTTGAAAGTGTATATATGCCATATAAGCAGGCTTGGTCACAGTAGCAGCAGTTAAAAAAATATATATGTCATACGCAGTCTTGGACATTGAAGCTGGACTTGAAAGTATATATATATGCCATATAGTCAGTTTTGGTCACATCAGCTGCATTTGGAAGTATATATATGTGATGTAGACTGTCTTGGTCACAGTAGCTGCAGTTGAAATGATATATATGCTATATAGGCAGTGTAGCAGAAAGAAAGAATTTCAAATTATTGTTTAGTGCAGGAATTACTTTGGCCGTTGAGGTTTCGATTTTATATTTTCGTCCAATGAGGATGATTTAAGCCATACTACTCGGATGACTCTCCCGGGTAGTATAAAAGGCCGTGCAGTCTCTTCCTCACATATTTTCGAGCAGGACAGACCGACTCTCTTCCTCACTCATTCTAGAGCAGAACGGACCAACATTCAACACGAAGGGAGCGTCATTCAACCATAGGCCATTGTTTCTTTTGGAGACAAGTCCTTTGAAATCTATTCATTCCTCCTAAACCAACTGGACATCGAAACTTCAGGTTAAATGCTTAATTTCTGCTCTAAATTTGCAACTGTTTTCTTCTATTTGTACGACTCACAGAAGAAGGTCTATCTTTCTGGATGTCATTAAAGCTGTTTAAACTCATCAATTTTCTCGTCCACATTCCTGTATTTTCCTTTCTTCTTAATGTAACAGGGCATACCACAATTTGCCTTGTCGCTAAACCAGTAAGGTCACAGTAGCTGCAGTTGAAAGGATATATATGCTATATAGGCAGTAAGGTCACAGTAGCTGCAGTTGAAAGGATATACATGTCATAAAGACAGTCTTAGTCACAGTAGCTGCAATATGCCATATAAGCAGTCTTCGCAATATCCGCAACAATTGAATTATAGAAATGAAAAATTGGTAGTTTTGTTCACAGCAGCTGCAGTCTGAAATCCCGCATTGGCTGAAGCAATGCCATTCTTCTTTTTCTTTGTTTCTTAGACTAGCTTTCCGCAACTTTTTAGTGAAGAAGATAACCTGTTTGGTAATGTGACGTCAGGTGTTGCACTCCGAAATCCATGTAGACCACAAGCGGTAGTTGATGGGACAGGCACCCTGAGACTTTTCATTGAGTCCTAGTTCTATTTCGCGCGTGCACGCGCTCGCGCGTGTGTGTTAGACCTTCTCGTAAAAGTTCGCCATACATGGTGATCTTCAGTAGGTAATCATCCTTCAGTCCAGAGATTAAGTTGCTCAACGCAGTTCTATCTCAATCACTCGCTTCATCTGTTAATTATACAAGAAAAAAACAGTAAGCCTAGTTGAAAAAACAAAAAGAAAAAAATTAACAAAGACAAAGCGAAACAAAAAATCCAAAAAATAAGACAAAGAAACAGAGAAGAATACTTTTTAGTTATCTCATATATTTTGGCAAAAATGCCTTTTTATATTGTGGTTCAGTTGACGTGTAGAAGCACAATATATACATAATATATGCGAAAATGCATGCATTATTATGAGACACTCTTGTGTCCTTCATCGGCGAAGACAGATATAAGAAATTTAATTCAACCATCTACTGAAGTAAAACTTCAATTAATCCTGAAGAGTGTGCTTAAAGTTTAAAGATACAGTTTCAACGAAATCAAGAACCCAGAACCATAAGGATATATATATATATATATATATATATATATATATATATATATATAGACACACACACACACACACATATATATATATATATATATATATATATATATATATATATATACAAGGCTCATTAAATAAGTTTCCAGACTTTTTTCGTATGGGCATTTTTATTGATAGTACACACATGAAACTCTAGTCCTCTTCGAAGTAATCTCCCCCGGCTGCAATGCACTTGTACCGTTCCAACAACTTCTGGAAGGCCTCGTGGAGGTCCTATTGTGTGATGCCCATCTTGGTCCAATAATCTGTGACAAGGATGGAGTTGTGGACTGGTGCGTTGTCCTGGTGGAAATGCCAATGACCCGATTTGAAGAGTGCTGACCTCTTCCGACGGACTCTTTTCCTGAACTCCCTTAAAACCTCAACACAGTATTCCTTGTTGACTGTCTGTCCAGTGGGAACCCAGTGCATGTAGATCATGCCAGTGCAGTAAAAAAAAGGGATCATCAAAAGTTTGTGGGTGGATTTGCTCTGTCTGGCCTTCTTGGGTCTGGGAGAGCCAGCATGCATCCACTGGGAACTCTGTCTCTTGGTCTCTGGGTCATAGCAGTAGATCCAGCTTTCATCGCAGGTCACCAGAGCGTCAAGAACTGCGGGATCTGAATTGATCAGCTCGACCATCTCCCTGCTGTCATGACAACGTCTTTCTTTCTGATCTTCTCGGAGCACCCTTGGGACAAACTTCGCACTAATCTTCTGCATCTTCAGTTCCTAGCGAATAATTGTGTGTACAGTTCCCACACTGACATCAAACTATGCACTTATTGTCTCTATAGACACACGAAGGTCCTTATCCGTGAAATTCTTTATTTGGCCAATCAACTCTGGTGTTCTAACTTCCTTACTCCTCCCACACCTCTCATCATCCCTCACAGACTCCCTGCCTTCCTTGAATCTCTTATGCCACTCAAAAACTGATGCTCGATTCATGATGGTCGAAAAGCAGTCTGAAGCATTCCATACGTTTCCGTGGCATTTTTTCCAAGTTTAAAAAAGAATTTTATCGTTCTTCTAAAGTGTCCTCACGTCCAGATTGCATTTTTGAAATTCACCAGCTGTGACAATCAGGCTTTAGAAGTGTGTATTCCAATTCCTGCTGTTCATTTGAATCTGAAATCATAAAAATAGGTCAGTCATCTCATAAGATGTATAGCAATAACATAGAGAATTTTGAAGAGTCTACGACAATTTTAAATGCCCGTAAAAAAAGTCTGGAAACTTATTGAAGGCACCTCGTATATATATATATATATATATATATATATATATATATAGAGAGAGAGAGAGAGAGAGAGAGAGAGAGAGATTGATAGATAGATATAAAACTGGGCAATAACTCATGACTGGTTATCACCAACTGACCTGACGAACAAAGATGTGAGTTATTACTCGGTTTTATTTTGCAATTATTAATATATATATAAATACACAAACACACACATATGTATACATATATATTTGTGTGTGTGTGTGTGTGTGTGTGTGTGTGTGTTTGTGTGTGTGTGTGTGTAAAGATAAGAATATATTTGCAGTTGTTAATGTATATTAACAATTATAGAAATAATCCTCTGAGTTTCACGTCTTTTGATCATCAGGTGTGCTGATGATGGCCAATCGCGAGTTATTAGTCTGACTTATTTTTATAATTGTTAAGGCATGAATGTTGGAGTCATGAATTATTACTCTGTCTTATTTACAATCGTCAATATATATATGTATACATATTAAATGTTGATATATATATATATATATATATATATATATATATATTAATTGTTGATATATCGTACTGCTCTGTATTGTAAAGATTTTAATGTTTAGTAGCGCTTGTTGTATTGAATTTTAATTATGCACACACACACACACACACATACACACACACACACACACACACACATTTAACATATATTTTTTATATTCCATATTTCTGGATAATATTCTATTTCTGTGGATAGCGTTCTGTTTTTTAAATTCATCAGCATCTCAGTCTTATCCAACTCTGCGTTTATTTTGTAATGTTTTAAAAAACCTAAAAAACTCTTTCAAAAACTCTTAAAAAACACTCTTTATACATGCAAGCAACCCCTGATGTTGGCCTATGAAAGGTCCGAAAGCGCTCGGGACAATTTTGGTAAATTCATCCACCAATTCCAACCTAAAACCAAGACACTTATCAGGAAACCTGAAAGGATCTTAATAAAATTATATAGACAAAATGTGTCTTTATTATTTAATTAAACATGTTTAAATGAAAAACAATATATATATATATATATATATATATATATATATATATATATATATATATTGAGAACTATGATCGATTCTTAAGACATATAAAAGGAAATGAGTAAATTTGCTTTTATTTCAATGTTATTTTTTTATATTTGTGTATCAGGGTAATCTAGATATTATCTTTATATAATTGACATTGAATAAAAAGAAATATGTGGCTGGTTTTTAAATGAACGAAATCATTTAGATAATTAAGTAACCATATAAACAGCTGGTAATTCAATTAAAATGAAAAGTTTAGCATTTTTTTAGCCTTTTTTTATGTCAGGTATTATGCAAGTTTTTTACATTCTGACTTTAAATAGGCAATGATATGAGTGTCAGCTACCCTTTTTCCACTGAGATTTCAGTATATCAAACTGAATTTTTTAAATTCTAATTGTCTTCATACAGGCTTCTATTCGGTGACTCTAAGGGTGCCTCATTTTGTGTAATGGTTAGCTTGTTTGCAGACCATTACTAGAGTCCCATATTGTTGGCCTTGTATCACAACTAAGGTAAGCTTTGTAGATAATATACCTTCGTTAATGTAAGGGTGAGTGAGCAAGGTAAAAAGACCGTGACTAGTAAGTTTGAATTTCCCTGGGTGCTTTCATACTTCTGGTCTTATGCTACTGCTCATCATAGGAAATAGAGTACGATTCTACTCATTATGTATCGATCTGGGGTGAATATTGCTTGTTCTTTTGTATTCCAATCTTTTAACGATAATCGGATCAGGATTTGGGGGCTTAACAAGTGACAAGATACCTATGCAGATATTGGATATTTTGGGCTTGAACTGGCCTTTGTCATATTTATTATTGTTACTGTTTTTCTTGTAAGAACCTTTATGGGGTTTTCGTTGGTATTGGTATTATTTTTTTCCTTTGAAACTCTCAATACACATATTTTCTTTTGATTGGTTGCGTTAGCTGAACTGTAATGAAGAAAGGAATAATAAAGAAACAAATAAACCTACTAAATCTTAATTTTATCATTAAGGTTTTGAGGAAAAGGTTCCTCGTCAATAAATAATTGCTTTCAAAGTTAAGTCCGTTTTTTTCTTTCTTCGTGTTCTTTTCGCGTCTGGAAGCCTTTTCTTTTTCCAAGCATACTCAGAGTGTTCTTCTTGTCAAAGGCATTCTGGAAGATTGTTATTTCTTTTATATTTCTTTATACTTTGAGTTTCTATAATTCGATTTTATTATTTCATTTTGTTATTTTTGCTTTTTTTTAAAAATTATCATTCAATACCACACCTCTCAAACATAACCAGAACTTAACTGATTTAAGTCGAGTTTTGAGTTCGGATTTTTTACGTTGCAAACTTGACAAACCTAGATTAGATTTCTTTTTAAGAGCAACATGGTTAGAATTTTGTTTTTCCGAAACATGATGAACATGCTGACATTGAACGGGTGTGATAGTTAAAAGAAATGTAAGGGTAATAATCTCAAACATTTCATGTTTTTGTCTTCTGTTAGCGACTTTTATGGCAGGGTCTGGCGACCACTAAGTCCCTAACAAGAAAAAAAAAAAGAAAAGAAAGAAATTCTCTACGGATTTAGTACGAATTGGAAAATGAGGTAAATGATGTCGAAAGTAGCGGACTTCCTCGAAAAATTCTCAACTCTAATGAATACAGTTTCAGTCTTGATACTTTTTGAAGAAATTTTTTTTTTAAGTAGCTTATTTATTTTCATGACCCTTTTCATTTTCATGACCCTTCCTATTTTCTGCAGAATTGTAATAATTCACAGATCCAAACCTGAATATTCCAGGTTGATTTGTCGTTTGTTGTCCGAAGAATTAAAATCAACAACTTCAGTTCAAATCTTAGACGAGGCTGATTATGTTTCATTTCACGCTAATGGTCAAGGAAAAGGCATGAATCCACATGTTATCTCCACGCTAAAGCTCAAATGAAAGGCATGAATCCAATATATTCTCTCCGCGCTATTGGTCAAGGAAAAGGCATGAATCCATATGTTATCTCCACGCTAATGGTCAAGGGAAAGGCATGAACCCAATATGTTCTCTGCACAGATTTAGCTAAATGCTAGGACGAACTGAATTCTTGAATCTTTGTTAGGCAACCAGTCGAGGAAAAGGAAACTCTGAATTTTATTTTTTTCTGAATTACAAATTATATTTAGATACGCCTCAAATACAGTGGATACAAATCGTGCCATTATATATTTTAAAAAGACAATCATGTGCAACATAAATAGAGGCTTTGTAACAATGGTTCTTAACCTTTTTTACCAATGGCCCCGCTTGTGGGGTCAATGATGATTCCAAAGCCTGGACGCAGGAATCCTGAAAAAAAAAAACTTAATCTAAATGATGGGCTAAGAAACATTCATACGGCTAACTAGAATAGGAAAAAAAGAAAAACTGACTTACTCAGGGTGGGATCATGCATGAGGAACTGGACCATCGTAGCCATGAATAGGAAGAGGAAGGAAGGATGCTCCCTTTCATACGATCAGGCTTGCTGCTTTCACCCACCTTCTGTTGAATGTTATGCGATCTACGCTTTTTCTATCATCCTTACTCTAAGCTAATCTTTGATTAACGGATCTATTCATGCTGCGAAAAGGTCAGACCATCATAAAATACCATCAGTTTCGTTGTCTAAATAACTATACACACCTTGGCTAGGATCGTGAGAAACTCCACATGTTTCTTACCCGTCTTGGGAGGACAAACAATGTCCAATGCAATGTATATTTTAAAGGCCACGTCGACAAGGAGTAACCTGTCGCTAACACTCAACTCCATTAGCAGTGAATTTTTTCCATCGACAAGCCGAGTCGTTTCTCGAGCGGGTTCGAATCTTCGCTCTCTACTAGAACCTAATACAGTATCTTTCGAGGCCCAGTTATGTTTGAGCGGTGGGACATAAACACAGTGACGTAATCGGCGTATATGGAAACCTCGTACGTGGAAACCGCTCTGATATCACCGATTGAGACCGAACTTGCCTTCTCATCCCTAAGTTTTCGGAGCAGGGGCTCTAAGGCGAGGGCATAGAGAAGAGGAGATAGGGAGCAGCTTTGTCGATCCGCCTTTTCGATCGCAAAGGTAACCGAGCCCTTTCCATTCACTTGTGCTACTGTCGTAGAGGATTGGTTCTAAATGCTGATCCATTGGCAGAACCCCGGCTTGAATCCTGCTGTCTCCAAAACCGCCACCAAGAACCGATGGTCAACCTTAGCAAATGCCTTGGACTGAACTAATGTGATCAATGCAGCTTCATTTTCTATACCCTCTATAAATTGCCTGAGCCAAATATAAATCGCTTTGGATCGATTTTCTCTTCCCTACGGTGTTTAGATCAGATCAGATTAGATCACCGATAACAATCTGCAAGCCATTCGCTAAAATCCTCGTCAAAATCTTTAACTCTCAGCTCTTTTTCTTTAGACGCTGAACTTATGTGTCTGTTTTTTTAGTAACTTTTGGTAGTGAATTGTAGCTACCGGTCACAACTCCTTTGACTCCTATTTTACTCTGGTGAACCCACACCCCTTGCATAGACATTGAATGTTTGGAAAATCCTATTGTATTTTTGTAATTAAATATCATTCGGAATTGTATAAAAATTATTCATGCGTAACTTTCGGAGGTTTTCCAAGTAAATTCTCAAAATGCTGTTTCCACAAGTGTATTCGTTCTTCTTGGTTGGCAGCTTTCAGTTTAGCTCTCGCACTAATCTTCCTTCTACTCACTTCGTTTACCGTCTGCCATGCTATTCTAGATAGTCTATCTTCAACCTAGTCTCTAATCTTATTGATCTGATTTTGTATGTATTCTGTTTGTTTTTTACGTATACATTAGTTAGTTCATTTTGAGTTTTCTTATGTTTCTGAGCATTGATATTAGTTGGGTTCTTCCTATTGCATAAGGAAGCGGTTTTTACGTCTGCACGCTTTTTCTAACCGCTAATATCTCCCATGGGACCATAGATTTAACTCTTCGTTTTGTTGGTATGCATTTTGCTGCCGTTTCTATGTGGGGATTGACGAAGTTCTCATATTAATCATTCGGAGTAAATTTTTCTGATATGTGGCACAGTTGTCGTGATAGTTATTTTATTACCTGGTTTGGTTCGGGCTCGAGTTTTTCAGTTTGCTGTTAATTTAGCTAAAATCTTTGAGCAGAAATGTAATTCAAATTGGAAAGTTTTAGCGAATGCATAACTTTTAACTTAGAGAGGCCAAAATGTAAACAAAATGGATTCATATATTTTCTGTGACAGGTTTGATTGGAGAAATAAAAACAGTGAATTTTGGATACTTGAGAGATGACGCAATAATTTAGCAAGATGATATCACTCCCACCGATATCCTGAATTTAAATTGTCACGTGTTATGCCACTGAGACGGGGAGAAGTAAAATCAATTTCCCATACCCTTCTGACCGTTTAACGATGAATATGAATGAAGATCAATTCCCCGAGCTCAACCTGTTGAACAAAGTAACGAATCCAGTTAGAATGTAGGTCAAGCTATCTGCACTCCATAACCCCAACTTGGTAGGACAAAGAATGGAATGCAGGTCATTGAGTAGCACGACCGGATGAGGTGGAGGAGGAGGAAGGAGCGAAATGATTGGCCGAAGCCTTAGCGCCGGAAGTAGTACCCTTTTCGTCAGAGGAAATAGGGAAAAGAATTTCAGTTTTTAGGACGGAGGTTACCGTAAGAGGACGTGCTGACTTGATGCCAAAAAACTCCCGGGTACCTAACCGGTAGAAAGAAATGGAAGTTCTGGGACATCAGTTGGCATGACAATTTGTGTTGAAGCTGTCGCCAAAACTCCGGAGAAGAGCGGAAAGAATTTTAGACAGAAGATAACCGGTGCCTTCCCGCCAAATTCTACAGAACACCGCTTGCCCGTAAAAGAAAGGAATCTAGGAAATGAACTCCTCGAAAAAAAGATAAGTAAATCTTAAACTGTTTTTCCTCCTAATCTTCCCAAATATTGGAACTTATATGTATTCCGAAAAGGAAAGAAATAGACTGAAGAAATTCGTTTCGTAAACAGTAAACAAACGAGTGGACTTAACTACCTTTCCAAGTTTTAAAAGTAAAGAAAGAAAGAAGAAAGAGAGAAAAGAAAAAGAAAGAGAGACATTTGTGTTTAAGACTGTCTGCTGGTAATATAGCCGGCACCTTAAATATTTGTTTATTCCGCACGTATTAAAAACTTTGTTATATTCTAAATGTCCCCTCGTATCGAAATTTATTCATTGTGTTGTTTACCTATCGAGTTGCCTTCTTTTGTATATTTCTTTTTCAGCTTCATTCGCTTCAATTTATTCTCGCTACATGTCTTATTCGCCTTTAAAAACATTACACGGGAAATTGGAATTGCCGACTACAGTGGATAATATTGTTTATCTTAACCTAGACGTCCATGTTTTCCGTTATCCCGGGGGGTGTGTGTAGGAAAACGAAGTGGCTTGGTGGGTGCGTGTAACGTGAAATTTGGAAACCCCCTTGCCAGCGGCGGTCAGTCTAGCCCCCACATAAGCCCGAAAAAGGAATCTTAACTAGGACTTATTTTGCGAGGGGTCAAGTGCCAGACTGCCCCGACGTCACACGTGCGTAAAAAAAACTCCCGTCCTGGGATAAATATTATGCCCCGTCACAAAATATACAAAAATGAGCAAACTTTGAAAAAGTTGTCAGTTAGCCAGTCGGTTAGTTGTCAGAAATTTGTATTCAGAGAGGTCTGTCGGGCAGGGGGGTAGCGTGTCTCTTTGTATCAGTTCATAGACCCTTACAGATTCTCTCTCTCGTGCTACTGTATGCAGTCTGAACATCAAACATTAATTGTTGACTGAGAGTTCTTGATTTTCAGTTGCCAACACCCAGGCAACTTTGTTCTAATGGATCATCCCGACTGTCAGAAATTTCGGATGGATTGTGTCATTCATTATCTATGAATCTTTCAAACGTAGTGTGGATACAGACAGGACTATCCAAAAATGTGATACAATAGGATTACAGATATCTCCTGAAGTGCATCGAATTTGATTCTTATTGTTAACATATATCTATCTCTGATATCCCTATTGTTAAGTACGGACCAGTCATAGTATAGGGTTGTGGTTGTTCGCGCCACATTTTTTCGTAGGCTCAGTCATATCGTTGCTGTGACAATTTGGTGATTAAAGGATACACCTAGAAAGAGAAATATGCTTCGCAATTCAATGTGCTATTATTCCATTTCTTATTCATGAGGATGTAATCAATCTGTACTTAAGCATTATTTGCGTAGGTGTAGGTCCATAGTTTTCCTTTTCTTTTCTGAAATTTAGTGTTAAGGCATGTCACTCTATTTTATAGCATGAAATCTGTAAGATATTTTCCATTTCTGTTTGATGATTTGTGTAAGCTGAATTTGTTGTTTACGCTTTTACCTATTTGGGCATTCATGTTTCCACCGATGATGAAAACGTTGTGTTTCAGGATTCTACGAACAAGGGAGGATAGCTCGTTATAGAAAGTGATGAGATCCGTTTCATCACTAACATTGGTAGACCTGTTACAAGAGATGATCGTTGTGCTGGGGTTGCCATTAAACGTGGCTACCATCATCCTTGGTTGTATTATCTTGATGCTATTAAGTGATTTTAGAGCCTGTGGACCGATAAGCATACCTCCACTCTCTATTGCGGTGTTGACAGAGTTTTTCCATACAGATGCCGAGACAAACGTCCATCCATTGTCATTACCTTCACTGTGAAGGTATTTGTGTTCTTGTATGCATATTATGTCTATGTTATGATCTATCATAAAAGCTTTCAACTCCGATAGTTGGCGTATTCTGTTTAAGGTTCTAATGTTGAATGTCGCTATTTGTATTGTGCTTTTACATTTAAGTAATTTTTTTCTATACTTTTGGAAATATTGCAGAGTGTTTGAAAACCTAAATTAGAGTAAGAATGGAATGACTTGGGAATTTCATGTAGGATGATGTGATAAAGGGAGGAAATGTAGTGGTGGGAGGTTTAAAATGACTGAATTAAAAAAATATAAAACATTAGAACACGTGCATATATCTATAAAAGACAGAACATTTAAACAGCTTTCTCCCTTTACTTTGAAATATACGGGTAACATTTCTGCAAGAAACCCTAGCGAAAATCGTTAATCACTGTGTTTTGAATTGGACAACAACCCGGTCAGTTAGCTTTAGTCTTTTTCTAAAATGTCATTTAAATTCACGTTTTAGATATAATTATGTGTATGAAAGTAAAAATATTACCCGTGATTAAAATGAAAAAGACTTTTAATCTGAATCCTCATGTTCAGCTGAACTATGAAAATCCAAGTAAAAGATTTTTTCAATACTTTTGTAAATACTGCAGAGTGTTTGAAAACCTAAGTTAATATAGAAATGGAATGACTTAAAGATTGTGATAAACCGTAAACAAGAACTGTCAAGTGAATTTTAAAAATAACTCAACTTAATATATGGTGGTGGGGAGGAAGAACAAGAAGTAAGTTAAGGAAAATGATTTTTCCCCCATAAGGTATACCTTGGAAGCCATGGGAGACAGCGGACGGACCCAATGATAGGTCAATGGTGCACCTAACCAGATGCTAGGCGGACGAAACCCACGGGTCAATGGGCAGGATGTAAAAGTTCAATCAGGGAACTACTGCTATTCATCTTTTAGGGTGGCGTCTATGGATTATCATGAGTCATACTCAAACCACATGTCCTAACTGCATTGGCCTTCATGTAGGTAAGAAAGGGGTGTGTCTAGCTAAGGCTGGAACTTTGGCCCCATCAGACAGAGCATTTAATACAGAATGATGCTATGTACAATTACTGGAAGTCTATGGCGTCTAGGTAAACATTAGCCAACCAGATACCTCAACTTCATATATAAGACCCTATTCATTTACATTAAATATAGAATAATGCTAAGTTCAATACAGTGTATGGCACAGGGCTCAAGATTAATGCTATCATGTTGTTCTGGGGACACTAGAATATTTGTTTAGCATACCAAGCCACCTCATCAGGAACACCCTGCATGATAATTTTCATAATTTGGAGAATTTAGAGAAAATTGTTTAGACTAATTTAATGTCATTGAAAGAAAAGTAAGTCCTAAAAAAAGAATTTAATTTAATTTTTTTCTTTTTAGAACTAAAAGCTGTCTATTGATGAAAAAAAAAGATGTATTAGTCAAAGGTTTCAAACACACAGAAAAATGAAAAAAATTAAGTTATGCTTACTTTTTGTTTTCATTATCTAAATTGACTTTCCTGTGTTCAAGTTTTACACTTCTTCAACTGAATCTAGATTTTGACCATTAAAAACATACACACAAAGAGAAATGTAGAATTCAGAACCTTGAAAAACACATCCATTCTCTTTATTAAATAGCGTAACTATGAATATTAATGAATACATCCTAATTCTCTTAAATATGTTCGATACTATTAGAAGATGGGTTAATATGCCGATTAAGTAGTACACCATTAACAGTGGGTTACCTCTTTCACACCGTAGGTGAGTCTTGTATTTTGTTTATGTTATAAAGATTTCCATTTCATTTCCAACCTCTGTCTTGGTTATTTCTCATTCAGTAACTTTTTGTTAGGTTACAACACTCTTTAAAATTGAAATTATATAAATAAATGTTGTAGTTAAAGGAGAACATTTCTAGGGCCAAAGTTGAATATTATAAATTTCAGTTGGAGTCAAGACAGACTTATCAGTTGAAATCTTGTTTTAGAGTCCTATTAACAGGAAAATTTGGTTGCATATTATCATATAGTAATAAATAAAATAAAAATTGAACTATAGATATTTTCAAGAATTTATCTAACATTAAAAACTAAAACTTTTTATTCATTACAATATACATTTAAGAGAACTAGTTTGAAATTGTTTCAAGACAGTTAAAATTGTTTTTTGGGACAGTGATGAAAAAAGTTAGTTTGGAGGCCTGTCAGGGACCTTATGAACCCCAGTTGAGAACTATTGCTTTAAAAGAATATATTTAACATAGAGGTATCAATTGTATAATTGTTAAAATTCTAGCTAAGAATGTATGAACTTACTTTGTATTAATGACCTTGGAAAAGGCATGAATCCACTTCTTCCCTATAAGTAAATTTGCTGGGCTAACTGGGCTATGGTGATGAGCAACCAATCTACAAGAATGATAACACTTAATTCAAACCATGAACGCAATAGGAAACCACTCGAATATCTTTCCCAAGAAATAGGCAATTTACAGATAAAGGAAGCTGTGAAGAGCCATAATTTATCATGTACTAGACATTACTTAATTGTTTTTTTTATGACAAAGAACATCTGCTCTATGTAATGTGAATGACACAAAATACATAATGTGACCTATATCAAAACAAAGGTTTGTCTGAAAAATAATAAAAATAAAAAAATCAATAAGAATTTCCTATAAAGTAATAGTGAAAATAATTATAATTAATAATGTATTGTTTTATGGAATCATTTTAGTTTAGTCTTCCAAAAATACATTAAATTTCCTTGAGGTAACATCTGTGAATATCAGATTTAGTAGTAAATTTAAACAACATGCAAGCCAAATATTTATTAGATTTTTGGTGCTATTATTTCAAGGAATATTTCAAAGGAGAAAATTCCAACATATTCAGGAAATTTGTTTTCAAGGTAAAATTCTATAAACTTTTGGATAATACAGAAAAACAATTTCTTATCCCAAGCCCTTTGGACTAAACACTTTTCAGTTTTTGGAAAATTAGTACAATTAAATCAATTATTAATTTTGATGAGGATTTTGTTTCATTTTTTTAATTTTAGTTGCTAAGAAAAAAATCCAATTTGGATCATTATTTTAATGACATTAATTACATTGAAGAACTGGATAAAAGAGAAAATAATAAAAGATAAAGTCTTTTTTGAGTTGAATTCATGTTCTATTTTTAGCAGAGAAGCCTGGTTAAAATAAAATATGCTATTAACATGGCTAGCAAGGAAAAACAATAAACATGTTTTTTTGGAGGGAGGGGGTAGAGGTTATTGAGTTAAGCTAGCAGACTATAGTTAGGAAGTTTGATTCAAACTAAGTGTCTTATACTTTTGGCCATGTGACAAAATAAGGTGAGTTTAGTAAATGACAATAATAAATATGGCATTGACAGATTAAAAAATATGAATAGGATAGGTTTACAGGTGTGAGATTACATTTTCTTGTAACTTAATTGCTGTTTGGATAACTAGGCTTATGTAAGTAAAAGTAAAGTTAGCGACCATAGTCGAGGGTGACCCGAAGGCTCCCTTTTCGATAGCTACTACACCAAGGTGTAGGGGAGGGCGCTACTCCATTCCCTGGATTGCTCCACTTTACCCTTGAACCGTACCTTATAATGCTGAGTGTTAAGCAAGGTGGTATCAAGTTCCATTTTTAAAGTCTTTGGTATGACTCGACCTGGGATTGAACCCAGGTCTCCCGGGCCATTGGCGAACACTCTAGTCATTGATGACTACTGTGTAGGTAATCTGATAGTAGAGGAGAAACAGAAAAATACAATTCACTTCAAGTTACAAACAATATTGTTTAATTATCTCCGTTGATGTTTTGAGAAAGTGGAAGAAGGTGGAAATGGATAATAATGATTTGAGGACATTTTCTTCTTGGTCAGCAGAAAAACTTTTCAACATCCCCTTGTATTTTCTGGAGTCCTTATCATTCACACATTAGAACAAGTTTTTTATACTACTGGTAAATATAAGAATGAATTAACAGAATCATTTTTTTCCAGCCATGAATAGGAAAATATAATGAAATAAGACAATTTTGAGGGAAAATGGTGGAATTCATTGACAAAACATAGAATTAATATGTAATAACTCCTCTTTGAGCTTTTATGACATCTTTTTTTCAGAGATGGATTTCACTCATTTAAAATTATTCTTAATTAAAGTGGTTCCAACTTTTCCAAATGGCAGTTAATAGATATTCTTTAGTGGATGGAGCCTCCTCATAAAACATTTTTTTTTTCATTGCCACCATAAATATTCCATTGGATTTAATTATTTGTGGGTTACATCAATGATATTATATGTCATTCCGGAAGAAAAGCTTAAAGCACTTGTGCCCTGCGACAAGATGCAGTATTGTCTTAAAAAAGAACTTTATTATCACCAAACCAATTTTCTGTCAATGGAATGCAAAAATCATCCAAGACTTCAACAAATGCATTGATTGTTGACCTAATGATTACCTTCTTCTGTGTTCTTTTGAATAACATGCAATGAATGACTTTGGAAAATTCATTTTTACATACATAAATGTTATTAAAAAGAAAAAATAAACAGTAAAAAAAATTAAAAACTGAGTATAAAAAATTTATTTATCCTCCATGTAATGTTGATATAAAAACAATCCGATCGTTGGGTTCAATTTCATAATCCAATTCTCCCTGAAAAACAAATTGATTTATAATTAAGAAAAGGGTTCAAAATGAAGTGAATATTCTAAGCTGGTTGCTTTTTACAATGTTTCATATAATAATTACTGTACTTCAGAATTTTTGACAGCACAATGTTTATATTACATAAACATACAATTATAATAATGCTCTGAGTTTTGGATGCATTTAGCCAATAAGATGAGAGAAAAGATTATTTTTAAGTAGAATAAAACTGGTTTTCTTTCTAGTAGATGAGTTACCAGACTAAAGTTAAAGACCCTAGTCTGCTCTGTTATTTCCCAATAGCTTGTGGAAGAATAGTTGGATTCATATCTTTCCTAAGAGTATAAGAGCCAATAGGAAATGCTAACAGCCTCATTCAGGATTTGAACTCAGGTCCTTGAGTCCATTTCCTAGAATAAGCGCCTATAAGAAATGCTAACAGCCTCATTTAGGTTTTGAACTCAGGTCCCTGAGTCCATTTCCTAGAATAAGAGCCAATGGAAAATGCTAACAGTCTCATTTAGGATTTGAACTTGGGTACCTAAGTCCATTTCCTAGAATAAGTGCCTATAGGAAATGCTAACAGCCTCATTTAGGATTTGAACTCGGGTCCCTGAGTCCATTTCTTAGAATAGTAAATGTTATGTCATAAGTTTTGTATGTTACCATAACAAAGCAAGAATGGCATCTTGTAGTAAGAATTTTGATAGGGCAGCAGAGTTAAAATGAAGCAATTTCCAATTCGATTTGCAAGTTAATGATGATTATAATAATAATAATAATAATAATAATAATAATAAAATTGCATCTATATTTGCTCTCACCTCAATCATTATAATTTCTCAAGAGAGAGAATAATTAAATGCTGATTACATAGTACTTTCTTTTATTTGCAATGAATTATAAATCCTATGAACGGGACAATAATTTGACATTGAGCTTAATGGCTATCAAAGTGGACTATTCAAACAAGTTTTAATTTTGAAAGATTTAGAAGAAAAACTTTAAATTTTAGAAAAATATTGGAGAACATTAAAACTGTCTAAGAAGTTGTCCCTGTATTTAGAAATACCAATATTATGAAAACCCATTTAAAATTATGTTCATGACCATTATTCAAGTTATGAATTAGAGAAATTGAAAATTTCATGCACACCACTAATATTTCCAAGTTCTTTAATTGACAGTTTAGATAAATTATAAGTGCAAGTTTTAAGGATTTCTTATTCTCACATTTTCAAGTTTCATATTAATTGTCTTTCCTAATAATGTTGCCATGGCAATGTCATAGACAATTTTGACATTTCCCAAAATTTTTTCAAAAATTAAATTTTTTTTCTCCCAAACCCTTATCTGATAAAGCTCATACAATGAAACATCATAAAATTAGTTTTTGCATTTTCTCTTCTATTCAGTCAGATATTTCAGTATCAAGATATTTATTTATATCAAAGATCAGATTTTTGTGTTTGTATCGAGTACAGCTGATGAATTTATAAAACAAACACACACCTCAGCAGAAAGTTTGCAAGCATTTTTATATATAGGGATATAGAAATATGTTAAAACAGAAAATCTTGTTTTTATACGAAAAACAATGGATGACAGAAAACTTCCCAAAAATGTTTCTTGAATTTGATTAACAAATCACTACAAATTTGAACTAAAACTTTCCTGGTAATTTAAAATTTTTTTATACAAATGATTTTATCAATGTAAATTAGACTTGCAATATATACACACTAAAGAACTAAATTTAAAAATTGTAATTTTTAAATGGATTGAAAATAAGTAAAGTAAAGAGAACAATGAAGCACAAACATCTTACCATTAATTCCCAATCAGCATCATTGATAAGAACTAAAATACCAGGTCGTCTAGAAAAGGACAAAAAAAAAATGGTTAGATGATCATGTTTCTTAAAACTTTTCAACTTGAAAGTGTGACGGCAAATTCTTTAAAATCCCAAAATGGGACTTTATTTTCGCACGTGTGAAGACGAGGCAGGTTGGCACTTGATCCCCTATAGAATAAGTCCTCATTCAGAGTTTTTTTCTCAG
The DNA here is from genome assembly GCA_963585895.1 of Sepioteuthis lessoniana. Lineage (NCBI taxonomy): Eukaryota > Metazoa > Mollusca > Cephalopoda > Myopsida > Loliginidae > Sepioteuthis > Sepioteuthis lessoniana. The sequence continues at coordinate 58,189,957 of OY757921.1, forward strand.
GCATATAAGAAGTGGCATATTATGTGGGGGATTAATTTAGGGCTAGACTGACCGCCGCTGGCAAGGGTTCCCAAATTTCACACTATACACACACCCACCAAGGCCACTAAACTTCCTCCCCTAGACAATGGAAGATATGGACCTCTAGGTTGAGACGTAATAATATTAATTATAGTAGTCGGCAATTCCGGTTTCCCGTGTGATATTTTAAAGGAATTAATAGGACAATTTTAAGCAAGATAACATAAGGTGAACAGAAGCTGAAAAAGAAACATGAAGTAACAAATTCGTAGCAGACGCCACAAATAACAACTTAGACCACGTGGGAACATTAAAATATATCAATCTTTTACTAGACATAGATATACACCGTCAAAGTGTCAAATATATAATAAATGAACAGTCCATGAACATAAATGTCTTTCTTCTTTTCTTTTCTTTTGTTTTCCTTCAATTTGAGAGAGAGAGAGAGAGGGTATACAAAATTTGGTATAAGGAGAAACAGTCCCAAGGGTACTTATCTTATTTCTTTGATGGAGTTCCGTGGAGAGTCTTTCTTCTTTTACGGGCTAATAGACTTTATGCTATTTTTAATACTGGCTTGAAGAAAATGGCTTCTTCATGTCCGAGATATTCTTTTGTCTTCTTCTACCCGGAGTACTTAGCTTTGGTTCTGTCCTCTACGAACCCTGTCCAATAACTGACTTTCTTATTTTCTATTTCCGCTGACGGCAAGGAGTCCCCACTTCCGTTTTAGGGTCCAGCCAATCGTTTGGCTTCTACCTTCTTCCTTCCGGTGTCAGGCGACCCGAGAGAGGTTACCAAGTACCAACATCTGTTGGTCTCCCTGTGACCCACATTCTTTCTTAACGGTCACTCTCTGATGGCTTGCTACTGTTAATTCAAACACAGGGAATAGTATTCATCTTATTTCTATCGTCTCAGTGGGACATCACGTGACAAAAGTTTCATATTTTGGGCAAAACAATATTTTACTATGCACCATGAGCCCAATAGTTAAGGCACACTGCCATTTTACTAATAACTGTAAGCTTGATATTTAAGGTTATTTTACTATATATGATAAGCCCAATATTTCAGATTCAAAAAGATCATGGAGATAATAATAAAAGGTTTAGCATAGCAAACAACAACAGCGTTTTAAGAGAAAGACAGAATAGCTTTAAATAAAGATGTTAGCATCCTGAAGTGAAGCTCATTTGTGTATATTTTGAACTCAGATACAGGACATCTGATATAAAATGACACAGCATTTATGAATAAATTATATTTCCATTTTCAAGCAATAACTGACTCAATCTATCAAGAATAAAATATATATATTAATGTAAGGTATCCTAAAAACCTTTGTATAGCATTCTCATATATACATTAGTGATAAATAGGTCATATTATACGACCGGTTCATTGGCCTAGTGGGTAGAGTGTTCGCCAATGGTCTGGGAGACCTGAGTTCAACCCCAGGTCACGTCATACCAAAGACTTTAAAAATGGTACTCCTTGCTTAACACTCAGTTATATAAGGTACATATCAAGAGTAAAGTGGAGCAATCCATGGAAAGGAGTAGCACCCTTCCCTACACCTCGGTGTAGTAGCTAGTGAAAAGGTAGCCTTTTGGTTGTCCTCGACTATGGTCGCCAACTTTACTTATATGACACCTTGTGTGTGTGTGTGTGTATATATATATATATATATATATATATATATATAACATGCTATACAAAGGTTTTTATGATACCTGGTGTGTATATATGAGATGCTATACAAAAATTATCAAAACACAATTTTTAATTCAGAAAACAACAAAAAAATGTTGCAACAATAATATTTTAGAGGTATATATTTACCCAACCCCTTTGCCATTGACAGGATGCAGTACAAAGTCAATTTTAAGCAGAGCACAGAAATCAGAAGACTAAAAAGTCGACCCAAAATGCCCATTTCTTACAACAATTTTATACAATGTTATACAATTTTAGATGTAAGTAAGTAAAGTTGGCGACCATAGTCGAGGGTGACCCGAAGGCTCCCTTTTCGATAGCTACTACACCAAGGTGTAGGGGAGGGCGCTACTCCTTCCCAGGATTGCTCTACTTTACCCTTGATCCGTACCTTATAATGCTGAGTGTTAAGCAAGGAGGCATCAAGTACCATTTTTTGAGTCTTTGGTATGACTCGACCAGGGATTGAACCCAGGTCTCCCGGCCCATTGGCGAACACTCTAACTGCTAGGCCAATGTCCGGTTAGATGTAAGTAGATCTTTTAAATATCTATCAAATGACTATATAACAATTTTTTTTCTTGTCATGATATGAAAATATTACTGTAGAAAAGTACTGTTTCAGAAACATAAATATATAAACCAAATTCACAACAGTAGGACCTCACATGATTGGTGGAAGTTAATTTATTTATCTCTATCCAATAGTACAAATAATAGGAATTCAACAAAAACATTTGTAAAGTAGGAATCAAATTTTTTTTCAGATTTTCTTCTCAGGAAATGATAACTCAGATTTTGGTAACTTTGATGACATTTAAATCAATTAATTTTTTAAAATATTTTGTCTCATATTTTGGTTTATATTTTACTAGTTTGAAATATACAGTGCAGTTGTAACTTTAAGTTTTATTGATTATTCCACAAAATATGAATTGAAACAGAAGTTGCCAATTCTGATGATAGGGACTTAATACACAATAGATTTGGATTGTATTAAATAAATAATTATTATTACAAGTATGCATTAGAAGATGGCTTCTCAAACATCTTATTTGATGTCTCTGCTCTGTAACCAAATGTAATTTCCATTCACACCCAAACAAATCATTCAAAAATCAAATCATAACTATAACTACTTTTAGTTTGTTATAATGCTTATTTATGCAAGCAAAGAAACTTTTTACTTAATGACCCCCCAATTTGTAACCATGTTTAAGTTTTGTTCATGTTCAAATAAATTAATTGAATATTAATTACAAAATGTAACTACTTTACTATTGTTTAATACAACACATGAAAAGAATCAGTAAACTATAAATGCAAATACACATTTAATTCTTGAATGATTTTTTCACGGGAAGGATGGGTTTGTTTGACATTGAGGAAATCAGTATCTACTACAAATCTTCACATTCCATGTTCAAAATGTTTCTTTGTTTGCTTAATAAATAATGTACATGGCTAAACTCAAATTCCACCAATATATGAATTTGGAAAACCTAGTAAAATGGGCTCAACAGTTGCACAAAACCTGGGATATTTTGCTATTTTTTTTTTATACATCCAATAATATCTAAATTATAAATCCAAATGAGTATATTTGCGAAGCCCAATGCTTTTATTCACTCTGCCAAAATTTTATTGATCCGAGAAGTTTATATGAACAACTTAGAGAAACCCTGATCTAGAGAAAATTAAAAGAGTAGAAGGATTATAGTTTTAATTTCTCAAAAATTTCTTCTAGTTCAGTGTAATGATGTCATATAATCAATTAATTCAAATGTGACTGTATCGGCATGGAAAAACTCTGTCAATGCATCGGTAGGAGGGGTGGGAATACTTCTAGGACCGAGAGCGTTAAAAACACTGAACAGCATTGAGAGAATACAACCTAGGATGATGGCCGCAACGTTTAATGGCAACCCCAAAGCAACAATTATCTCCTGCTACAGCCCTACCAATGTTAGCGAAGAAAACGAAATAGCCACCTTCTACGAAGATCTATCCTCCCTAGTACGTAGCATTCCGAAACACAACCTGCTAGTCATTGGCGGAGATATGAATGCACAAATCGGGAAAAACAGACACAACAAATACAGCCTACACTACGCGTCTAACAGGAATGGACAGCATTTAATAGATTTCATGATAGAAAATAGATTAACCTGCCTCAATACAAACTTTCAAAAAAGGGAGGGGAAATTATGGACCTACACATACGCGAATAAGAGTAAAGCACAGATAGACTACGTCCTTATAAACAGGAAATGGAAAAACAGTGCGATGAATTGCGAGGCATACTCCTCCTTCGAGGGTGTGTCCTCCGATCATCGAATAGTTACGGCCAAAGTACGACTAAGCCTAAGAAAAAACGCCACACGTAAAACGACGACCAAGCACTATGACTGGGCCCTACTCAACAACAGAGATATTAGAGATAAATATGCATTAGAATTAAGAAACAGATTCGAAGCACTACAAGAGAAGGTAGAAATAGGCACCCCAAATGACGAATATGAAAATTTTGTAGAAGCACACCTGGAGGCGGCAGAAAAGTGTATTCCAACAAAACCTAGAACTAAATATAGAGTCCCTTGGGAAACGCTAGCGGCTAGAGAAAAACGTGCACTTGTGAAGACTGCCTCCAAAAACTATCAACAGAACCCAACAAATACAAATGCACGAGAACTAGAAAAGGCGCAACATCAATTAACAGGAATATACCTAAAAGAACAGGCAGAATACGTACAAAATCAGATAGATAAGATTAGAGACTCGGTGGAAGATAGGCAATCCAGGATAGCCTGGCAAACAATAAACGAAGTAAGTGGAAGGAAGAGCACAGCCAAAGCAAAATTGAAAGCTGCAAGCCAACAAGAAAGAGTAAAACTGTGGGAACAGCATTTCAAAAATCTACTAGGAAACCCACCGGAAATAACGGATGAACCGATCACCAGAATTATTAGTAAGCAATTAGACATAAAACTAGGTCCTTTCACCAAAGAAGAACTCGACACGGTTCTCAGAAGAATTAAAAATAGGAAAGCAGCGGGGCTAGACGAGATCCCCCCAGAAGTGTGGAAGACGAGACAATTCGACGATATACTGCTCCGGCAATGCAACGCAGTCTATAGTCAAAATAGGATAGAACGATGGACGAAGGGATGCATCCTTCCATTCCCTAAAAAAGGCGACCTCGGACTAGCCAAGAACTACCGAGGGATAACACTTACATCCATAGCAGCCAAAATCTACAATGCCCTACTACGAAACCGCATAGAACCCAAAATGGAAAACATCCTTAGGAAAAACCAAAATGGCTTCCGGAGAAATAGATCCACAACCTCACAAATACTGACCATCCGTAGAATCCTGGAAGGCGTTCAGGCAAAAAACTTACAGGCGACATTACTATTTATCGACTTTACCAAGGCCTTCGATTCCATACACAGAGGGAAGATGGAGCAAATCCTACTAGCTTACGGCCTACCAAAAGAAACCGTAGCAGCGATAATGATTCTCTACAGAAACACCAAAGTAAAAGTACGTTCACCAGATGGAGACACGGAATACTTCGACATTGTTACGGGAGTACTACAAGGAGACACACTAGCCCCCTACCTCTTTATCATCTGTCTAGACTATGTGCTTAGGACTTCGATCGACAAAATCAGAGAAAATGGCTTTGATCTGACTAAGAGAAGAAGCAAAAGGTACCCCGCAAAAACAATCACGGACGCCGACTACGCTGATGACTTGGCGTTACTAGCGAATACGCCTAATCAAGCAGAGACACTACTACATAGTCTGGAACGAGCTGCAGCTGGCATTGGCCTACATGTCAATGCAAACAAAACCGAATATATGTGTTACAACCAAACAGGCAACATTGCCACACTAGACGGAGCCTCTCTGAAACTAGTCGACAAATTCACCTACCTAGGAAGCAGCGTCTCATCAACCGAGAAGGACATCGACACACGACTGACGAAGGCATGGACAGCTATCGATAGGCTCTCGATCATATGGAAGTCGGACCTAACAGATAAAATGAAACGCAGTTTCTTCCAGGCAGCGGTTGTGTCGATACTGCTATATGGATGCACCACATGGACGCTTACGAAGCGGCTGGAGAGGAGGCTGGACGGAAATTACACAAGAATGTTGAGAGCAGTATTAAACAAGTCCTGGCGACAACACCCCACGAGACTCCAACTATACGGACACTTGCCCCCCATCACAAAAACTATACAAGTTCGACGAACCAGACACGCAGGACACTGCTGGAGAAGCAAGGACGAGCTCATAAGCGATGTACTCCTGTGGACCCCCACTCATGGATGTGCAAGAGTGGGACGACCAGCACGAACTTACATACAGCAGCTATGTGAGGACACGGGTTGTAATCCTGAAGACCTGCCGGAGGCGATGAATGATAGGGAGAAATGGCGAGAGACGGTCAGGGATATCCGCGCAGGCGGCGCGACATGATGATGATGATTGATAATAAATTATCGAATGCAATAAAAAAGAGTTTCTTAAATTTTTTACTCTTTTTAACCAAATCTAATTCCTAAATAGATTAATTGAATATTGCAGACATTTTTTCTCAGTTTCACTTGATGCCATGACAAGAAGGGGGTGATTTTTAAAGAATGTTTTTGGTTTCAAGAATAAAATTTATTCAAAATACAGGAAAGTAATAATAAATCAAAGGTTTCTTTCTTCCTTTCTGTATTTTGTTCATGGCATATCAATCTGTTATTATAAATGGAATATTGAATTATATAATACCCATATCAAGAAATACCTGGCAATAGTGAATCTTACTTAAGTGATAATCTAGATCTCTTTGGTCAGAGGAGAATTTTCTCTTAATAATATTCATTAAAAATCTGCTACAGAGAATAAGAATTAAAATTGTATTTTAAATTTAGCTTTTTTATTATTTTTCTTTCTATTTTTAAATCAAGATTGTTTATTTATATTATCATATCTTCTTTTTTTTAAAGACATCCCTTAACTGATTATAAAAAGAGATATTTTAGAATTCAGTATTTTTTATGAAATAATTTGCTTAAAACCTAATTATTTTAAAATGTTTTCTATGTTGAAAATATGATTATATGCATTGTTGATAATGCCAAAAAGCTCTTTTTGGTCAGATTGTTTGTTCATTTAAATACACTATATATTTTGAATGGGTCAAATGTGAACGAAACATTGTGAGTTGCCATTACACCAAATCAGGTGTTCTACCAGGCATATGTTAGTGGCAATGAGTCAGTATGATCAAAAGAATTTTGTTTTCTAGTTATAATGGGATATATAAATGCAAATTATTCACCCATTATAGACCCCTACGCTTTTATTCACACTGTCAAAATTTTATTCATCCACAGGGGTAGGGTTTATTGAGATTAGAACATTTTAAACTTACACTGTTTCTCCTTGTAAGAAAAGTTCTGGTCTCTCTTTCAGCAGGTTATCTCTAATCCAAACTAAAAGGTCTCTTATTTGCCCTTTAAAAAAAAATAAACATAGAATCATGTCATAAATTAGAGATGAATAATTTCAAATAACAATTTATTTAGATTGATTTAAAAAACAGGTTAGAAAATAACTTGCTAGCTTGGGCAATGTAAATTAGCCTTTTCAATCTCTTTGATCAATTCTAAACAAAATTTCAGAAGGAAGAAAGAAAACGTTTTCATTTAATAATTCTATAGAAAAAGATTTTCCCCAGAAGTCAGCAGCACAAAATATGTCTAAATACAAATGTTATGTAGATTGCAACAAAATTTGGCTTTTCTGGCATAATGTTAATGTCTTTAATTATCAAAACCGAGTGATCAGAACCAAATTGTTAAAATTCTTATGAGCAGTTCTGTGTGTGTATATATAAAATATACTTACCTCACTACTATTCTTTTGGTTTCTGTAACTAATATTTTCCTGTGAGACTAAAGCAAAATCATCGGAGCCACAGAACACTGTCAGTTACAGAAACTAAAAAGAGAGTAAGGTAAAAATATATCAGTTCTTATATTGCTCAGCTGGTTAGCATTCAAGCACTTTTTTATTATCGATTCAATATTTTTATTCAAATGTTTGTATATCATCCATTGTTTTTGTAAATATATATATAAGGGTTTGCTGAAAAATTCATAGGCTGACCAAGATACTCTTAGAGAATTTTACCGAATAAGGTTTATTTTTCAACATCGACCTTTTTCCTTCTTCCAACAGTGTTTGATTCCTATTGGTAAAAATAAAGTCAGCCCACTATTATTTATATATATATATATATATATATATATACACACACACATATACACACATTCCTAAAAGATACTGCCCACAACAATTGTTATAATATTTTTAAAAAATACTTCCCAGCATTTTTTAATTTAGTGAGCTTGATGCAAACAATAAAATATTTGAAAATCAGATATGATGAAACATGAATTAGAATTTTGTATCAGCAATAAACACACACAAATATGGTTTATTATTGATAAACCACATGCCTCTCTACACCACCAAAAAAAACCAAAAATGAATAAACAAAAAGACAAAAGTTACCATTTGAACTTACAAGGTTTGGATTCTTTGGCAGGCAATTTGATATTGTGGGTTTTGACATTATCAAATAAAAGCTCAGCTCCACCACTGAAAAGAAAAACAAAATAAGAAAGATAAATATATTTAAATAAAACATCAAATCTTGAACGCTACTGATAGGGGAATTATAATCAAATATCTGGCTGGTTAGATGCACAAATAAACAATTTTTTTGAAAACCAACCTCAAAATTGTACTTCATTTGCACAAAAGATTTTACAGCAGCTGGGATTCTAATCCATAATCTACTGGAATCAATTGAAGATAAGTAAATATTAATTCAATACTACTAGAAAGAAACATTTAGTTCCAAGGAAGTTGTCTCACTTTCCCATGACGAAGAGTAGCAGCATAAGGATCAATATCTGAGACATTCCAAATGGGAAGTAAAGGAATTTTTACTTTAATCCATATATATATTTTGCATTGACTAGAAACTATTATGAATAAATAAATATATATATATATATATACACTAAAACTCAACTTGCTGCATTCATTCATGTTACTTTCATATTTAGATAAATCAAATAAAATTTTCTACAGTGAATCAAAAGTTTTGCAATATTCTGATGCAAGTATATTATATGTCAGAACTTGTTCAAGCCATGATAGGTATCTGCTGTGGTAGGTAGTATTGTGGTTATTGGTGCACTGGCACATTGTACATTACTTTACTCCATGTGTGATTTGAAAGCTGCACAGATGAACATGCAACATAGTTTAATTTGGGAACTTATACTTTACAAGTATGAACTGGGCTATAATGCTACAAAAACATCCAAAAATATTTGTAATGCAAAAGATGAAGGCACAGTTGATTACAATAACCAGATGATTCAAGAGATTTTGCTCACGTTGCAAGAACCTCAATATTCAAGCAAGGTCAGGTAGGCCTGATTCCATGGCCATGCTCCAAAATATAGAAATATAGAGACAAATCTGATGAGTAAAACTTAGAGAGTATCAGCCGAACTCAGCATCTTACGGTACAGTGGGGTTCATCACCTTCACAACCCCAGTTAAAGCATCCAGAGCTGCTGAATTGTGTTGCATGTTAACAAAATATTGCCAAACTTTTGACTCACTCAAGTAAAAATATAAAATATGAAAAATAAATTTTGAATTGTTTTTATTTGATCAAAAAATGAAATAACTTTTTTTTTAGGGTTTCTTTAACACTATAGTGGGTTGGTTAAATACTTATACACACACATAAGTAGAAGATCTGTTCAGATCTAAAAGCAGAGGACTAGTTCCAGCAGTGTATATATCCACGGTTAATATAACAACTGTAGTCATAAAGACTGACACAAACTCAGGTTTCAATTCTGTATAATGAATACAATCATAAATTGAATCCTTACTTTAAAGTAACTTTGTTTGCTTCCACTTTAAAACTATTTTCTCAAACATGAAAAAAATTCCAAAGAAAAGATTATTAAAATAAAAAAAAGATCAAAATACATTAGAAAATTAATTTTCCAACAAAAATACACTGTGTGTCTTATATGAGTGAGTGAATGTGTGTATATATATATATATATGAATTAAGTAGAAGTTAATTTTCATATATATATATATATATATATATATATATATATATATGAAAATTAACTTCTACTTAATTCAAAACTTAGTCATTGTAAGGACTGCATTTAAAGTAAATTCACAAGTCCAAATATGCGTTTAAAGAAGAAAAATAATTAAAAAGTAAAATTAAAATACAATCTTTAAAAATTTAATTCTTATCGAAGGCAACAGATTTTTAAGGAATAAAATTAAAATCAAATTAAATTATTAACAAAAAATCCAACACTGACTGAAGAGATCTAGATCTTCACTTGTTAAGTCAATTTCAGTATTGTCAGTTATTTGGTGTGGATGTTAATATGATTCAAAATTCCATATTTGATAACTTTTCTATATTTAAAACACAAAACAATTAATCTTGAAACCGAAAACATTTAAAAAAAATTAAAACCCTTTCATTATGGCATTCAGTGAGACTAAGAAAAATATCAGCAATATTCAATTAATTTATTTGGGGGTGAATGGAAATTTTTTTTTTCGTCGAAAGTGTGGATGGATGCACGGAGAATGCTGAAATAAAATGTTCGAATATTATAAATTCTGAATAAAGTTAAATTTTAGCATATTTTATGATCCTGATTTTGGAATTTATCAAATGTAATAGCCATATCGTTTAAAATAAAATGAAAGAGAGAGAAATAATGACTTTTATGTCTACAACTCTTGAAGTATTAAATTTAAACCTAGTGAAGTGTAATAGTTAGTAGACTATTGTTAGTGAGTTCGAATCATACCCATATTTGTGGCCTCGTACCACAAGAAAACAAAGCTGAATTAATGGCTGAACATAATTTCAATTACAACTTATTCAATCCAGTAGGAATGAATATGCACTTTCAACAGAAAAAAATCGCACACCTGTATAAAATTTTCTTTTATCGTTAAATCTTTGCGATTTGCTAAGAATAAAGATTGTGTATATAATAAATATTTGTCAATAACGGGAATTCAAAACTAAGATATTTTAAAAATAGAATTCTTATGAAAAAATATTTTACAATTCTCCCTTTATTATATGTATCTGATTATTATCTAAAGAAAAAAAAACCTTTAAATCAAGATAAATAAATAATTTCTAAGCACAATAGTTACCTTAATTCCAACGTGACTGCTAGTTCCTCCATGGCCGTGAATATATTTTTTACCTCTAAATCAGAAAGAGTTATTGTCTCCCTTACATTAGTTAGAATACACACTGAGCTTTGAAAAATATTTTCTACTTTTTGAATACTGCAATTGTTATTTACTAAACTTAACTTTGTTATGGCACAAGGCCAGAAGTATGGGGCCCCTTGTGATAAACAAACTCACTAAAAAAAGGCCTGCTTATCTCGCTACCTAAAGATTACAATAGGTTTTATTTTTCCAGCTTTCCACCTAGTTAAAATGGAGATGAAGTCATTTTACTGTGGGGAGCCTCATACAAATTGAATCTAATGCATTGACGAGGCAAAAAATGCTTTATTCAGAGCAATTAGCTCGTCTTTTAGATTAGTGGGTAGGTACTGGCCAGGGAAAAGACCCCTCCACAGGATCAAGTGACTGGTATTACATCACCTATCCAACACAAACAGTATTTAACTAATTTCCAATCAAGTCAGGATGTGATACAAGGTCATTTTATAGTGAGGGATCAAGCACGAATTGAGATGCTGGGGTGGCAATCACAAAAAATACTTGGTCTCTTCGGCATTCTCCATATTGGGGTGATTCGGGCACCAAACTATAAATTCAGCCCTGCAAAGCAGATATTTCCTGTGGGGATAGCCCCTTGTGATCAGGCGATTCAGTTCAACAACAATACCCATCCTACATGAATGCCTGGTGAGATGTCCTTTCAAGAATTCACAGTAAGCATAAACAACAGTTAAAAATAAAATGTGAACAAGTCCATTTTTTGTAGGGTTAATTATTTCTCTTATTGTTTTGTGGGGCCAATAGATATGTTGATCCAACAAACTTTTAAAAAATGAGTGAAATGACACAGAAAAAGCAAAAATGCCAAAGGCAAGTGAGTATATTTAAAGTCAACTTTTATTTGGCAATAAATATAAGAAAAAAATTTGAATGAAGTTCCTGTTGCATCAAATGTATGGACTTAACTGATTAATAGTTTTTGGTGACAGTGAGTCTAGATGATCTTGAATAGATCTAAGTAGTCTGCAGATGGCTGGAGAGTTGGATGTGTTAGGTTGCAGAAGTGGGCCAATTGATGTCCTGGTAGTTCATTTGGCAGTTAACTGAGGTTTGGTTGATATTAACTTCAAATGAGTTGATGAAGTGTCATCAGTTTGAGTGGAGTTATTATTTTGTGGACTGAAGTTGTAAGGCTTGTAGCTTAAAGGCCAGGTCATATGGCCAGGGCTGTTAGGCATAGCTGCTCTGCTAGAGAAATTAACAGTAGTCTGAGTGGTGTGGTCTGCTCATGGACAGGTCCTTTACTCTGGATGTCCACTGCATCTGGCTGGCTGCTAATTCAATATTGTCGTCATGGTGTTGATAAGGATGTAGTTTACTATTCTGAAAGAACTGTAGTACAGGGATAAGAGATGTATCCTTAAAAGAACAGTAGTGTGAAGAGAAGACTTGTGGTAAAAATTCTTTGGGATTTTGAAATAAAAATGGATTGTCTAACCTCAGCCAGTAGACAACACCTTGTTTTGATTAACGAAAGAAAAAAGAACTTGCCAGCAAGTGGATTTTGATCTGCTGGCAGATTACAGGGAGAAAATAAGAGAAAGGGAAAAAAAGGGACAAATATTTGAACCTTACCAGAGAATTTAAAAAAATATGGAACATTAGGGTAATTGTGACACAAATTGTAGTTGGTGCACTTGGAACAGTCCCTAAAGACCTAGAAAAAGGATCAGAACAACTGGAAATTAGAGGATGAATCAAAACGATCCAGACCAGCATTGATGAGATTGGTTAGAATATTCAGAAGAGTCCTGGAGACCGGAAGACTCTCGCTGTCATTTAGACTCCAGTGAAAGACAATCAACCAATTCTGGTATAAAAAACTCACAGGAAGTGAAAAACAAAATCATAATAATTATTATTTATTTAATTATTTAACATTTATATAAACTTTTCAGGACTTGCTATAATCAAACGGGGGACATCTCCACTCTAGAAGGAACCCCTCTTAAACTAGTAGACAAATTCACTTACCTAGGAAGCAGCGTCTCATCAACCGAAAAAGACATCGAAACGAGGTTAATGAAAGCATGGACAGCTATCAATAGGCAATCAATTATATGGAAATCAGACCTAACTGATAAAATGAAACGCAGTTTCTTCCAGGCAGCGGTCACATCGATACTGCTATATGGGTGCACTACATGGACGCTAACAAAACGGCTTGAGAAGAAGCTAGACGGCAATTACACAAGAATGCTGTGTGCAATCTTGAACAAGTCCTGGCGGCAACACCCAACAAGACACTAACTGTACGGCCACCTGCCTCCTATCACGAAAATGATTCAAGTTAGACGAACCAGACATGCAGGACACTGCTGGAGAAGCAGGGACGAACTCATAAGAGATGTACTCTTATGGACTCCCACACATGGCCGTGCAAAAGCAGGACGACCAGCACAAACATACATTCAGCAGCTATGTGAGGATACGGGATGTTGTCCTGAAGACGATAGGGAGGAGTGGCGAGAGTACCAGCGTGACATGATGATGATGATGATGAAAATATTGCTCTAGTTACATAGTAATTTATTTCTCCGAGCCTGATTGGAGAACTGTGCTGCTGCTGCTGCAGCAGCAAGCAGAAGAAAAGGAAGAAGAAATTTATTTACCATGAATGAAATCCAAAATTCAAGCTTGTTAAGGGGAGGGTAATCTTACCTCAAAAGAAACTTCACTAGAAACAAAATTACAAAAAGGAGCAAAAAGTAGAACATTTTTTAAACAAGAAACCGATAAAATAACCTAAGCAGTAAACTTCAGTATGTCATTTAGTATTAGTAAATAATAGTTTAATATTTAAGACTAACCTACAAAATTAGTATACTTCATAACAAAAAATTAAATATTCATAAATATATATATATATATATATGCGTACATATATATATAGAATTTATACATTTATATGTGTACATGTATAGTTGTTATTTATATATATACATATACATGCATATATATAATTTATACATTTATATATATATATATATATATATATATATATATATATATATATATATATATATATATCTTTATTCATTTATAGTTGCTATTTATATATATATAGATAAATATGCATATATATATATATATATATATATATATATATATATATATATATATATATATATATAAGTTGAGCACTCCGTGGATAAGTTTTAAAAAAAGAAAGGAGATACTGGTTATACATGCAAATGGAAAAATTCACGCCGAAATACTCCCTGAAGAACATACCATTCCCTGGGAAACACGAATTTGTCCTATCCTTAACGGATAAAATAGTGGACTTTATCAAGAGGATGCGATGGAAGGCCCACTTTCATCTCAACCCTGGAGCCACAAAAGAGGAACAAAAACCCGGCGCAAGAAGATTGAAGTCGCAGAGGACACCACCAAGCAACAGCGGACTGGAACAGTTCGAGAGTGACCTATTCGGCATAATTCGGAAGATTGAATTCTTGAACTCTAAAAATTCATTCCAGGCGAAATTGAGAGAGGACATAGAGCGAATTAGGAAATCAAGGAAGATCTGGGTCAGATCTGATAAGTCTAACAACATATACCAGGTCAGTCCACATGAATATGAGAGAATCCTTAATGATAGGATCACGGAATCATATAAACTAGACCATAGCAACACAACTACTCAAATCAACAGGGACACAGCTAAGTTTGCTCAGAAAGTAAATATGATAGATAGAGTTGGGAAATTGGAAGAAAGAAGTGCCTATATTTTATTTAAGGATCACAAAAAAAAACTTCCCAGATAAAAAGCAGACTAGATTAATTAACCCCACAAAAACCGAACTAGGCCTTGTATCTAAAGATGTAATACAGAAGATTACGTCTAGATTGATGAGTAGCCACAAATATAACTTGTGGAAAAACTCTATGGACACTATCGATTGGTTTAAGAAAATAAAGGATAAAAAGAGATCCACTTTCGTACAATTCGACATCATAGAGTTCTACCCTTCCATCACTAAAGAATTATTAGTGAGGAGCCTTAACTACGCTAGAGAATATACAGAGATCACAGAAGAAGAAATAGAAATTATCCTAGCAAGTAGAAAAACCATCCTATCCGATAACCGCAGATCCTGGGTAAAAAGTCACGTAGACAATTTCGACGTCCCCATGGGGGCCTACGATTCGGCTCAGGTAGCAGACTTAGTGGGGATCTATATCCTAGATACGCTAGGTCGTATTGTCAACTCGCAACAAGTTGGACTTTACCGAGATGACGGGATTATTTATATCCCAGACAGTAACGGTCCGAAGACCGCTAGTATACAAAAGAAAATTATTAGGGCCTTCAAACTACTAGGGTTTAGAATTCAAATAGCCTCAAATTTAAAAATAGTAGACTTTCTGGACGTCACATTGAATTTAAATAATGGTACGTTCAAACCCTTTAGTAAGAACGATTCCGCCCCTAGATACGTAAATATCTCCTCAAACCACCCAAGATCGGTACTGAGACAGATACCCAATGCGGTGAACCAAAGAATTAACAGGCTGTCCTCAGGTAAGAAAATGTTCGAAGAAAACAAAAGTAGATATGATGACGCCCTGAAGGACAGTGGATTCCAAGGTAGACTGGAATACTTAACCCCGGTGGACCCCAATTCGAGAGCTAGGAAGAATAATAGTGGGGGCCACACACCCCTCAAGGTAGGTGAGACTGTTAATAATAGTAGTCACGGAAATAAACGAGGAAAGAATAGAAATAGAAAAGTAGTCTGGTTCAATCCGCCATTTTGTAAGCTCACAAACATTAACATAGGTAGACACTTTCTACACCTACTAGATAAACATTTTAATAGAGGCAACCCATTGAGTAGGATTTTTAACAGAAATACAGTGAAAATTAGCTACTCCTGCACAAAAAACATGTACAATATACTAAGCAACCATAATAGGAGGCTACTCAATGAGCTTACCACGAGAGATAGGAACCCAAACGGGGAGTCTTGTAACTGTAGGAATAAGGAAGAATGCCCCTTGGGCGGACGCTGCACCACGAGGAATGTCGTATACCAAGCATGCATTTCTCCTATGGAACAGCAAAGGGACGGGGAAAGAATCTATATAGGGATCTCCGCGGGAAACTGGAAGCAAAGATGGTACAGCCATAGACACTCATTTTCCAACCCGAAACTTAGGTACCAGACTGCTTTATCGAAATACTTCTGGGGCCTGAAGGATCAGGGGCTATCTCCACAAATTAAGTGGAAAATATTAAGGCACTCATCTGCTTCAACGGTAGATGTAACCTATGCTTAGACGAAAAAATTAGCATAATCAATTTCAAGAATAGAAAACTTTTATTGAACAAGAGAAATGAACTTGTGTTTAAATGTAGACATAGAGGAAAATTTAAATTATCTTAAATAATAAAGAAACATTAGTAAATAGTAGAGATCAACACAACAGCAGATATCACCGAGACAAGGAAAGACAAAGGTAGATAAGGGCCAGATGAACAAGGAAGATTAATCCAAAATAAGGCCTGGGATTCTAGAGTGGTTTATTCCCCTTGACCAATTTTAGGGTAATTTTTTTTTTTTTTTAAAGAAATACACTTGACGACTATAATGAATGTCCCCACCTTATCTGGTTCATGTATCTCGATCCTAATTGAAACTAGAGAAACACCTAAGATGACAACAGCTGGGCTGATTAACAGACATATCAGAAATAAATATATATCATATATGAGATAGCCATTAGTTAAACGATCTGAGTCTGTTTAGAATAGCACACCTGCCAAGTAGTAGAACACACAGGCAGAACATAGAATCAAAGAGACTGACCAGTAGATTAATTCCACTCCTGTTTCTTAATCGTTCTAACATATAATATGTTCACACCCTCTGCTCGCGCCTAGGAACGAATGGTTTTTTGTTTTTTATTTTTATGTTTTTTATTTTTGTTTTATTCTTATCTCTATCCTTGTTTTTTGATTTTTAATTTATTTTTTAATTTCTTTAATTTTCCTATTTATCTTCTGAATACGAACTGTAACTCCTCATTCGCATCATATCTCTGGGACAATACAGAGCATGTAAAGAGTCATCCGACGAGACGGAGAATATACCAACAATATTCTCCGCCGAAATAAATTTATTATGACGGCTTAACCGAGTTTGAGTCTCCATTTAATTGCACTATATATATATATATATGTATATATATATTTTCAGACTCACTCTCTGTCTTGCTATCATTGAGAAATAAAAAATTTCAGAACCCTCTTATCATCAAACTGTTGAGTAGATTAGACTCAATGTCAAATAGAAAAGAAATAATTATATGCTGGACCCCAAGCCACATTGGGGTGAGAGGGAATGAAAGAGCAGACTCAGCAGCCAAATCGGCTTTAGATCTGACACCCGATAAATCCTGGATCCCATATACTGACCTAAAAACCAACAATTAATAAATTCCTTCACACAAAATGGCAACAACAATGGAGCAATAACATCCACAATAAACTCTTCCAAATTCATCTCCCCTTAGGAGAGTGGAGACCAGCATTGAGAAAATCAAGAAGAGAACAAGTTGTTATATACCAATTGCGAATTGGTCATACAAGGCTTACTCACTCTCTCATTTTGAAACAGGAACCACAACCAGTGTTTACCCTGCCAGACAACTTGCATGGTTAAACACATTTTTATAGAATGCAGAACTTTCGCTGTTTTCAGAAAGCAATTTTTCAAAGTAAATAACTTAACCGATCTGTTCGAGAACATCAAAATAAATGACATTCTGTCCTTCTGAAGAGAGACAGAGTTGTACCAAAAAATATGACAACTTAAAACTGGTTAATCTTGTGCAAACAAATGAAATCCTGCTAATAGAAAATTCTACCTACCTTAATATTCGTTTTGAAATCTTTGGTTGAATATGTATGTATATATAGACAGAATTTGGCATTGAATGACCTACAAAGGTTGATATGCCATAAACCCCAAACAACCAACCAACCAACCAACCATATATATATATATGTATATATATATATATATATATATATGAAAAATTCTCTCAATCAAAACTATCTGAAACTATCCAATTAGTCTATTGTAAATTAAGTAAATAATTTTTACATTTTTAGTTTAAGGAGTCTATATAAATATTCTTTGTATTAATGATTCTTGAAATTTTATTAAATTTTCCCCATAATATTAATAAAATAAGACATACGAGGATCATTAAATAAGTTTTTCAGACTTTTTTCTTATTCACACTTTTATTGATAGTACACACAAGAAACTCTAGTCCCCTTCGAAGTAATCTCCTCCGGCTGCTATGCACTTGTTGTACCATTCCAACAATTTCTGGAAGGCTTCATGGAGGTCCTCTTGTGTGAGTGTGTAAATGACCTTCGTCACAGCCTCTTTCATCTCCTCAATTGTCTCATAACGACAGCCTCAGAGCTTAGGGAATAAGCAAAAGTCACTGGGAGCAAGGTCTGGGCTATAGGGAGGGTGAAGAACTGTCTTGATGCCCATCTTGGTCAAATAGTCTGTGACAAGGATGGAGTTGTGTACTGGTGCATTGATCTGGTGGAAATGCCACTGACTCAATTTGAAGAGTGCTGGCCTCTTCCGACAGAATCTCTTCCTGAACTCCCTTAAAATCTCAACATAGTAAGCCTAACTGTAACCCTAACCCTTTGGCCAATCAACTCTTGTGTATTGACTTCCATACTCCTACCACACCTCTCATCATCCCTCACAGACTCCCTGCCTTCCTTGAATCTCTTGTGCCACTCAAAAACTGATGCTCAATTCCTGCAAGATGGTCGAAAAGTAGTCTGAAGCATTCCATATGTTTCTGTGGCATTTTTTCCAAGTTTAAAACAGAATTTTATTGCATATCATTCTTCTAAAGTGTCCTCATGTCCAGATTGCATTTTTGAAATTCACCAGCTGTGACAATCAGGCTTTAGTAGGGTGTATTCCAATTGCTGCTGTAGCTGTTCATTTGAACCTGAAATCATAAAAATTGGTCAGTCATCTGAAGATGTATAGCAATAACATACAGAATTTTCAAGAGTCTACGATAATTTGAAATGCCAGTACAAAAAAGTCTGGAAACTTATTGAAGGCCCCACATATTCCTTAATTTTGTTCAAGTAAAAGTGGTATCTATATTTAGTCAATTTCTATCGAGATAAACAATAATTTTATTATGAGTTCTCATGTAGTTACAGAAATAAATTGGTGCTTTACGATTTTTTTAATATTAAATATTACTGTAAAACATTGAACCAATCTTCTGTTATTTATATTTTTTATCATATTTTTGTAAGTTGAAGGTAAAATTAATGTGTTCACTTAGTTATTTAAAAATTTTGCTTTGTAGTATATATGTGTCCAGCCCTCTGGTCATGTGTTAGATGTGACACAAGATCAATTCTAGTTAGAATTCAGCGATTTCCTTCTTGTAGACTGATTGCCATACTAAATCTGCCTTACTATATAACTATAGCTGGAGGCAGAAGAGATTGATTCCTGTCTTTCACAAGGACATCTTCATAAAGTAAAAGGAGACAGCCTCTTTGATAAGAATTTGGCATGTTGAGTTCAATTCCCACCACAATAACTGTTATGCTAGTTTTATTTAGTAGTATAACATTGCCCTAGTTAAATTGAAGGAGAATTTAGGTTTTAATTAAATAAAATTTATATTATTCATTTAAGAAATTATTTAAGATAGAAACATTTTTATGTATATACGTGTATTTTTCTCCTCTTTTATATTTAGACAAACCCATATTTTTTAACATACATCATGTAGCATTTAAATAAATATTAGGAGACAATTAATAAACAACAAACTTTTCTTGGATATATTTTTACGTTAACTAGTTAATGAGGTAACTGATATTATATTGTGTTGTAAATTTCACGTCTAGATGGCTTTGCTGATAAATCTTGGAGTAAAAATCTGCAATTCCAGTTAATAATAAGCAAAAAAGTTATCTCCTCTTTATCAAGAGTTGTGTCCCTTACGTAGTTGTCTCTCTTACACTGATCTCAAGCAAGTGTTTTAAAGAACTGACTGCTGCTTGCGAAAGGGATAAAAGAAAAATGAAATCATGATTAAAAAAAAAAAAAAATTGCCAAATTTTCGCCACATAAGACTCACAAAAAATTACGGCAGCGTATAAGTCGACCTTTGGACCCTCAAAAGAATCTCTTCAAAAGTAGGGTTCGATATATATGACAGAGCTAAAATCTAAATATTTACCACAGAATAGTCAATTAGTGGTAAAAGCTTGGATTTTAACCCTGTCGTATAAAACGACTCCTAGTTTTATAGAGATTTTTTCAGATTCAAAAAGTCGACTTATACACCGAAATCTACGGTAATAAAATGATGCATAAATTGTAAATACAGTGAATAAGTTCTCAATATTTACATTTGTAGCAGCCACAGATCTATTTCCTTTCGCGAATCAATGCCCCTGTTAAGAGAATCGGTCACTCACTGACCAATCAACTGGCAGAGCGCATTAATTCCTTCTCCCTCTCAGGAACTATTTTGTCTGGTCCCTTTTCTGTAGAACGGACAACGTCAGAGAGAGTTTGGAGCTAGCAGAAGAAACATATATCTCTCACATGACTGCACTGATTCCACTTGGAACACTTCGCTCACTGCTAGCTTTAAACACGCTTCCTACGAACCAAGGACCAGCATACAGACCAGCGACGCAAAGAGACACTTTCTCATTCTCACTCCTTCACGCCTGCTACTAATAAACCTTACTTTGTTGTGTTGTTAAAAGAAGTTTTGTTATTCATTTGTGTTGCCTAAAATATATAGTGTTAGGGAAATTAACAATTTCCCGAAACGCTAAAAATTATTGACCCCGAATGGCACCTTCTGAATTACGAAACAAATAAAAAAAATAACACGAAACACGGTCTCCATTTTCGGACAGCAGAACAAGCAAAAAGAAGAGAAAAAGAGAGAAAAAAAGCTTCCTGACTCAAAGAACCGAAAGAATACTACCACCCAAGAATTTTCTTCCCAGTGACACACGTGTTCGTTCAATTCATTCGTCGGCTGAGAAGACATAGGCGCAAATTTTTCTTTCAGAAAAATATTCATAAAAAAACCTTTTTCGTGCCAGAGAAAGACTTTAAAATACTTCGTTTACGAAACCATAAACGAAGGAAAAAATATTTGGCAAGTAAAACAATGTTTCTAAAAAGAGATATCATCTTTCGTTTTGTCAGACATATTGGCGCCCATTTACAAGTGGTCAAATAGAAAGATACAAGATTCTCCCTTTACCCAAGTAGCATTTTTTGAACACGTGCCTCAACAACAACAACAACAAAAAAAAAAAAACCCATAAAAACCCAAAAACTTTCCAACCAGGAATTATCTTCTTTTTCAGCCCGTCCACAAGAAAAACACCAACTCAAGTAAGCATAACGAACATTACATTTTATTCATACGAAACAAAGTTTAAAAAAAAAAGAAAAAAAAAAAAAGAAAAAAAAAAAGAAAAGAAAAAATTATTACCCTCAGCTTGGCCGACTTGGCATAAAAAATGGTAGAAACTTACTAATCTGCTCTTTTCAACTGACCACGTGGTACAAAATTTTTTTTATTACAATAACAAAAAGAAAAAGGAAGAAACTTACTACTCTGCTCTTTTCAACTGACCACGTGGTACAAAAAAAATTTATTACCATAACAAAAAAAAAAAAAAGGAAAAAACAAGTGAGTAATACATTTTTACATTTTTTTTTTAGAAAGTCAAAGCTAAAAGAGCGCCTTCTTCCTATTTAACACTTCACTTTCCCGCCTAAATAGCCATTGGGCGACGCCATCTTGAATTTCAACTTTTGTTTTCCTTACTAAGGAACCATAAAGCCGCACCTTCTCTAAAACAAAACAATTTTTTTTCTTTTAACACGAATATCACTATTTTCTTGTGGCTTTTTATCCCTTTCGTTCCTTTCTCATTGAAACGTGTTTCTTTGATTTTTTTGTGGTCTGTTGTCACTGTATGAATTAAAAAGAAAATGGACACTACAGTGGCCATACTCGAAGCTTTGATTCAGCTTACCAATGAAGTAAGTAAATTGGCCGTAATCAAGTCACAACCGCCTAGACGTCAATACAAAAGTCGTTCGCCATCCCCTCGCCACCGCCGCCTCTCAAGCAAGCCTGGTCTATGTTATTATCACAGTCATTTTGGCGCTAAGGCTCGGAGGTTCAAAATGCCCTGCTCGTTTTCAAACCAGGGAAACTTAAATCTGGAGAGCTGAGCACGGCACACTCTCCACAAGATTTATATAACAACCGTGCCTATTTTATCACTGACTTCAGGTCCCAAGCACGTTGTTTGGTTGACATAGAAGCAGCTTGCAGTATTTGGCCACTGAAACTCCTCACTGAGAAGCCGCCAGTGTCGCCCATCACACTGCAAGCGGTAAATCACTCCCCTATTCCCACGTACGGTCAAATTTCTCGTTCTCTGGACTTGGAATTACGGAGAGACTTTACATGGATTTTCACTGTAGCTGATTTACCATATCCCATTCTAGGATCGGACTTTCTGCACCACTTCAACCTCTTGGTGGACATGCGCAAACGACGACTTATTGACGGCAATACGGAACTTTCCGTCACAGGTTATAAGTCAAATACCTCACCCATTAGCCCGGTATTTTTCATTGCCGCCACAGACGACCCAATCCAAATATTATTACACTCTTACCCAGAGTTAACTAACTTAAATTTTGTTGTGAGCAAATCAACTCACGAAACGACACACCACATTGAGACCACAGGTGCTCCGGTGTTCACACCCCCTCGCCGCTTCCCTGCTGATAAACTAAAGGCGGCGAAGGCAGAATTTAACCATATGCTGCAGCTGGGAATTATACGCCCCTCGTCCAGTCCTTGGGATTCCCCTTTGCATATGATTCCAAAGCGTTCTGGAGATTGGCGTCCAACTGGGGACTCTCGATGACTAAATGCCATTACGGTACCTGATCGTTTACCCAATCCCACATATACAAGACTTCGCTTCATCTCTGCATGGTTGTAAGATCTTCTCTAAACTAGACCTCGTTAAGGCTTACCATCAGATACCAGTGAACCCAGCCGACATACCAAAAACTGCTGTAACAACTCCATTTGGAGCGTTTGAATTTTTAACTATGCCTTTCGGTTTGCGAAACGCAGCTAGTACCTTCCAACGCTTCATGGACGAAGTAGTGCGTGATTTGGACTTCGTCTATAATTATATAGACGATATACTCGTAGCAAGTGCCTCACCTGAGGAACATGTTACTCACCTCCGCCTACTGTTCGAACGGTTTCAAAAGTACCAGGTGAGGATTAACCCTGGTAAATGTGTTTTCGGTGCTTCGTCGCTAACTTTCTTGGGACACATTATCAGCCCTAAAGGGATATCTCCCTTACCAGAAAAAGTGAAGGCCCTACAAGACCTCCAACCACCCACTTCACTCCGCCAACTAAGGCACTTCCTCGGTCTGCTTAACTATTACAGACGTTTCATCCCACACTGTGCGGATCTCCTGTCTCCTCTGTCTGACCTGTTACGTAACAGGAAAAAGAAAAATGAGCAGATTTCGTTGAATGACATACAGTTAAAAGCCTTTAACGAAGTGAAGCAAAAATTAGCAACAACATCGCTACTTGCACATCCTGTACCCGATGCCCAGTTCTCATTGGTCGTTAATGCATCGGGCACAGCTGTAGGTGCAGTTTTGCAACAGCAATACCAACAACAGCTACAACCTCTCGCTTATTTTTCGAGACAGCTGAAACCGGCAGAACAACGTTACAGCACGTTTGGCCGTGAACTCCTGGCAATATACCTCGCAGTGAAGCACTTTCAGCATTCACTAGAGGGCCGGCAATTTGTGATCTACACCGATCACCGTCCGCTTACTTTCACGCTGCGCTCAAAGCCGGACAAGTATTCTCCTCGCGAAACTCGCCACTTGGATTTTGTTTCGCAGTTTACAAACGATATCCGACATATCTCTGGTGAACAGAATGCTGCGGCAGACGCCTTGTCTCGTCTTCCAATTAATTCTCTTTTCTCACCTTCGGATATCGACTTAAGGCAGATGGTCTTAGACCAGCCACGTCTGGACACCTTGGATCTATCGTCACCTGAATTTGCAACTTGCAAGTTCGCATACCTGCCAGTGCCCTCTGCGGACACGCAGATTATCTGTGACACCTCAACAGACGCACCTCGACCTCTTGTTCCGATAACTCATCGTAGGGTTGTTTTTGACACCCTACACCAATTGGCACACCCCGGACCCAAAGCCACAGTGAAGCTGATTTCAGCTAGATTTTTCTGGCCAAACATGAGGCGTGATATCACTGCCTGGACACGTTCTTGCGTATCCTGCCAAAAATCAAAGGTGCACACACATATCCGTGCACCCCTCGGGACATTAAGCACCCCAGACGCTCGGTTCAGCCATATCCATATCCATATAGATCTGGTTGGACCACGGCCGGTCAGTCAAGGATTTACTTACCTCCTGACCTGTATAGACCGTTTTACACGATGGCCTGAAGCTATTCCCTTAAAGGACGTTTTGTTATATACTCACATAATAAATATGCTTATATAGACATATACATGTTCATGCAGCATCATAACGACACAATAAATAATTAAACAGACGCATAATGATAAAGTCGCAGTAATAAACGACGCACGCAGAAAGACGCAGGAAGATTTCTTTATAAAATATTTTACTTCTCATCTTTATTTGTAAGTTTCGAAAGGGTTGTTCAAAGTTTGCGTGTGAGAGGGAGCTGGAGACCGAACATAACTGATATATTTTGACCCCAAAGTTATGGCCGTCATCGTTGTGTCTTTCTCGTTCTCCTTGGCTGCTCAACCGGAGCCTTAGAGTCCACTCTCCGGGGTGCTGGCTTTTCCTACTACATCGCGTCTATGTCCGTCTGCAACTATACTGCTTGTCCTCAACTCTACTCGCCTGTCTGTGCTGGCTCGTTGAACTCAACTGACCGGAACTCAACTGTCCTCTGTTCAATTCGTCGGCCTTATATTACCTTCAAACTCCCACGCGGTGATATGGACACGCCTCCGCAACTCCTTCCTATATCTAGCGACCGGGATGTGTCACTTCCGCTTTCATTGGAATGGCCTGTGTGATCGTCATCGAGCGGAAATAACCGTCATCCAGTTCAGAGGTCACTCTGTTCCGGTGAGTCAGTCTATGAGAGTATAATGGGATTGTTTTTACCTCGTCCCATTTCATCAGCCAATTTCCGCCCACGCGATTTCCTCTCATAACTGCCATCAGAATGTGTCACTTCCTTCCGGTGCATTACCTTGAATGGCATTTTTGGCCGGGTCAACAGGTCAAAACATAACAGTTTCAGCTGAATCCCTAGCGCAAGCCCTTATATCAGGCTGGATAACGCGTTACGGAGTTCCAACAACAATTACCACTGACCGTGGCAGACAGTTTGAATCCCACCTATTCCAGGAACTTTCCGGGATTTTAGGGATCAATCGCATACGAACTACGAGCTACCACCCCGCTTCTAACGGGATGATAGAACGCTTCCATCGCCAATTGAAGGCCGCATTGCGCTCCTATCCTGACCAACAGCGATGGAGCGAATATGTACCTGTTGTCCTTCTTGGCTGTCGTGCAGCTATCAAAGAGGACCTAGGATACTCTTCAGCAGAACTTGTCTATGGAGTACCGCTATCACTACCAGGTCAGATGCTGAAACCTATAGATCTAACGGGAACAGATCCAGCTTTATATGCAAACAGACTGCAATGTTATTTTGGTAATCTCCCACCAATGCAACCTAGGGAACAGACCATCAAACCATCAGTCCCCAAAGATATTTCCACATGGACTCACGTTTTTCTAAGAAAGGACGCTGTAAAAGCCCCCCTCACTCCACCTTACACTGGCCCTTACCGCGTGCTTTCACGCACTGACAAACTTTTCACCCTTGACATTAATGGCAAAAAAGAAACTGTATCTATTGACAGGGTGAAAAGAGCCTTTCTTAACACAAACACACAAGAACCACATATTCCCCCTACTTACACACATGAACATATCCATACACCTGTAGAAAAAAATACAATGCCAAAAGACAATTACGTCACCACCACACGTAGTGGTCGACGAGTACATTGGCTCAAAAAGCTCTGTAAAACTGTTTATGTATAAAATGTACCCTTCCTTGTTTTATGGCTGCTATCTTTTTCTCTGTCGGCTTTCCGCCTAAGCAGGGGGTGATGTAGCAGCCACAGATCTACCATAAACCTTACTTTGTTGTGTTGTTAAAAGAAGTTTTGTTATTTATTTGTGTTGCCTAAAATATATAGTGTTAGGGAAATTAACAATTTCCCGAAACACTAAACATTCATTAAAAAAGTTTGGTGTGTTGAAAAAATGAGCGTTGTGGCTAATGCGCTAGACTGCACCATTGTAGGATGTTAGTTCGAACTTCAGTCACATTATGATGTTAACTTTCAGACTAATACTCCAAGGAAAGATATGAACCCTCTTATTCCCCAAGGTATGGGTTAGATAATACCCATACTTATACTTCAACAAGGACAGCTTTAGCTTTAAATAAACCCACAAGGTTGATATGACATTAAATAAAGAAACCAAAACAGCATTGAAGAAGTCTTTAGCAAAGTTATATATATATATATATATATATATATATATATATATATATATATATATATATATATATAAGTGCGGTGGGTGAATTTTAAATTATTAATTTTGTGCTTTGTTTGTTTAAGGTTTTGTGTACCGTGCAGCAAACTAGAGTCAGTTGGACACTGGTAGTAAGGAAAGCAGCAGCATGACGCAACTCACTTTTCCTGAAAGTTGCGGATGAATTGCTGTACTGCTTGGCATTCACGCCAGAGGATCTAATACGAAGATTTCTGAGTGTTTGAGTGTCAATTTGAGTGTCAATCTGAGAAAAGAATTGGATGAGTTCAACGATGGCAGTTCTGAAGCTTTACTCGGATCGTTCTGATAAGAAAAGAATCCCTGAATTTTTTTTTGCCGAGATCCAAGCCATGATTATTAACGATTCATACAAGTCAGTCAGCTCCATATCAAGGACAGGGAAATGTTTGAATTTCTTCTCAGGCAGATAGGGTGATTTGTTGCGCTGGTAACATTATGATTCCATTCATTTCCCCACATGGCTTTCAACTAAATACGAAATCCTACATTAAGTGATTGAAGGAGGTAGTACTGAACCGAATCGAGAGGGTGGTTGCCGGAAAACCCAATGTCAGGAAATAGGACTGCGCTATGCTCCACAAGCAGGAAAACCCAGTCTTAGCTGTGAGAAAATTTCTGCGATCACATTACTCCTAACATCTGATCGCCTTACTCTCCAGATTGCAAAACTCTTGATTATCATGCCCACTATATATATATATATATATATATGTGTGTGTGTGTGTGTGTGTGTGTGTGTGTATTTTTTTTTTTTTTGATCTAACGAGAGAAAAGTTAATATTTTAAAATGTAAGTGAATGTGATACTTTGGATTTGATTTTATATAACTATGCTCTACACGTGTTTCAGATTTTATAGCTGTCTTCAGGAGGTTAATGGTTAGGACAGTCTTTTAGGCTTTTATAGTGGAAATTGTTTTGATAGGGTTATAATTTTTTTAATTCCAGGATTTGTGTCTGTGAATTTCTTGTTGGAATTAATTTTCCGTGAAAACCTTTGGCCTCTGCACTTGTTTTTTCCTGTATATGTTTAAGATTGAGCTATGATTTTGTGTGTGTGTGTGTGTGTGTGTATCCATGTATACATATATATTTTCAGGGTTGTTATTTTTCCTTTCTCTTTCTTTTTCTCTGGGTTGAATGTGAGATAGTCTGTATATGTGTATATGTTTGTGTTTGTGAATTTGTGCGTGAACTTTGATTCGGTTTACCTCTCTCTCTCTCTATCCATTTCTATCTCTGTGTCTGTGTAAAGTTAGGCTCTGTTTAATGAAAGTTTAAATTTATCTATGAAATTTTTTTTCTTTTATTCGGAGTAATTAGTTTTCAGTTTGGTAAATATGGATTATTTTAAATATTCCAATACCGCATTCGTAAAAGTGTTTTGAAACAGAGTTTTCTTTTATCTGGTGATTTGATATCACTTTTATGAAGGTAAACCCGATTGCCTAGAGTCTGAGTTGATCCTGCGTATATTTTTTTTTTACAGTTGTAACATTCGATTATGCAGATTATGTTTTTTAAATTGTAACTTAGATTTTTTAAAATTTATTATGATTGTTCTTTTGGGGTTTTCATAGATATCGAATTTCCTTTTTATGATGTGTTGTATGTTCTTCTAATATAGACTAGCTGGGTGTGTGTGTTTTAAGTTTTTGGCCTGTCGCTTACCCTAAATGATTTTTGTCGTGTCTAGTAGGTTTTTGATTCTATCACATTTTTTTAAAAAAGTTGTTCGAGATTATTTGTTATTTCAATGAATAGTTGTGGGTTGTTTTTATAGTTAATTGAAACGTATGCTAAGGGTTCTTCGTTGCTGGCTTTTGTGGTTCATAGTTCTTTTAATGGTATTTTTTGCTAATTCGAATAAGTGTTGTTGGAGTTCCCCTCTGGGGGAGGGTTTCGAGTAATTCTTCTTGGAAAGTTTGTCGGAGGTTTTTGTTAGCGACTATGGTGCATATTCTACGTGATAGGGTGTAAGGGATGGATTTTATGCAGTTTTTTGGGGGGATGAATTTTGAAATGGTGGTATTTTTGGGTGTCTGTGCGTTTGTTGTGAATGTTTGTGATAATTTGGCCATTTTGGTTTTTAATGAGGATGTCAAAAATGGTAGTTCTTTAAAGTTGTCTTCTGTAGTGAATTTTATTTTAGGGCGTAGGTTTGGGCGTTAGATATACAAATCGTTGATATTGGCCCAAAGGGATTTCCAAAATATGAATCAGTTATCTAGGTATCTTTTCCATCATCTTATAAATTCTGTTTTTATATTGTTTTATTTTTTTACCAATTTTCCTCTAAGTATGGGTGGCGTATGTTGGTGCCATTTTAGTTCCCGTAGGTGTCCCTAGCGTTTGGATGTAATTTATGTTATCGAATTGGAAAAAGTTATTTTTTTTAGGATTAGTTCTATACCATCAGTGATAAATTTTGTTAAATCTTCGGTGTAATGTTTCTTGGTATTTTTTAAAATGCAAAATGAGATGGCTTGTTTTTCTAATTCATTACTCTTCAATTCTGTAACGTCAAATGTAACCATGAGTGTGTCGAGATCAGTTTTTTTTTGTGGTATGGAGTTTAAAAAGTGGATGTTTTCTCTTCTTTACTACAACAATTTCTAAACAAGACAAAAAACTTTTTGTTTTGTTTAGAAATGGTTGTAGGAAAATGTTTATTAGTTTGCTTTATCTGTTGGTGGGGCATAAATTTGAGGTCACTAAGACCTGGAATTTCTGTGTATTCAGATTTTTGTGTTTCTACATTTATTTTTATTTCCTCGAACTTGTGAGCTGGGGTAATCTATAAAAATTGCAAGATTTTGGGATGTAGTTAGTTAAGAAATCTTTTTCTTTTTAGTTAGAGTTTCATTGCATGTTTTGCAGAATTTTGTAATTTTTGATATGATATTACTGTCTATATTTGTATTAATTAATTTCTAGTTAGTTTCATCTTTTAGTATTTCTTAGATTTTGTCCTGTAATGTGTTTGTTTGAAATGACTACGGCGCTTCACTTGTCTGCTTGTTTTATAATTAGATTTTCGTTTTCCTGTATATTTTTAAGGATTGTCTTTTTATTTGAGAGGTTTTCTTGTGTTTTCTTTTAGGTCAATATTCCAGAGCTTTTCAAAGAATGTGTTTAATTCACTATTCTTATCTTAGTCCGGAAAGAATTTGGATTTGTTTTTTTACTTATGAGTTATCTGTATTTTTTATTAGAAAATTTTTCTGTCTAAATTTTCTTTCAAATTCTATGAGGCCTTTTTTAAATTCCTTATATTGCTTTTTGGAGCCGGGCAACATTTTAGACCTAGTTTTAATAAGTTAATTTGATTTGTGTTATGATACGGGCAAACTAATCTGTCTAATTTGCATGAGTGTAAGAGAGAGCCTATATAAGTCTCTCCCTGAGAATAACCGGGGAGCTTGATTAACCCCTGCTTCGTGCAGAGGCTTTTTCAGCTGACTGTCTGACATTCGTGTCGGATGGTTAATTTCCTCGAGCCTCAGGGGGCCTTCCCCCCAGGCTTTAACGCTCATGGGAGGAGCTAGGTTTATTGCCTGGCGCCAGAGGCGCCTTTCTTTAGGAGAATGCCGGCGGGGCCTGAGACATTTTTGGAGTCGCCGGGCGCGTGTGGACTCCGGCCCTGCGCCCGGACCCACCTTAAAAAAGGCCTTGTGCCATACTCGTCCGGTTAGCGGGACGGAGGACAAATACCGCTTGATTAGCTCCTGCTTCGAGCAGAGACTTTTCAGCTGATTGTCTGGCATTCGTGTCGGATGGTTAATTTCCTCGAGCCTCAGGGCGCCATCCCTCCAGGCTTTAACCCTCTTCGGAGGGGCTAGGTTTATTGCCTGGCGCCTGAGGCGCCCCTCTTTAGGAGAATGCCGACGGGGCCCGAGGCATTTTTGGAGCGGTCGGGCCTGTTTGGGCCACGGTCTTGCGCCCGGACCCACCTAAAAAAAGACTTTGTGCCACACTCGTCCGTCTAGTCAAATATCGCTTGATTAGCGACTGACTAATGCTCACCTTGCGCATCAAAATAACAGCGTCGCCGATAGGAAACCAATTGTCTCTCGAGGATCCCGATTTTTTCGATACGTAGCAACGATGTTTTGTTGCCAGCGCAAGAACTCAAAAGCTGAAGGAGGACAAGGAAAAGAGAGGAGAAAATGAGATTACGGATCTCTTTTTGGTTACAGCTGGATTCGAGGAGATGATGAAAGTCTCCATCATGGCGTATCCCACAAACATGGATGACCTGGCTTATGAAAAAATAAGTCAGATCATAAGAAGAAATATGAGGCCCAAAAAAAACGTTGGTTGTAGCAGAAAAAAAGAAGTTCCTGTTGATGAAACAAGAAATTGACGAACCAATAAAAATATCTTCACCGTCTATGAAATGCGAGTAGATATTGCGAGTTTGAAAAACGTAGACCAGAAGAACAGACAATTGAAGAGGACTTAATTCAATTGAGGTTAATTGAAGATATGTACAATACATCACACCAATATAAAATAACGGAACAACTACAAATAGGAAATATGTCTTTAAATACCTGCATTGACTTTATATATCAAGAAGAATTAATACAGAAATGCAACCATGATAAAAGTCAACCCAGTGAACAAATATTCGCCGGTACTTACATGTTAAAAAGATAAAAATGTGTTCGTATTGTGGACGTGAACATGAAATAAAAAGGTAAGAATGCCCAGCATTTGGGAAGACTTGTACAAATTGCCAAAAAAGAATAATTTTCAAACAGTATGCGCATTAAAAGAAAATTACGAGTTATCCTTTAGACGGCTGGGTACCTGGATGGTAGAGAGGCCGAGGGTAGGGAGAAAGCAGGACAGAAGGGACTTGAGCACGTGACTTGGGCACAGAGAGAGGCAGAAGCAACTAGGGTCTTTGCGAGGCGAGAGGTAGCTAAAGAGAACCTGGAAACAGAGGGTGTTAGCAGACCACCTAACACTACAAATAGAATCCAGAAAATATTTTGACAAAAGAGAATTTTTTTCTTTTTCAAACTTGTTGACTAGGAGAATTTTCACCCAGTAAAGTTATTATCTTTCTTTTGAACGGAAGACGTGGTTTTTCTTCCGAAATTTGAATTTGTATTTTTTTTTCCTTTTTTAAACCTGAAGATGTGGAGAATTTTCCAATATATAATTTTTAAACCAATAAGGTTAATTTTTTAAGAAATAGAACACGTGATCACTGCAAAAATATTCTCTTGTCAAACTGAATATTAAAAGTAAAACCACGTGTTCTATAAAAATAACCTTAACGGCTTAGAAATAGTACATTTTCTGGTTGTGCTTTAGACTGTTTTAAGAGGGTCGTGGACGATTGGTTTTGTAGGGCTCAAATTGTTTTCTGGGTTCTGTTTTTAGAGTTGGGTGGTCTGCTAACACCCTATGTTTCCAGAATCTCTTTCGCTACGCCTCGCCTCGCGGAGACTCTAGTCGCTTTAACCTCTCCCCGTGCCCAAGTCATGTGATCAAGTCCCATATGTCCTGCTTTCTCCCTCTACCTTGACCTCTCTACCACCCGGGTAAACAGCTGTCTAGAGGATAACTCGTATTTTTCTTATAACATTCAAAAAGAAACACGTTGAAAAAGTTGAAGAAAACGAAACCAGTATGGAATTCTTTTCTGTAAAAAACAAAAACATGAATGTAGACAAAATTGAACAAAAAAGACATTATACTAAAGGTTAAAACTTCGATTTGGATATGATATGGATACCGGCAGTGAAGTCATGCTTATACCAAGAAATTTCTGGGAACGCATTGGAAAGCCAAATTTACGAAAGAGCAGTTTACTACTTTGCCAATTCGATGGGTCGGTCATAAAAAAAAAAAACTTTAGGGTACTTTGAAGATTCCTTGGAGTTAGAAGATAAGTTTGAAGTTATACCTATAATTGTCACAACTTGTAAAAAGAACTACAGACTTCTTGGAAACGATGTGCTTAACATTGATTCTACCAGATTAATTGATGAGATAAAAATGGAAAAAAACTGGAAAGTTAAAAAACTATAAAGCTAGTTTAAAATTAAAAGAAAATATTACCCTCTCTTATGCGGCACGAAAATTACCAGTACATTTGTTCCCATTAGTAGTAGCAAAACTACGAAAATTAATAGAACATGACCTTCTTGAAAACGTTGCCTCTGGGGGTAGTAAATGTGCATCACCCTTTGTAGTTTTAAGAAAGTCATATAGAGACATACGTATATGTGGGGATTATAAAATAGGCGTAAATCACATAGTTTGCTTTGATTCATATCCTATATCTAATGATAAAGTTGCAATTCATGCACTGGCAGGAATGAGCATTTTTATAAAAATAGATTTGAAAACGGCATACCACCAAATACCAAGAGACGATAACTTCAAAGAAGTGACGACGATAAATACGCCAATAGGATTGCTGAAATGGAGAAGGATGCCGTATGGAATAAAAACAGCAAACACCATATTTCAAGGTTCTAGAAGATATAAAAATATGGTTTTTTACCAAGACGATATATGCATAGGAGCTACTAATGAAAAAGAACTAAAAGAAAATCGACATCGTCTTTAAGAAATGCTGGAATGACAATAAATTAAAAAATGCATAAACAATAGTAGTAAAATATCATTTTTAGGTTATACCATTTCAAAAGAAGGTATATCACCAGACCAAGACCTAATAAAAAAATACTAAAAATAGCTACATCAACAAATCAAAAAGAACTTGAATCTTTTTTGGGATTGGTGAATTTCTACAGGTGATATGTACTAAAATATTGACTGAGCTGTTCGCTAATTTAAGAAAAAAGAATGTTGAATTTATCTGGTCAGAGAAACAAGAAAAAAATTTTGATAGATTGAAAGTAATTATGGCAAAGAAACCAGTAGTGAAAATTTTTGATCTGAAAAAGGACATTACGTTGATCACAGATGTAAGCGAACATTCAATATCAGGAATATTATCACAAGAAGGACATCCGATAATGTATTTATCAAGAAGACTAACGAGCACTGAATTTAATTATTCAAATATTGAGAAAGAAGCCTTGGCCATTATGTGGACAACCACTAGAGCTCGACAATTCTTAATTGGAAAAAAATTCTTTTGAGAAGTGATCATAGACCATTAGAGTTTATATTAAATCCAAGAAAAGAATTCCCAAAGTCATAACATCGAGAATACTAAGATGGGTAATAAGATTTGACTTTGATATAGAATATGTCAAAGGAAATTCAATTCCATATGTAGATGCACTATCAAGATTGCGATTTTACAAGGAGACAAAAGATAAAACAGAAGAATTTGAAGATACATTTTTACATTGGGTAGAGACTGATGTTTTATTTTTAGATAGAATGGCTGCGGAAACTAGACATGATCCAGTACTAAGTAGGATATCATCGAGAATAAAAAACGCACGGGGAAATTGTTTTAGGGCGGAAAGACCCTACAAAGAAATAAGACATAAATTAACGTTCGAACATGGAGCGATTTGAAATGGGGATCTGATAATTCCCCCAGAAACTCAAAGAAAATTGGTGATAAAAAGTGAACATGATATCTACTGTTGAGTAGTGGCTACACAAAAAAGGATAACATTAGAAGCATAGTGGCCGGGATATTCACGAGATGTTGAAAAATATATAAAAAAATTTAAAAAAATGTAAAGAATTAAGATATTTTACACATACTACTTTACATTCATGGCCCGTGTGAGTGAGACTCTTATTAATACGAGTAGACTCTTTTTCAGGTTGGCTTGAAGTAATCCGTGTGCCAGACAAGATAAGTTCTACGATAAAACAGATTCTAAGGGTCATATTTTCCCGAAACGGCATACCAAAAACCTTGGTATCCACATTGCACCAGAAGTTTGTGATGAAGATCTTAAATTATGGTTGGAAAAAATTGGGTGTAAACCGTATAAGACATCACCATAACCCTCAATCGAATGGGTTGGCGGAAAGAATGGTGCAGACAGTAAAAATGGGACAGCAAAAAAAAAAAAAAAAAAAAAAAAAAAAAAAATTAATAAATAAAAGAATAAAAAAAAAAAAGAAGTTTTTCTACCAAGTCTGCTTTTAAGCTATTGCACAATACCACACGCTGAAAGACTAGAAAGCCCATCAGCTTTAATGGAAAGGCAAATTAGAGTTCCGCTAACGATGTAGTATTCCACAAATGAAAAAGAGTGGTACAAAAAGAACAAAGAATCAAATCCAGAAAGGGCAGAATTTATCATGCAAAAAGGCCACAATATAGCTATAATAAATAGAGAAAAGAGGAACAGTAGATTAGCCCATGCAGATCAAATAAGGCCCCAGGGTGAATATGAAGAGCAAAATGAGGAAGAAATCTCCACAATTCCTTCCGTAAATGATTTATTGGAACAACCTTTACAGAATGAAACGTCGAAAAACGAAATAATGCAGGATCAAGTCGGCCAGAATGAGTTTGAAAACTCAGATGAAGATCAAGTAATGCAAGAAGACGACCAGTTAATTGCGAGACAGATCTAGATCCCCCCCCAGAGAGAAATTTGGAAGAGAGACAAGGAAAGCAAAGTAATCACGAAAATGAAACAATCACTTGAAGTACCAGACGTACTAGGAGCATAAGACCAATACAAGCCTATATAAGTCTCTCACTGAAAATAACTGTCAGGCAACTGACTAGTGCTAACCTTGCACATTACAACAATTTGTATTTGATTTGTATTTTGATAAATTTACAATTTTAGTTTTTATGTCGTTAATCTCGTTAGATGTGTTACTTAGACTTGGCTTTTTGTGTTGTCTTTGTGTTGTCTAAAAATGGTTTCTGTTTGTGTTGTTTAAAAATGGTTTCTTTTGCTGTTATCATTTCGAGGGGGATTTGTGATGTTTAAAAAAGCATTTCTTTGTTTTATCTTAAGAGTAGTTCATGTGATTTTTTCTCCTGTTATATTGTTTACTGCTGTGGGTGTCGTTTAACTCTTTTGCATTTGTGGGTATACATAGTGATTGGGCCAATATTGTTTGTGTTTAATCGTATTTATAGGGATCGATTTTATCTTTATTTTTGTTTACAATGTAGTTTTTTTTACTTAGTGGCTGCCGTTTTTAGGGTGTTTGGGCCAATCTATTTGTGTTTGATGGTAATTAGAGGTATTAACTTTTTCTTTGTATGGGGTTGTTTGTGTGTGATGATTGTGTGTGTGTAGTTGTTTCTCTGAGGATTGGGTTTAGGTTCTTTTTTTATTTTTTGGTTACCGCTTAATTTCAAAAGAACATTTGGAAGAAGGTTGGTATATAAAGAGGTATGGGTACCATTAAATTCAGTGATTATAGTATCGATTGCCGTCAAATACCTTTGCCTCTATTTAGAGAAGTAGTTTCTCATTTTGGAGAATCAGAGTGGATCCTATTTTTTAAAATGCACTTTCCATTTAGCCTTTATTTAGAGGAATTGAAATTCCATATTTGGAGAAGTATTTCAGAAGGAAATATATTTGAAGTTCTTTGATATATTTTATCGAAGGAAAAGATATTCTTTTCGTTTTTAAAATATGTCACCTTTTGTTTTGGTCAATGTTTTTCCCCTTCAAGGAACAAGAAAAAAAGAAGAAAAAGTTTGTTGGTTCAAATTGTGAGCAATTCTATTTTTTAAAAAAGTTTTTATGTTTCAAATGTTTGTTTAAATTGCAAATCATACACTTTTCTTTAAATTTGTAAGAAAAAGTATTGGTTGGAATTTGCTCGAGTGCTGAAAAAGCTTTGGAACATGCAGGTGACGATGATATCAATGATAGCTGTAGTCCTCACCAACCTGTAAAAGGAATTGGGTATACTGGAGAACCAAGGAAGAATCAAGAATACCCAGACCACAGCACTGTTAAAATCAGCTTGGATACTTAAAAAAGTCATGAAGATCAGATGAGACTTGCTGTCACACATACTTAGTGAAAAACTACCAGTTAGAGATGGAGTAAAAAAACTCTTAAAGGAAGAAAATAAAACGAAGCGTGATAAGAAAATATGGAGACTGAAGATTTAACTTTTTAAAACTTTCATTTATAAAATTTGAATGAATACAAATATATAGTTGAACAACTTACGTCATAAAGTCATGATATCTATTCAGTGCCACTTGGAAAAAACTTATGACGTCATTCTTGATATTTTTTAAACGAAATATTTTTGTGAAACACAGGGTTGTGCAAGAGCAGTATCCACTATTCTCACCAAATCTAGGTAAAAAAATTTGTTGTTTCCTGATCTGAAAATTCATCACAGCGTTAAGTTTAATAATATGGTTCGGTAAGTGACATCCTCTCAATCATCAAATGGGCAAGCAGTGTATAGTAAAGTAGGGCTCAATTTAAAATCTCGACAGTATATCGGTATCGCAGGGCCAGTTTTCGTCTTAATTAAAAAAGATACCGAGTTTAAAAAATAATTACATTTTAGAATAGCGTGTTCATTTCCAGCTGATTTTTAAATACCTCGTCTATATGGTTCGTTATCATCCAAAGATTTAACTCTCCATGGGGAATTTGGAACCTCTATACAGCGGATAACGAGGTTTTACTATATATTTTAAAATATTGTAACTGTAGGAAGACAATTAATAATTATCTCCCTTAGAAATGGGCAAATTCGTTCGGTGTTTCATCGAGTGTCACTCGATAATCATAAAAATCCGTTATCGACCTCTTTTTCTTCTTTACTTTGAACAGAGGAGACGTGTCTCTTACCCTTACAGGGAATGGTAGAGCCACATGGTAGTATTAACCACACCAGTCAAATAAGTATTTTCCATTTTTGTACTCCTTTTACATACCGCTGGTTCATGGACCAATGCTTGCATATTTTCATATGTTGGAACACATGTGTATATTCTTTCTTTCATTTCTCTTTGTTTATATATTATGTATTACCACTTGTATATATATTATGTATTTATTAAATGTTTCTGTATGTGTAAATGAGTTTATTTTGTGTTTCCTTTAGTTTACTCAATGTTTGGTGAGTGGGTACTCGACTAAATATCTTTCGTAGCACCAGGCATATCAATATTATATAAAATGCATTATTTGAAAGAATTGTTTTACGTTATTTCAAATTGTGACATCACAAAATACCATTGAACGCATGCATAAAAAATGAAGAAAGAAAAAAAGAAACGGAAAGAAAAAACACTGAAAAAGAATAATACATAGGTAGTTTTTTTTATTATTATTCTGAAATCATATCTCTTGAATCTGGAAGATACCCTTCTGTAACTGCAAATTCAGTGACGTATCCCATTGTTCCATACATTGCATCTGCACAAAGGAAGAAATTAACGGTTAAAGATTCTTTTTATATAAATCAATGAAAAATTTGCCAAACTTTCATTTCCATTATTTTTCGCACTTTTTATGTAACTTTTTACACTTGCAAGCATACAAGGATTAATTTCTCTTTATTATTAAACTCGTTTAAAGGGTATCATCGGCGGTCATTAAGCTTGATATGAAGTCAATTTTAGTGACAGAATTTGAATTAGAATTTAATGTTAAGTAAACGAGTAAATGTACTGTTTTATATGTTGTCTTAGAATGACCAGAGTGTTACGATTAAGACCTTACTAAAATTATAAGATGAAAGAAAATACCAGTCAAAATTATTATGATTAATAATAATAATAATAATAATAATAATAATAATAATAATAATTGGGCAAAAAATTCAAATTCAACCATACGAACAAATTCTATATGCACAACCTGGAGAATGAGACACGCAAACTCTTATTGGATTTTGACATACAAACGGATTACCTAATCTCGGGCAGACGACTAGACCTTATAATACCCCCCCCCACAAAAAAAGAAAACTTGCAATATTCTGGACTTTGTTATCCCGTCTGACTATAGAGTAAAATTGAAAGAAAGTCAAAAGAAGGATAAATACCCCGGCCTTGCTAGGGAATTAAAAAAAAAACTGTGAACATGAAAGTGACGTTTATATCCATTATAATTGGTGCTCTTGGTACAGTCACCGAAGGATTGTTAAAGGGACTGGAAGACTTGGAAATAAGAGAACAAGTGGAGACCATCCAAACTACTACATTATTGAGGAAGGCCAGAATACTGAGAAGAGTCCTGGACACTTGAGGGGACTTGCTGTCACTCAAACTTCAGTGGAAGGCCATCAGCTAATGCTGATGTGAAAAACTCTCAAGGAGTTAATAATAATAAAATTAATAATAATAATAATAATAATAACGATACAAATAGATTACCCATTTCCGGCCAGAAGTTCAAACGTAGTGATAATTAACAAATTAAAAAAAAAAGAAAAGGAAAAAAAGAGAACCTGCAGTAAAGTGGAGTTTGCCGTCCCAGCTGAGTACAGTGGGAGAGAAATAAAAGAAAACGAAAAGAGAGGCAAGTATTTGGACCTTGCCAGAGAAGTAAAAAAAGCTATGAAATATGAAGGTGACGGTGATACCAGTTGTAATTGGTGACTTGGAATGTTCACCAAAAGCTTGGTAAAGGGTCAGGAAGAGTTGGAAATCGGAGGATGACGAGCCGAGATCATCTAAACTACAGCATTGTTAAGATCAGCCTGAATATTGAGAAGAGTCCTGGAGTGAAAGACCATCAACTAACGCTGGTGTGAAAACTCTTTTGGAGAAATAGGAGAATTAAATGAACATAAGTAAACAAAAGGAAAAGAAGCATGAGAAAAAAAGGAATGGGTGTAATTCTACAACCAGCATGCTATCTCCTTGTCTGTTCCTCTCCCCCATGGGTCACGTGACAGGAATTTTTTTTCTTTGCAAAAGTAGCAAACGAAGGGGGATAAGTATAAATGAACAAAATGTCTTTGAAAAAATGGAAAATCGTAGATTCAAAATTCCAGTGGAAGTATGGTATTATTGAATCAACAAAAATGTCTTATGTTAAAGTTTCCAGACAAAATGTCAGTCATAAGAATTCAGTAGCTTACATAAGGAATTGTTTTTGAACCAAAGCATCATCATCATCATCATGTCGTGCTACCAGCACGGATTTACCTGACCATCTCTCGCCACCCGTCTCTAGCATCCATTACTGCCGCCAAGTCTTCTTGGCTACATCCTATATCGGCACAGAGTTGCTGTAGATATGTTCTATCAGGTCGTCGAACACTTGCTCGTTTGAAGGGGACCCCAGGAGTACATCGCTTAAGTGGACTTTTTCCTTTTTTTGGGGGGGGCAGCTGACTTCTTTTTGTTAAAAGAGTCACCAGGTCACATCTGTGGCAGGAGCACAGATATTAATCAAGCTCTGGGTCTGGTATAAGCACATTATACTACCCATGAAAAATGACAAATTAAAATCAAAATCAACGGGGGGCACAGACAACAGGTCTGGGTGTCATGATCGGCAAGTGCTCCTCTGATAGCCAACATCGGGGATCCGAACAGTGACCAGCGAATGCTGGCTATACTTGTTTCAGGTGAACTAACAAAGACCAAAGCAGCAATGCATCTGAGATACCTCAAAGAAAAAATGAACTAGAGAAATAAACAAAAAAATCATCGACTGTTATGTTAAAAGCAATCCTAAGCAAAGAGGATATAGAAAACGGATGATGGAGATCTGGATAGAATCCACTAAATTTAATGCAAGTTAAATACTTGCTGACCAAACCAGGTTGATTTTAAAGAAAGGTGGGTCGTCTAACCTAGAGATACTAGAAATATGTAGACAGGTAAATCGTGAGGATCATACTCAGAGTTCCCTAAACGATTTAAAATACAAATAATTGGTATCGAATTCCCACTGAACACAGAAACATATCAATATTAGCATAAGAACTCAGGGTATGTAGAATTAAAAAAGTAATGAGTGAATAAATTAGTAGTGATGATGGAGAGCACTGGGTTAGTGGTAATGATACCTGGGCTCCGAATTCATGTATTGCCCCATGGTCATCATTTAATGCAGACTTTGTTGGTGGCAATCTTTCTCTGTGGAGACTTTATCATAATTATCGGAGTAAGTTGCATGCGAAATTAAAAATAAATAAAAGAAATTGTAACCAGTTCAATATGCTGCAGAGATCTCTGTTCATTAAGAAAAAATGTTGAATGGTTTCCGTTAATTTTACAATCAAGCAGTAAATAAATAAATAAATAAATAAATATAATGAGTGGTGATTATAAAAGAAAAAGAAAAAAACTTACTCAATGTGAGAAAATATTCACTTATTTCAATCTTCTTTGATTTTGTCGTTCATGCCTTCATTGCATGCTTGTTGCATCTGAATGCAATAAAAAAAAACTTTGGTAACGATTGAATATACAGTTGCAATAAAGTTAGTAGATCTTTACTAAGTTTAGTTTAATCTGGTAAAAACAATGATACCAGACTAATGAAGTAATAGAAAGATATTTAGTGTTTTAATAAAGATGGTGCCACTGCCTCACTAATTAAGGGAGTGCCATCACCTCATTAAATGACAAGCCAATGGAATTATATATATATTACCCAACCCTTCTGCAAACTACAGCATTGTTAAGATTGGCCAGAATACTTAACTGGATGGTCTCGATTCTTCTTTTCATTTTCAATTCTTCTTGTCCCCTTTTCAAGCCTTTGGAGACCGTTCCACGCGTACCAACAACAACTGGTATCACTGTCACCCTTATTATTATTATTATTATTATTATTATTATTATTATTATTATTATTTAATTCTTTATAAGTCTTTGAAGTCATTAGTTTTCAGGTAGGTTCATTGGAATTTGCTTTCATGCCTATATGTGAATATAAGTTTTGAGCGTTTATAAATCATTTATAAGCCACCAGAAAACGAAAGACCCCAAAATCTAATTAAAAAAACATTATTGATAAATAAAAACCCTAGAAGATAATGAATCAAACATAACGTAAATAAATCAACAAATCACAAAATTAATATAATCTTGCCACGTAAATAATCATACAGTATAAACTAGACCGCCTTTCCCAGAATGTACCATAAAGTAGATTATTCTTGTCACAAGAGTCTTACAAGGAGATACATTAGTGCCATATGTGTTTATAAGCTGCATAGATTCGAACGTCGATAGATCTAACAAAAGAAAATGGCTTTACTTTAAAAAAAAAAGCAAGAAGTGGACGATATACTCCAGAGACTATGAGAGACACAGACTACCAAGCCGAATTCCAGCCGAATCCCAGCTGCATCGTCTGCAGCAAGCAGCAGGTGGCATTGTCCTACACATAAAAACAAATAAAACAGTTCATGTGTTTTAAACAAGAAGGAGCCATTTTCATTTTAAGTGGCTCACCTCTAAAATTTGTAGACAAGTTCACATACCACGACAGCTATATCTCATCTACTGAAAGTGATATCAATATACGCCTAGCGAAGGCGTGGATTTCTATTGATCACATGGAAATCTGATTTATTCGATAAAATAAAACGTGATTCCTTCCAAGCTGTGGCTGTGTCAATACTACTCTATAGATACACCAAATGAATGCGAAAGAAATGCTCGAGAAAAAACTAGATAGGAACTACACATGAATTCTA
Source organism: Sepioteuthis lessoniana (assembly GCA_963585895.1). Taxonomy (NCBI): domain Eukaryota; kingdom Metazoa; phylum Mollusca; class Cephalopoda; order Myopsida; family Loliginidae; genus Sepioteuthis; species Sepioteuthis lessoniana. The sequence continues at coordinate 58,232,492 of OY757921.1, forward strand.
CGTACTGTTTTGAAAAAAATTCTCGATGCAACACTCTTCAAAACAGTAGATGAACAGCCACCAACCTCCCATCTCACAAACCATCCATGTAAGACGAACACAACTCGAGAAGCAAAGACGAAGTCATAAGAGACGTTCATCTAAGGACTCCTACACATAGATACACTAATACTGGCCAACCAGCAAGGATTTACATCAGCTATGTGCTGACACTGGATGTAGTTTGCAGGACCGGTCAGAAGCTATGAGCATTAAGGACAGATAGCGAAAGAGAGTTAGAAAAATCCATGCAGTCAGCGTGTCTGATGATTTGTATACATTCATTAAATTTTCATGGATTCAGCGAGTAATCATTTATTTTACGAAAGTACTAAGATGGCATATCTTGAGCTCATTCTCATCAACATCATGTCGCGCTGCCAGCACGGATTTCCCTGACCTTCTCCTGCCACCCGTCTCTATCGTCCATCGCTCTCGGTAGGTCTTCAAGGCTACATCCTATATCGGCACAGCTGTTGTATATTGGTTGTAGCTGGTCGTCCTGCATTTGCTCGTCTATGTAAAGGGTTCCACAGGAGTATGTCGCTTGTGAGTTCGTCCCTACTTCTCCAACAGTGTCCCGCATGTCTGGTTCGTCTGACTTGGATAGTTTTTGTGATTGGTGGTAGGTGACCGTACAGCTGCTGCTTTGTGGGGAGCTGCCTCCAGGACTTGTTTAATATTGCTTGCAGCATTCTTGTGTAATTGCCGTCAAGCTTTTTCTCCATAGTTTTGATAGTGTCCATATAGTGCATCCATATAGCAGTATCGACAGGACCACTGCTTGGAAAAAAACTGCGTTTCATTTTGTCGGTCCGGTCTGACTTCACTATAGCCTATCGATAACTGTCCATGTCTTTGTTAGTCATGTGTTGATGTCTGTCTCAGTTGATGAGATACTGATTCCTAGTTAGGTGAACTTGTTCACTAATTTCAGAAAACTACTATTTTGTGTGGAGATGGCGACTCTTTGATTAAAGCAAATGTATTCCGTCTTGTTTGCGTTGGCATGGAGGCCTATGCCAGCAGCTTCTCGTTGCAGGCTATGTAGCTGGGTTTCGGTTTGAGCGAGTGTATTTGTCAGAAGCGCTATGTCATTGGTGTAGTCCGCGACCGTAATTGTTTGCGCGGGGTATCTTCTGCTTCTTTCTTTTGTTAGCTCGAAACCGTTGTCTTTCATTTTATCAATAGACGTTCTAAGCACGTAGTTTAGACAGATGAAAAAGAGGTATGGAGCTAATATGTTTCCTTGCAGCACACCTGCTACAATGTCGAAGTAGTCTGTATCTCCATCCGGGGAGCGGACTTTTACTTTCGTGTTTTTATATAGCATCATTATGGCTGCGATGGTTTTTTTGGGTAGGCCGTAGGCAAGTAGTATTTGCTCCATCATCCCTCTGTGTATGAAGTCAAAGGCCTTGGAGAAGTCAACGAACAATATTGTTGCCTCGAGGTTTTTCGCACGTACACCTTCTAGAATTCGACGGATAGTCAAAATTCGTGATGTCGTGGATCGAGTTCTCCACATTCTGCCAAGTCCCAGAATTGGAGCCTCACCACCAGATGCAGTTTTGTGTCATAACTCAGAATTCGTTGGAGGGGGTCTTAGAGTGGATCTGGCAGTAATGGCAATGAAGTAGTACTCCACATTCCCCAAAGTTTCAAGATTGGAGCCTCACCATCTGATGCATTTTAGTGTCATACCCAGGACACTCGTTGGGCGGAGGTCTTACCACTCAGCAGAGGTGAAGTCGGCGTTTTCTGCACTTCCAGCCGACATAACTGTCAGATCATTGTTAGTTCGATACTCTCTAGGAACTCCGTACTTATAGACTTGAGCCAAATTAGGCTTAGTAAATGACAGCTATATATCTAATTTTATTGCTGGGTATTGTTCGAAAATTCTTTAGGGACAAAAATAAATCAAATTGTTTTAAAACAATTCTTGAGTCATCATGAAAACTTATTTACCGAATAAAATTTGGAATATTAAATGTAAATGATTATACAATAACTGCGAGATATTCATAACTGATTGCTCAAAGTTTTTAATGATCTAATCTTTCGTTGTAATGTAAAGTGGCACATCTGTTGCAATCAAAAAGATTAATACAAACGACAATTATTGACGTAAACAAAAGGTGCCGAAATATGATGTAAATCAAGTGTAAAAACAGTATGTATAAACATTAGGTTTATACATTTTGCCACAAGGAAGATTCCATTATAATCAAATTAAGACTTCAGTAAGTTAAATAACTTACGAAACATTGAATAGAAGAGCAAAAATATTTGGCATGATATCGTTTTTCATTGAAGACATCAAGATCATGGTTGTAGATTTTTAATGAACAAAATTAAAATTAGATTATCATTCACGAAAAATCCTGCTCTTACCGAAAAATGTGTTAAGTCAGTTTCATTATTGCCAGGTATTTGTTGGTGTGGATGTTATTATGTGATTTATTATTCCATTTATAATAACTTTTCTGTATTTTGTAAAAGAATAAATCTTGAAATCAAAAACATTTAAAAAATCAAAGCCCCTCATCATGGTATCCAGTGAAATTAAGAAAAGATATCGGCGACACTCGATTTATTTGTGGGTGAATGGAAATTAAATTTGGTTATAAGGGGAGCAACAAATAAAAAATTGGAGAAGCCTTGTTACACATTGTTCAATTACAGACAATTATTTTTAAAATTTGTAACTCATATTCAGAAACAAATGAGTTTTGTTTGCTGTAGTGAAATCCTGAAATTAAAACCCTGTAATCGATTTACAATATATACAATATATGTATAATGTATACTTATTTATTTATGCTATTGTGGTTGTTATTGTTGTCATTGAAACGTTATGATACATATTCATAAACACCTCCCAATGATGCAATGGTTAACGAACTGGTCTTGCTGATCGATTCTGAGCTCGATCCTCACAAGATTCCTCATATTTGTAGCAGTGGACAAATCGAAGCTACGGTTTGTAAATGATTATTAAGGAGCTTTGTCAAAATAAATATTAACTGGTTAAAAGATCATTACCGGTGAGTTCATTTCTTACTGGGTGTTCCTATTTGTGACTTTTTGCCAAATCTAAGTTTAATTTTTGTATACCCCGTCGTAGTAACTTTGTAGACTAATTAATACTGAGTATTTATATTTTTACTAAGTGTTTCATACTGCCATGTACGAAATCTAACTAATGATTTTTTTATTGCGTCTTTATGTCGGGAGGAACATAAAAATAATCAGCTTAGATCCTGCAGGACATCTCCATCCCAGGCAGTACCGGTCCTCTTGTCTAAAAGGAGTAAGGGCTGGGTTTATTTTCCAATACTTGAGTTGTTCCTGAAATGGAATGTAGACGGAACTAAGCAATTTTTTGTATTCCCGTATTAAACCAGTTTTATGTTATGTACCAGCATCGTGCGAATTTTGTTGAATAGTTTTCGGTCTTTTGGGCTACAAAATGTCAAATAATACCGAGTTCAGTTCCAATGATTGTTTCGCCCTAGTTTACAATTATCTCATTGCAATAAAATTTCTAGGGTCAGTGTTAGTCCTTGATAACCTAGGCGACCCGTAAAATGGAATAAAAACTGAACTGGGCAATTTTTGTCACCATACTCGCATAAACGTGAAGCGCCCTTACATAAACTCAACCTCATGCGCATTCTGCTTTTCTTGTGTGGTGTGAGGTAAATTAATCAATAGTTATCCCTTATATGCTTGTGACAAATATAAAGTATGCTTATCAAATAGCTATTATATATATATATATATATATATATATATATATATATATATATAGCAGAGAGGGATCTTTAACTTAAGTGTTGTACAAGTGACTATCTTGTTAAAGATCAGTTTTTTACTCTTTCAAAGGTATTGATTATGGAATTGTATCTTATTAATAACCAAATCGAACTATAGCAACGGATGCAAACTCAACGTATATTGATTTCTTACAAAAAAAACCCTTAATTCTGGTAACATATTCTAATTTCCTCAAATATTCTTTTTAGATTTAAAAATAGAATACAATAAAATCAAAATAATTCTTAGAACTGAAACTATATAAAATCTTTAGTATTTGTTAATCGATATTTATAAACAGTCACTGCATTCCATCATCTTTAACTGCAATATGATATGATATATCAATATAATATTCATTTATAGAAATTTGATCGGGCTCCCTTGAGTTAAACTTTAAGATCGGGCTGAAAAAATTGGAAACACTTGTCTTGTTTTTTTTTTTTTGTTTTTTTTTTTTATTAAGGAACATAAATATATACTCACATGTGATCAGAGCTCAGAGATTTATCTAAAACTTGATAACTTTTCACGACCACGGCGTATTTATCTGGTTGAGATGAAACGTCACTTCCTTCTTTTGTTATATAGTCATCTTTAACACCATTGCAATCACCACAAATACCAGTCATGTGATTCCGGTAAATAGGAGATAACTTGATTACAAAGTCAGCGTTTCCATTGAATTTCACATGCAACCCGAACGCAGTATCCAATTCTAGCCAGCCAGATTTTTCAATGAGTTTAAAACTGGAATATCCCAGGATCGGTACCTTCATCCTCTTGTTATTTACCTTGTAAAAATGTATATGAATGAATAGTAAAAATAATGTTATAATATTAATGGCACAGTGCTAGTTGAGTAGAACCGAAGTTTCGTTATGTCACAGTAATTTGTTTTGGAAGAATCTGTTTGATCTTGAGAAATCTTTTCTAATCACTTCTACAAGTTCCGATTAACACAGCTTCTTTAGGCTGCTTCCTCCTTTTTGATAACTTATCTATTTTCACCCAGGTAACATTCACTCACAATGTTACTGCTTTATTATCAGGATCAAGTGACATCCAACCTGTTTAACATGAAACTTGCTGAATGCAAGCTCAATTTTGATAAAAATACAGGTGAAGGATTTTGTAAAGCTTCGAAAACAATGCCGTTTGGAATATTTTCTTTCCGACAATGTCTATGTTTATTTCTAATTTGCAGTATATAAGGAAATATGTGCGAAAATCTTTTTTATTTGCAAGATGTCTGCTAAATAAGACCTCATTTTCCGAGACAAGAACGCCTTTGTTTCCAGCTAACTACGTTCAACATGATACCACAGAATAGTACAAAGCATACTATGTCCTAAGCTCGCTTTCACGCAATCATAATTAATTCCACACAACCAGCGACTAAGGAAGTCTTCTTAAATATGCAAGTCTCTCTCAAACGTTCATATCTATTTACACATACTTACGTACAATAAGGGCTGTTCTTCATACGCACCTTTATTTTCTCTTTAACAACTTATTTCGTTTTGTATTCTCATTTCTATTTAGTTGGCTTAGGCAATGAAATATGCTGTTCGTTTTACGTAATTTTTTTGTATATTTATTCTGTACAAGGAAATTATATTTCTCGTTACACTATTTCTTCTACAACATATATGCAAAAATATGATGCATCCATTCCTTTACATAATATTTTAAAATAAAAAATAAGACCCTATAATGAAAAAGAGGTCATCAGATATTATTTGAATATCAAGTCAGAGTCACTTAATATGTACTGTCACACAATGTATTGTGAAAACATGTCCTTTTGAAATGAATTTATTTTAGGTCCACTTAACTGGAACTGAACCAAATATTCGTTTTTTATTAGTATGGAATTGTATCTTGAAAGATACACCATAAAAATGTTTTCCTGATATGAAAATACAAAATGAATTAGAGAATTAGAATTAAACGAATTTAAGAGACTAAAACAAGAATTTATTTTCAAAATATCGACAAAGACGAATGTTCATCAGTTTCTTGTTATAAATGTGTCAAACTTTTTGCTGGATAAATTGCAAATTGAAAATATCAAATTTGATAAATATAATTCGATGAACATAGTGTATTCAGTTAAAATATCAAAATAGAATCTTTTGTTATCTTTAACTTGTGAAATAAAACGCTGTAATTCATTCATATTAAATTATTTTGAACTAGCAAATAGTTTTTAGCCCTTAGATAGAAGACGATATTCAGAAATATTGTTAGAAGCCATGCTAATGCAAGAGCTGCATGAGAAAATGACAAGAAAATGCTGAATTGGTAACACATAAATTTTTTAAAATATTGTTAATATTTTCAACGGCACGAGTGATATAGTATATTGTTACGAACGCGAATTCTCCTTTCCTTTTTTTCTGATATTGGCGAGAACTGCTATGATGAAGGAAGGGGAGAGCAGTTTAAATGACATCAGCCTTCAAAAAGAAAGTGGGCAGGTCATCAGGAAAACACAGGAAACAAAAAGGTAGGTTTTAGGGACTGTACAAAGGAGCGGGTCATGGAGGAGAGACATAGAAGAGATAGCTCAAAAAAAAAAAAAAAAAAAAAAAAAAAAAGAAAGTTTAAGACGCATGGAAATGTCCCCTTTATGTTGTGCATAACTGAACTTTGTTTATTTTTTTCTGCCATTTTTGTTGCACAATTTCTTTTTGGGCTCGTAACACGTGTATCTACGGGTTTCTTGTGTTTGCTTTATTTTCGAATTCCTGCAGACTTTTGGACAACCGGACAGGGTTCACCCATTTATTCAATTAAGATACAGAGTTTTTTTTCCAGTTCTTAAACTTTATTTATCTGGTCTTCGGATTATTTTTGCTTTTGTTGCTCGTCATTGATTTTAATTTCACCTGCTTAGTTTTTTAGTTACGAAATTCGACCGTTGCTATAATCAACGCTGAGTAGCTTTGAAAGTAGGCCGAGTTATACTTGCCGATTCATAACAATATAAAAATAGGCAGAATAAATTGTTCCTGCTTTTTTGGTTTCTCTAACCATAACGTTCGCTCTGTTGTAAATAGATACATAAAATCAAATGAAACTGAAAGTCGTAAGTCACAACTGTTGGTAAAGAAGTATGAATTTACCCAACCCCTCCGTCGTCACGGACATTGGGAAAACTAATGTATTTTGGCAAGAAAATTAATTTTCTAATGTATTTTGATCTGTTCTGTTAAATGATTTCTATGTTCGATTTTTTTTTTTATTTTCAAGAAGATTTTAAAATAATAGTGAATGAAATTACTTTAAAGTATGAGTTCGATATATAATATTTATATGATACAAAATTTATAAAATGATCAATTTTTAAGAGGAATACTGCTGGTTTTCTTTCTTCTAGACTTGTTACTACACTGATGCTTAAAATTCAGTCTGCTCGGCTATCTATCAACAACTGGAAGAGAACAGTTGGATTCATGCCTTTTCCAAGGGTACTAACACTATATGAAAAGCAGACAGCCTCGTCCATAAATTTGAACTCGGACCACCGATTCTATTTCCTATGATAATTACCATTACGTAAAGTAAGTATAATGTCCGTTATACTAGCACCGTGCTATTATTTAAAAAATGACATTAAACAGCACAGGTTACGCCAAAAACGAATTATTAACAAAAAAAAAAAAAAGAAAATATAAAAAGCTGGTCATTTTGTTTGAGCAGTCGGCGTAGCTGATTTGTAAAGGTCGATTAACAATATAAAAGGTTTTAATTTATTTTTATTTTCTATTTGACTTCTGGCATTTCATTAAAGTAGACTGATTATATTTCTGTGCATGTACAAAATTTGATGGTGAAAACGATACAACGACGATAAACAGTTCTTATTTCGATAGGATATTTCTTTTGTTGTCAGTTCCATTTAAATTCGATTGGTTAATCATATTTGCGTCTTTCGTTATCTTCTCTTTTCTTTTTCTTCTTTTTTAAAGATGGTTCTTTATATTTTTTGGCGAATACAAAGATTAGATGAAATTCTCTCACAGAAAAGTAATTTATATTTCTTAGCATTCTTCTCACGTAGTTAATTTTATTCTATTTCAATTAATCTGATGTCGGTTCCTTGTCTTTTCATAAACTTACTTAAAATTGTTTATTTCGAAGTGAATATGATAATTACGTTCCAATAAGAATAATTCTATTATTTCGATAAATATTTTCTACTTTCCTCTTCAACGTATAAATTTTATTGATATTTACTTTACTTTACCGATATCTAATGCCTTTAAAATAGCTGCCATGTTACCCTAGTTAAGATTTTTTTTAAATATAAGGAGTGATTAATAAATTCGTTGCTAAAAGCACAAGGACATGATTTGCAATGTTTTAATTAAATGTACATACAGTTTTAAATGATTGCACAAAAAGCTGAAGTTCATTGCTACTTTATCATTCTGTGAGAGAAAATATAAAATACGAGGTGCATAGGAAAAGTTTCCAGACTTTTTTTTATGGGCATTTAAAATTGTCGTAGACACTTGAAAATTCTGTATGTTATTGCTATACATCTTATGAGATGACTGACCAATTTTTATGATTTCAAGTTCAAATGAACAGGTACAGTAGCAATTGGAATACACCCTACAAAAGCCTAATTGTCACAGCTGGTGAATTTCAAAAATGCAATCTGACACTTTAGAAGAATGATATGCAATAAAATTGTGTTTTAAACTTGGAAAAAATGCCACAGAAACGTATGGAATGCTTCAGACTGCTTTTCGACCATCTTGCATGAATCTGTTATATACTCATATGCAGATTCATGCAGAAAGAATCACAACGACACAACGATAAAGGACGAGGGAAGACTTCTTTAAAAAAAATATACCTCTCACTTTATTTGTAACGTTTGCCTGTGAGAGGGAGTTGGAGACAAAGACTGCAATATATTGACCCCCACTCTTATGGCCATCAGCGTTGTGTCTTTGTCGTTCTCCTGATGCTCAATTGGAGGCCCGGGGGCCCACTCTGCTGACTTTCTCTACAGCATCTTATCACCAACTGGTCTGGTCCCCAAACTCAATCGGGGGTCCCGAGGGCCCCTTCTGCTGGGTGGTGGGGTTTCTCTACCGCATCTCGTCTCTAACTCGTCTGATCTCCAACTCGCTGATCTCCAATTCGCCTGTTCTCCAACTCGTCTGACTTCCTGTCCCCACCGAGTTATATAATAGTTCAATCGCCCACTTAATCTTTGGAATGGCATGTTTGATTGTCATCAAGCGGAAATAACTGACATGCAGTTCAGAGGTCACTCTCTTCTGGTGCATCAGTCTATGAGTGTATCATGGGCTTTTACCTTGTCTCATTTCGTCAGCCAAACCTGCCTACGCGATTTCTTCCGATTACTGGCCATTGGAATGTGTCACTTCCTTCCGGTGCATCACTTTGGAATAGCATGTTTGACCGGGTCGAAGGTCAATATACAACAAATCGAGCATCAATTTTTGAGTGGCATAAGAGATTCAAGGAGTCTGTGAGGGATGATGAGAGGTGTGGGAGGAGTAAGGAAGTCAATACATCACAGTTGATTGACCAAAGGGTTAGGGCTAGAGTTAGGGTTACTATGTTGAGGTTTTAAGGGAGTTCAGGAAGAGATTCCGTCGGAAGAGGCCAGCACTCTTCAAATTGAGTCAGTGGCATTTCCAACAGGACAATACACCAGTCAACAACTCCATCCTTGTCACAGACTATTTGACCAAGATGGGCATCAAGACAGTTCCTTACCCTCCCTATAGTCCAGACCTTGCTCCCTGTGACTTTTGAACAGAAATGCAACATAGTGACCTCCACTCTTATGGCCATCAGCGTTTCTTTCCCGTTCTCCTGGGCTGCCCAACCGGAGGTTTTCTCTACCGCATCTTATCTCCAACTCGTCTGATCCCCAAACTCTCAATCGGGGGTCTCGAGGGCCCCTTCTTCCGGGTGCTGTTTTCTCTACAGCATCATTTTCCAACTCTCTAATCTCCAAACTGGTTGAATTTCCAATGCACTGAGTTATATAATTGTTCAACGCCCACTTCTTTGGAATGGCGTGTTTTGATCGTCATTGAGCGGAAATAACTGTCATGCAGTTCACAGGTCACCCTCTTCCGGTGCATCAGTTTGTGACTGTACCGTGGGATTTTAACCCTGTCCCATATTGTCAGCCAAGCTCGCCCACGCCAACGGAATATGCACTTCCGCCGACTTTGGAATGGCATGTTTGACCGGGTCGGAGGTCAATATACAACAGAAGAACATTAGTGGCACTACTTAACCCATAGCTGGGAGGATAAAGTGATTCATACCTTTTCCAAGTGTATTAGTTTGAAAGTGAACTTACAGCGTGACTTGAATTCGAATTCGCTTACATTGAGGGCGCCGTCCAGCCATTACGCCACAAGGACTCACCGTCTATAAGATTATCACATAAAAATAATCTTGTTGCAAACAGTTTTGATGAAATGGACAATACTGTACAATATCGTACAGTCATCTACGGCTTTGGTATAAGGAACTTATCACCTGTGAGCGGAATGTAGAAAATGTTGTCACACAGGTAGAACCCTCCAAACCCCAAAAAGGTGTCCTAAGTATGATACTAAAATGTGTCCAGTGGTAAGGCTCCAGTTCTGGAGCACTGAAGAGTATAAAATCAATTATTCATTGCCATAACTCCCATAACTGACACGAAGTGGTTGTACCTGTAAGGGTCCCATTTATGGATTAGATACATCTTAGCCCAGTCGGCTGGAGGAGGCTGTAGAATACACCAACTGCATCTCTGCAAAAGAGTAAAACCCCTCAACGAGTATCCTGGATATGACATTAAACACTCTGATGGTGAGGCTCCAATGATGCAGGAGCTTTGAGGAATGCAGAGTGACCCTTCATTGCCATTGCTCCCAAGTCCACTCTAATCCGAAGTGGTAGCACCTGGTAGGGTACAATATACGAGTCAAATAGAACTGTTTGACATTTAAACTGAGTTCAAACAAATGACGTATGACAAATTGAATTGTTTGAAATAGAACTGTTTGGTCGTTTAATTGTGTGTAAACAAATGACTGAGGTTTAATTAAATTGTTAGTGACATTTAACAATACTTGGAAAATCTACGATGATATGGTAGTGACACCAAAGAAGGATTCTCTTCCAACAGAATGGTTAAAAAAGAGGGTTTCGGAATAAATAATAGACGATACTATCTATTTTTTAAATAATTTCTCACTCTCGATTTTCAGTTATTTTTTAACAGAAAAAAATGAATATTTATGAAATAAATTGGCGTAATCCTTCAAAAGGTTCAACTGTAGATGGATTTAGTTTGAACTGCGTACCTTGTTCTTCGTAAACTTAAAGTTAATTTGAGTATATAAGAGGGCATCTTACATCACCAAGTCTTTCATACCACAGGTCAATAATATTGCAATAAGTTCACTGAAGTAATTACTTGTAAAATCTGTAATATCACGAAGCCGAGACCAGTCTCCTGTAACAACATGATATATTATTAATTATAGTTTAGTTTTGGTGTCAGTGTTACCATTTTTGGCGCGAAGATGTGACATTGCTCCAATTTTTATATCTCTGGCTCTTTTCTTATCAATTATCATAGATAGATATTACATTAACAGATACGGAGGTTACCTGTAGTGGGATGGTAATTGTCGTAGGAAATGAACATGGCGATCCGAGTTAAAATCCTGGACGAAGCTCTTTGCATTTCACAATACGCAAATATTAATGGGAAAAGTATGAATCTAACACCCCCCTAGTTATGGATAAATAGTTAGAAATGCCTAGTTATTCCTCTCTAACTCACTTTCGCTTTTTGGATAACCTAATATCGAACTCCTTACTCACGACTGATTTCCGTGACAGAATATTTTTTCTTCTATACACTAATTATCAAATACTTAAATTCATATGACCCGATCACGCCTAGCTTTTGTCGATGTCTTACATTGATGTCTATAACCATGAATCTCTGAAGTCAATCTAGGCTGCTGAATACCGTACAATTCATTTAGATCTAAACCAGTTATTGGCCTGAGAAAATTTTAAAATGGATTTGAAGTTGGCCCAAAGAATTTTATTTTATGGTCTCGTATTGATGGGGAGAATTGAAAGGGAAAGATTGATAGGTTGAAAGTAAAATCCGCCCATCACTTGCTCTTTGAAAAGGCTATTCCATTCTTGGTTTTCCCACCTTCCGATAGGATGAGGCGGGATTTTCTGCAGCAAATAATGTACTCACAAAAAAAAAAATAGGAATTTACGGCAGATCGAAAATACATCTGAAGCTGAACTAAGGTTTGGAAGTTCAATTTGACCAGTTGATAGACAGACACTGGGAGCAGTGTAGTCCTTAGCCAGGATTTACATTTTTGTAAATAAGATGTATTTCCTGTTACATGGAATTTATTTGTGCTTAAGTGAGTCTGATATTTTTGACACCAAAAATGGGCCACAGGGAAGAAAAGGTTGGGAAACATAGATCTAAACGTCGAAGTAAAGTTAAATATCATAATTTTGTACTCACCATGACTTTACGTTGGGTCATTAACTTGACAGAAAATTTCTTAAATTTCACTTCGACTGAACGAGTAAAAGAGACACGCATATTATTCTTACGATGCTCGTTTTTCACCTCAACTTTAAAGTCAGTCAAGTTCGATCCAACTTTTGGTGTTGCCATAAGATATTTACAGATTCCTGCGAAACTAATCCCCTGTCCATCAAATAGTTGGTAGTGAGGGTCACCGTGTCCTTTGCAAACACAGGGTCGCATACCTACATGGTAAGTAAGGATCAAAAAGAAAAAAAAAGATATATATATATATATATATATATACATGTAACACATAGGGACACATGCAAACACATATGTCCAATCTTATCAACGGATTTAAATATGAAAATGTTCCATATATCATATATAAACGAGGGCACTCAATTTATTACACACAGTTGAATGTTGATGAATGACACAATAAACAAAAACCAATAATATTGTCAATCTTGACGGCAGGCTTAGAAAATGCTGATTATAACCCCTGTAGAGAGATAAGCCCCGCCCCTCGCAAAAAGAGGGTGTTCTGGGTATAATACTAAACTATATCTGATGATGAGGTTCCAGTTATGGAGATCTGAGGAGTGTGACGTACTCCTTCATTGCCATTATTATCAGGTCTACTCTGTCCCGGAGCGGTAGTACCTGTTAGGGTCCCATATATGAATAAAAAAGGTATGGTAACAAATTATTCGTATTTGACAGGTATACTTGATACTATGTAAATGTATATTATTTGTATTAAGAATAGTTACTTGAAATTATAATTGTTTACTCAGAATTATTATTAGTTACTTGAAACCATATTACTGCAAACAAATGACAATTATTAAATAAAGATAATAACTTGAAACTATATAACGAGTAAGATTATATAGGAATAGTTGAAACTATACATCTGTGCGCAAATTATTTGTATTTGATAAGAATACTTGATATCATATAACTTGGTACAAAAATAAAACTCATAAGAAGCAAAAATATAAATATAAATGTAAAAAGAACTTGGTTCCGGAACTTCTCGGCATAAATAACCCTAGACAGGTTGATATGCCGTTAAATGAATCACTCAATCAATAGTATCGTTTTATGAGTAATTTTCGTGATGAGAAGATACTCAGAATAATATTATTTACAAGATGACGTCAATTAAAAAATGACTGAGCTCCATAAAACTTATCATAAAATTAAAATCGTCGTTTTTTGCAAAAAGTCTACTTAATAATAGTAATTCAATATCATTATATCGCGTGTCCGAACTAATATGGGTATCATGAATAGCGAGAGGAAATATTTAATTGTCTAATTGATGAAAACATTTCAGAATACAAAATGTGCCCCATCATCCACGGATATATAAATTGTTTATATTGGTTAAAACTCTTCTTTCTGGCATTTTTGATTTAATATCTAACCAAATTTTTATCTTTTTAATTTGCATTTACGAATAAAAAGAACAGGGAAATTCACTTTAATAGGCTTATATATTTGTGAAATTACCTGCTGCGGGAATTAAGTATCTTAGTACAATCTGTTACATGCAGTTAGAGAACATAGGCATCACTGAACATTGCCCAAAGAAATGACATGCAGAACTCAGCATGGTGTCATAACGATCTCGTACGGGAGACCCCAACCTTTTAGACCTGCGAACCACAAAGACTAACGACCTGGGGTAACGATCTTAAAAGTACAGAAAAAAAGAACTCGCAAAATTCACTAGGTAACAATCATAATTTATCAATGAGACATCTGATGCTGTTTGCAATCACAAAATGATGTAGTATCGAGGTTAAATGAAGCATTTAGCAGAAGGAGCACATCAGACAGGTGATGATTTAACAGTTTGCAAACACAGCGGGCTTAATTTTCGAAAGCAAATGTTCATAGTGTTATGTAGTACCAAACATACTTGTTTGGTGTGGGTGGCTGGGGAATCGTTCAAATGGATACACATGGTTCCCGCAGAAATCGAGGATGTAGCTAGCAAGAAACTTTGTTGTAATATATTTCTTGACAAATAACAACAAAAGGTGAAGAGGAAAGTTTGAAAGTTGGGTGAAGGGGCTCACGGATGGGCCTTGATGGCCACACGTGGCCTGCAGGCCGCGTGTTGGGAATCCTTGATCTGATAGATTTATATGATAATTTTATCTGATATTCATATAACAGAATTTTTGTCTCATACTTAATGTTTTGAAAACCTCAAATACCCAAATATACAGAACTAATATATATATATATATATATATATATATATATATATATATATATATATAGTAATGGTTAATATGAAATGGTTATCGGCGTAGGAAATAGATACGGTGACCCGAGGTTGGTTATTTGCATTTCACACAATGCTAATACGCAGGGTAAAGGTATGAAGTCAACTATTCCCTTTCCATCTGAGGGTAAAGAGTAGGACAGACTGTTTTTCACCTTCATATGGCAACCGGTTTAGGAGAAGGAAAACTCTGAATTCAAACCTGTTAAACTCCGCTTAAAAATATTCTATGTGTCCCATTCTACTAGTGCGGTAGTATTGGGTTAATACACACACACACACACACACACACACACACACACACACACACACACACACACACACATATACACTCATATGTGTGAGCATATAAATGTATATATCACTAAAGCAGATACAATTTTCTACGTAGCAATTTTATTCCTCGTTATAGAAGTCTTGAATTTTTTTTAGTTAAGATAATCCTTCAGTAGCTAAAAAAGAAGCTCTAAGATAATGTTTAACGTTTCTATTTTCAATTTACTGAATAAAAAATAACAATAGATAATTAATGAAAAAGTAATTTTATTCAAAAGATAATTTAAACTGATTTTTTGATAAGCAATTTGATGTGCAAATACCAACTTTCAAAATATATGTATTTATCCAAACCTCCGTATAGTCAGGATGTGACACAAGGATAATGTTTTAAGTGGAGTTTAACAGATTTGAATTCAGAGTTTTTATTCTTCGACACCAGTTGCCATATCGATGTTAAAGAGCTGATTCTGTCCTACTATTTACTTCTAGTTAGAGAGAATAATAAGATTCATACCTTTCTCAAGGGTATTAGCAATATATGAAATGCAAACAGCTTTGACCAGGATTTGAACATGAGTTGCCGTGTCCATTTTCAATGACACTAATCGTTACATCATGAGCGCCTCCATTTTTTAAATATGTCTTTTTAAAACAATGCATCTACTTTGATGTCCGCTACGACAGCAAAGCATGACTCATTGATAATTCACTCGCTCCATTGACTGAGAACGATTTTCTCCCTCTTCTTCGATATGTGTGTGCATCAATGGAACAAATGGCATCAGTTTTGTGAAGCGTTTCTTCTTCCGTAGAATCTAAGCAAAATGATTTCGTTGAAAAATATATGTTCACATTGAAAGATACGGTAACAAATAAAGAGCAATCTTTCCCCAACATTGACCTTGTCTTAAATTACAATTCTATTAAACCAAACATAGAAAAAAAAGTGTGATTTACAAATCATAGGTTAGTCTAGACACCGAACTGCAGTCGTAGGGCATTATGCATGAATCAAATTCACTAAACTAGCGAATTGCTTACGAGACAAACTTACTATTCATTATCCTTCTATAGTATTGATCACAATCAAATATATATATATATATATATATATATATGATTGTGATATATGTTTTACACTTTCGTTATTCTACAGCTTTTGCGTATTGAATATTGTTATAATTTCACTGGTTTTATTTCTGTTTTAGAAGTGTATTAATTTTGATTGTATATCCACATATATGCATATATTAGCAGCAATGTAATTTTAAAGTGTCTTTTTTTACACCCTGTGGTTCAAAAATCAAGTATAGACATGTACCATAATTCTAACGATACCATAACACATCCTAAGTGCAATACTGATAAATTTATTTGTAAAGTGATATATATATATATATATATATATATATATATATATATATTCTTCACTCATACACATTAATTAATCTTGTGTATTTTTGTCGGAAAATTAATTTTCCAGTGTATTCTTATCTGCCCTGTTTAAAAAAGATCATTTTTTTTCTTTCGAATATTTTTCATTTTTGATAGAAATAGTTTTGAAATGGAAGCGAATGAAATCAATTAAGAGAAGGAGTTTGATTTATGATGGGCGTATGATATAAAATTGAACCCTGATTTTGTGTCAGCATTTATCACAGGTGTTGCTATATATATATATATATATATATATATATATATATATACTCTGTTACGCTCGTCCCTGCCTTCGGGTCCACACACACATACACACACATACACACAAAAGTATATATGTATATGTTTGGGCATTTATCCCCCACGGATCGGAAATGCGACATAAGGCCGGTTTCATGTAAGAAGCTCGCAAGAAGCAAGGTTCTAGGGGACGGTACCAAAATTAGCAAAGTTTTTGTTAGCATTTCCATTTCGGAGCACCTCAGTCACCGGGCAATAAACCCAGCCCCTACTTGTTTTAGACAAGATAGCAGGTGTTATCTGAGAGGAAAGAGCTCCCTTGGAAGTGAGCTCATTAATTTTATAACCATCAGGCACAGGAATGTTCCAGGTAAGTATGTGTGTATGTGAGTGTGTGCATACACGCATGTGTGTGCGTACATGTACATGTACAGATTTACTAAGTTCAACTTCGTATGGCACAAGGTCATTAGGAGCAGTTAAATAGGAATATTGTATTGCACCATTCTTTTTTGAGGGCGTGGTGGCATTACATTTTTATTTCTACTAATAATACGTATAAACTGACACATAATAAAAGAGGGTGCTCTGAAGGACAATATTGGTTTTGACTTATGCACAGCACGAACGTATCAGGGGATAATAGTTATGCTGATAAAATTTTAACAATTGAAGGCCTTGTTACATAGTAACACTCATACCAGTGCATCATCGTATCATAGGCATGCGAGAGTACTGGCCAAAAGGAACATAGAGTCTATTAATATTAAGAATGTTGTTTTTGCCACTTTTGCACACATACTGATTTGTAAGTGTAATTATTTACAGTAATCTGGCTATATTAATTATAAATCTAATAATCTTGAGGAGATTGAAATACACATTCAAGGTGTTGTAATTTCATTCTTCGTTGGTATATATATAACAAAATGAAAAAATCCTTGTGCAAACGTTTTTCTTAAATCAGAAAAATACTCAAATACTGACCAGTAAAATAGGATAAAACATAAAATTAATTGTTTTCTTTTCATTTCACATCAGTCTCATAACTACATTTCATATATTTTTTCTAATCACATAAAACATATAGTCATGACACTGACCTGAGAAAGTTGAGAAAACAATATATATATATATATATATATACATGATATGTTGAAAAGTTCATAGACTGAAAAATATTTATGTGATGACATATCTGCTGTTGATGACTTTTTTGACTAATGGGATCCACACACTGCAACATCGATAGAAGATGTGTGTGGACAGCAAAGGGGATTATATCGAAAAATAAGTCTCATTTGGTCACATTCCATGAGAGTATCTTAGTCAACCTGTGAACTTTTCGGCTCACTTGCGTATGCATATGTGTGTGTAATAGATATCAACTTTTGTCGAAGGACGGGAACCTCGAGTGGTGTAATGGTTAGTAAGCTATACTTGTAAACCTTCGCGAGTGAATTCAAGTCTCATTGGGAACCCTATTCATACGGCCTTGTGCCTTATCTAAGCAAAAAGCTTAGTGAAATATTGACTTTTGTTGAAGCTCGAACATCTCACCGAAATAAATGGAAAAACATTCACATATATATCATTGTCTCCAATGACATATATATATATATATATATATATACGCACACACACTGTCATAGATACATATTTCTAAATATATGATTATATTTACTTCTATGTTGACTGTCCTTTATTATTTGCTCTCAAAGACAAAGAAGAATCTATTCAAAACAGGATAAATGAAAATCTACTGTTCCTTTGGTCGATAAACATTTTATCACGAGCTGATCTATCGTCAAAAGGTTCTTTTTTTACTTTCAACATTCTACTTCTCTGATGTTCTTCTTTTCTTTCGGCTTTCACCTAATTTTCTTTTGATGCATGTCATTTTTTTCTTTTTTTTTATCTTTTGCCCCCATTTCACTTTATTTCAAGATTTATCATTAATTTTATCTGTATTTTTTTTCTGAGATCTTGTCTTTCTTTTCCGCAAAATATATGTAACTGCTTTTGCCTTACGTATAGAACAGGTTCTTCCTCTGTATTCCGGTGCACATACGCAATGGAAAGTTTTGCCTCTGCTTAAACACGTTCCTCCGTTCAGACAGGGCTTCACTAAGCAAGCATCTGCAATGAAACAATTTTAATAAAATTTGTAATAAAAGGAACAAACAAACAAACATACACACACACACACAAACACACATATACGTATTTTTAACTATAAGATAGAATAAACAAAGGGTGAAAAAAGCTCACGACTATGAGTTTCTCGTTGCTGATTCTCTGGTGAGCTAATATCCACATATAATACTGGCTCACCTGTGAATCAGCAACGTGAAAATCATAGTCGTGAGTTTTTATCTTGTGTTGATTCAATTTTATATTTGATTATATTGTGACTTTGCATTTTTGTTCAAATAATATCGAATTGTACTCAATAAAAATTGCTTTTAGCGTTAAATTTTAATCATAATAACATGCGTATGCTCGGACACATATACACTTTAATCTTTATTTTCAATCTGAAAGAATTCGTTTACCCAAACAATCATATTCTCAAGAACATATATAGTCCATGAAATGAAAAATATTTTCTTGGTCAAATATCAATTTAATTTCATACAATAAGAATACAATACTAATAGCGTATGGTCTTCATTCAAGCTTATCATAATAATTTAGAAAGGAATATAACTATTAAAGGTTAATTGCAATATTTTTCAATATGTTGTCCCACTTCTACTTCGCTGTGGTGCTATAAAAACAAACAAATACAAGGGCAAGTCAAAAGTTTTGCAATATTTTGGTAACCTATTTGCTTAATTCTTCAAGTTAATAGAAAAGCACTAAATTTACTGGATATCGTGTTTCCTCATCTGAAGCCACTTGTTTGCCAGTGTTTTGATCTCTTGCAGATATCGGTTTTTGCCTTTTGATACGAAGAACTTCTTTATTGATACTTCTATCACTTCTTGGTTGTTGAAGCGTCACGTGCGCAGAAAGTGAGCCATGGATCTGAACAAGTAATAATTCGCGGGAACTAGGTCATGATTTGGTGTAGCATCAGTTCGATTCCCTTAAGTTCATGCGGTATATTCCGGGTGGTTTAAGTGGTATGAGTTCTTGCGTTGTTTTGAATAGCTCGCTTTCCATTAACCAATGGTGGATATTCTTTTTGTACATTGCTATACATCCACTTCGGCTATTTGGAGTACAAATTGGTATCGATGGTTCGACCGTTCGGAACAAAATCGCAATGAACTACCCCGCCATTAATCTACCAGACGCAGAACCTAACCTTCTATTCGAAACGCAAATATTGCAAAACTTTTGAGTAATCCTTGTATCAGGTCATTATAGGATTCTTTTTAAAGATTTGTGTTATCAATTGATTATAAGTCCGTAATAATTAATGAAACTAATACTAAATATGTGCAAGTATTTAAAGATCTTTTTCTTTAAAAAAATAATTTATCAAAAGAGACAGTAGTAATTTCAAAGTTTCTTATGCACATATATTCACATCTATTGGTTTCTCAAATATTCTGCTCACTCGCACCATGCAAATTAAAAAAGAAGAAGCAAAATAACAAACAAGAAAACAACAAAATCTATTCCCTGTTGAATGATGATTGAATAATATTCAGCAAAATTGACATTGAATTAAATTCTATTTTTGTTTCTTCAGGAAAGCCTATTACAATACCACGTATTACAAAAGAATTTGGCATTACTCAGGAAACAGTTAATTATGTAATATATATATATATATAGAGAGAGAGAGAGAGGGGGGGGGGAGACCTATGGTGTAATGGCTATTGCATTTGGAAATTGACCAGAGTTCAAATACAGGACGAAGTTGTTTGAATTTCATATCGCGTTAATACTCCTGGGAAAGATATGAAGTCAAATATTCTCTCTCCAGCTATGGGCAAATAGTAGGTCAGACTTGCTCTTTAACCTTGGTATTGTAACTGGTCTCGGAGAAGGAAAACATTGATTTCAAAGCTGTTGAACTCCGCTTAAAAACTGACTTTGTGTCGAATCGTGCTTGTTTGGAAGGGTTGGTATATATATATATATATATATATATATATATATATATATAATGTAGTTTACTATATCAATAAATGATGAGTGCTGAATATCGGTAATAAACCATATAAATGTGTGAATTTAGACACAGGGTTGAAGCTGCTTAGTGACTGTCAGTTTGTCGTCTATGCGATCATCAGACCAAGTGGTTTCCATATAGTCGGTATCCCTTTATATACTAACTTCCGAGGAAGGGTGATCTAGTTTGTAGCGTATTCTGAGAAGGACGGTCTGGTTTATACTACGTGGTCGTGTATAAATTTGTGATTTGTTGATTTATCTATTATGTTATGTTGTTTCGAAATAACTTATCTTCTCCAGAATTTCTGATTTTATTTTCTTTGACATTATCACTGGAATCTTTTCCGGAAATCTATTGACAAAAACTCAATAATCTGCCTAGATTACGTAGAATAACGATAAAAGTCAATAGATCAAATGAAAGAAAATGGTCTCACACTAAAAAACATAAGATGCAAACAATTTCTCACTGAAACTCTTATTAATACAGAGTATGAAGATTATTTTGCACTTTTTGTAAATATGCCAATTCAAGTCGAATCTACGCTGTATAGCCAGTTGCAGGAAGCCAGGACCAATGGTCTCTACAAAAATTCAGATCATGTATTTTAATAAAGATGATGCCATTTTTACATTAAATGACAAACCTCTGAAATTAGAAGACCATTTCACATACCTCGGTAGCAATATTTCATCAACTGAAAGAGATGTCCACACACACAGAGGTAAAATATTTACTGCAATTTACTGGTTAACGATCATATAAGAATCTGATCTCTCTCCTAAAATAAAACGGTAA
This sequence comes from Sepioteuthis lessoniana, assembly GCA_963585895.1. Classification (NCBI taxonomy): domain Eukaryota; kingdom Metazoa; phylum Mollusca; class Cephalopoda; order Myopsida; family Loliginidae; genus Sepioteuthis; species Sepioteuthis lessoniana. Next base: position 58,254,122 of record OY757921.1, read on the forward strand.
TCCTTTCAAGCTGTAGCCGTGTCAGTACAGTTGTATGGCTGCACCACATAGACTTCAAAGACACACTTGGAAAAGAAGCTAGATGGTAACTACACATGGATACTATTTCATGCTGGTTTGAACCAATCGTAGAGGCAAAACAGCAGTTGTACGACCTCTTACCTCCTATTTCTCAAACTATTCAAGTTAGATGAGTTAGACACGCTGGGCACTGCTGGAGAAGTAAGGACGAACTCATAAACAACTTTCTCCTATGTACTCGTACACATAGACACAGAATTGATGAATTTTAAGTTTTTACTAGTCGCCCAAATGAGGTTTATTTTTCAACATGACCCTCTTTGTGATCAACAAACTTCTTTTATCGGTGTTCCAATGCTTGGAACCCGTTGGTCAAAAAATTTGTCAAGTGCAGATATGTCATCATCATATGAACGTTTCAGCCGATGACCTTTTTAGCCCATCCAGTAAGATGTCGAAAAATGTGTAGTATTAAGACATCTTTTGTGCAATGATATTTTTAATAAATCCATAACTTATCATTTATTTGTGTCGTATACATTCATGCCAATGTAAGGCACAAAGCTAACTGAATAATTTTCTTTCTGCTATCATCCAAAAATTAGAATTTAATATGAAAAGTTTTAAGTGAAAATAACATCGATGGTAAACTTGGAAGCTTTTCGTTTGTTTGATAACGGCTGGGCGTAAATCGTATTTATTTCACCGAGTGGCAATCCCATTGAACTGTGGAACGTAAACCCAATAAGTTATGAGTACAACTCTAAACAGACCGGGGACGTACTTTTAAAAGTACATAAGTTCTAAGAAACTTTTAGCTACGAGTACCAGCCGAATGCTTTGCTTCGAATGCCAAATTCTCACTCACTCAGAAAGAATTATTGATTTTGAATGGTGTCTTCTGTGGTTAGTTTTATCAAAATCAGCTGAGTCAAAATATCTTTCTATTCATCTATTTCAGAACTGCATTTTGAGTGATGTTAGTTGTTATTGAGCGCTTAGGCGATGTAATGGTTAACAACGTAGAAAATGGAGCTAGCGAATTAAATTCAAATCCCAGACGAGGTTGTTTGCGTTTCATTGTATGTTGATACACTATGGGAAAGGTATGAACGCTTCTATTCTCCTCTAAGCTATGAGTAAATAGTAGGGCGGACTGGTCTTTCTAACTTTGGTAAGGGCAACAAATCTAAGAAAAAGAAAACTATGATTTCACAATCCTCCACTAACGTTATAGGGTCATATGCCACAATAGAGTGATAAAGCAAGCAGTTGGTGTCCTTAAGGCATTCCAAAGTTTTTCCTACTTTGTTCTAGCAACCCTTGTAAAGACATTAATTTCAAGTTGTATGGTGTGGTCCTATGCTAGTTAAAATAATTGATTGTGGCCTTAGTTCCGTGACTACCACATGCGTTTCCGGCAAGTTGGCTTATTAACTCCCTCTGTGCGCACGTGTTTGAAATAGTCACAGATGGTAGATGACACAATCTATCCAGAATTTCTTCTGACGGCCGGGGTGGTTCGTTGAAACAAGTTGCCTGGGTGTTGGTAACTCAAAGACAAGAAAAACTCCCCGTTAACAATTTACTATTCATTGAAACATAATGGTGTAACAATATATATATATATATATATATATATATATATATATATATATATATATATACATATTGTCATAATAGCACCAAGCATTTCGTCTGGATATGATTGGTATCAAGAGGAGGGACTTGCAGCATGAGTAACTAACCCTAACCCGACCTTGCCCAGGCCTATGTCGAAATTCAGCCGCAGATCCAGGGGGTCTTGCAAGACTAAGGTATGCCAGAATATCTTAAAAGAAGAATTATGCCGTAAAGTATTTCAAACTCATTATCGATTTTGCGTCTATTGTTGGTTGAAAACATTTTCAAATTCCTCCCAAAAGGGAGTCTCCGTAGCGTAGTGGCGACATCGTAGAAAGCAAATTCGAACTCCAGTCGCGCTCTTACGTTCACTTTCGGACTAATCTCCCTTTGGGAAAGGTATGAATCACCTTATCCTCAGTTATGGATTAAATAGTACAAACATTGTTCTTTTTCGACTTCATTTGTTATTTCTTCAGCACAATTTTATTATTAGTCTTTTGCACTGGTAATTCCCCTTTTAGTCATGTGTCATACTTCCTTTCATTTTGGTTGATTAATAACTTTTATGCCATTTATTTATTTGGTCGGCTCTCTGAATCATGATGATCTCTTTTTATTTGGTTATAATTGATCTCTGTCTGACTGAGTTTTTCTTTCCTCGTGATTTTGTTTATTTCTTTTTTTACTCACCATGATTAGACCCTTATAAAACCATGATAACATACATGAGCGATTTGGAGAAAGGGCTAAAGAAAACCCAACCAAACTAAATCATATATATTTAATATGTATGTATAAAGACGATTTGGCATTAACTACATAGTTTATATACCATAAAACAAAACGAAATTAAACCAAACCATTTTTTTAAATGAATAAATGCATCAACTATCATTTACATTTTGGAAAATTGTAATCATCTATCGAAATCATGGTTATTTATTAATTAACTTACATTTATCAATCCAATGAAATTATTTTATCTACTAAAATTATTGTTATCAGTCTATTAAATTATAATTATTCTTGACTTGAACATTGTTTAACGTTGTCTCGATATTCTATTCGATTTTGACATTGTCATCTGATCAATTAATTCTACTTTAACATCTTTATTATTCATTCATTACTGTGCTTTTGTATTACCAGGAAATTATACTTCCAGTTCCAAAAAAATACTGTGGAACATGAACGTGACGGTAGTACCAATTGTAGTTGGAGAACTTGAAACGGCTCACAAAAAGTCAGTATGCCTTGATAATGATGCTCTGTATTATTGTACACAGATTTACCAAAAGTTTTTTAAAATTACGATTTTGTAGTGTCTAAAATGCATCGAATTCATTAATCATGGTTTTCAAGGCTGATACTCTTTTCGTTGTAACCCCAAAATTTCTCCCCCCAGCATTTATACAATTATTTCAACTCTTACATTAAAACTTATTTAAAAAAATAAATTACCCCAATTTCTTTATTTTGGAGAATTAATCTAATACATATATTTATGGGGGGTGTCCTCGTGGGGTAATGGTTACACCGTTGGATTGCAGAATCGTAGTAAGCGAGTTCGAACTCCAATCGCGCTATTACGTTCACTTTCAGACAAATACCCTTGGAAAAGGTATGAACCCCCTTATCCTCCCAGCTATGGGTTAAATAGCATCACTACTACTGTTCTTCTAGAAGGATAGCTTTGGCATTAAATATTCCACGAAGGTTGATATGCCATTAAATAAAGAAACCAAAACATATATTTATAAATATTCGCTTTATAATTACTTGCGAATAAATAAGGGAAGCACACTAAAATTGGCTTTGCATTATCATCTCTTTAAAAAAATTATACGATAAAGGTGAACTGGAATCCTGACTTTTTTAATTTCAAGTTGTCGATTTGACATAAATTTATTTTATCCTCTAAATGTGTTTCTAATCTATCGCACCAACAAAAGTCTCATTATTACGTGCAATTTTTATTGTATTACGGTTCCATACATACAAAATTCTGATCATTATAAAGTCGATATATCGATTACAAATTTATTTCATAACTTTTATGGAAAGTTTCTTAGTCTAAAAAAGATCTAGTTCATGGCCTACCTTGGCGACGGCATTCCCGATTGATAAGGACAAATCCTTTGTTACAGACACATTGGCGAATTCCTCTTTCAATTGCACATTGGCTGTTGTTTCTGCAAGGAAGAAACTCTTTTTCGGTTGTCTTATTGCTATTTACACAAGTGATTTTTTTACTACATCGATTGTTGTAGAACGTTTCATTTATCTGAAAGAAAAAAAAGAAGCGATTAATATTTACTCATGACAAATTTGTGGTGTGTTTTGAGTAATAGACAATTTATTAAATAAACTTCATCTTTGCTGTTTAAAGAAATTGCTAAGTGGTTGGTTTTATGGCATTTCAATCCTTGTTGGCTTATTTAATGCAGTAGTCAGCTTTTTTGCAAGTAATTATATGGTTTCAACAAAATAATTATAGTTAATGTTAATGTTAACAAATGTTAATGCAAGAAGACAAAATAAATGTAGAGTTGATGAAGAAAATCATCACTGAAAAGAAGACATTAGCATCTCTGAAGAATCAAGACAAGAAAAAAGTCAAGGTAGAAGCCGAAAAGGTAAATTATTATCATATATCCAAACAGGCTATATGGAGTGAAACTAGTCAGTGATAAAACCAGAGTTCCCCTAAAGGAACCTGCCTGAAATAGAAAACCTGAATGGGAAATTAAGCTAAAAGAACAAGTAAAGAAATTACGACTACAAACGAAAGTGGTAAAGATAGAAAAACACGCGAGGATGTGTTGGGATGAAAAGACCAAAACAAAACAGCAAATACGTAACTGCCAAGTCACAATTATCAGCTGATTTTGAACAATTGTTTATCTTTGAATATATTCCATTCCAAGTCACAAATATCAGCTGATTTTGAACAATCGTTTATCTTTGAATATTTTCTATTCCAAGTATTTGTCCAACATTCCGAATTTCCAAACTAATGTTTATTAGAGTATGTTTTAAATTCCTAAGTATTAACTGATAAATAAGTGCCTAAATGAAATTTTGCAATTCTGTTTTAAATTCTAAGTTTAAATAAGAAAAGAATTAACAACTAAAATAATCAATTGAAATCCTTAATTATTTTATAATATATATTGTGATCCACTGAAAGACTGTTTCGTCGTATCACAACTCATCAATGTGGCTAGACACTCGAGGTGCCAAAAAATGGGAGCGAAACACGGCCAACTTTACGTCAGACCGATAACATAACTTTACAGCCACCAGCAATCCTATCATGAGTGCGAAAATTAAACGTATATTTACTAAATGTTAGCATTCATTTACATTTTACGTTAGCGGAGACCGGAATGCTCAATTCGTAAGAAGAGCTTTGCATTATGTGAGAGGCAACAGTAAATTCTTTCGCGAGAGTGCTCAACTGCCGTATATATATATATATATATATATATATATATATATATATATATATATATATATATATATATATAAAGAACTTGATCACAATAATCTTATTTCACCACGAATGAACATATAGAATACAGTTAAGAAATGTGAAAACTTTTATGCAGAATTATTCAGACAATTAAATTCCTCTTTGTTTTTATTGTTTATAAAGTTTTTCGACCGAATCATTCTATGGCTTCAGAATGAAAATAAGTAAATAAAAATTGTTCTCGGTGATTCATATTTAATAATTATCTCTTAAGAAATTATATTGATGAGAATGTGTGCGGGCGAAAATATCACATTATTAAGTTTAAAAGGGAAATGAAAAATGCTTTGTGCATCTTAACACTTTTACACAAATAAAAAGCTCGCCTCAAATGCTATTTCTTGCTGTTACGGTAACATATAAAAATGACCGTTTTTAATCGAAAGATGCAAAATAGTTCTCGAAGAAGGAAAATTAAGAAGGAAATTACCTTTTATTTTAATTTTCATTGAAGGGTTAAAGAAAGTTTAGTAAAGTGTGTTGAACTGTTTAATATGCAGAGTAACATAAACAGTTTTTGGCTCGATGTTATTCCTTTCTAAGTAGAGTTGAGAATTTTTCAGTATCTTCTATTATTATACAGAATAGAAAATTATAACTTTGGGGAGTAAATGTGAAAGGTACTCACTTGCAAATATCGGCCATTGTAAGAACAACCACAACGTTCTTTTTTAACACATACGGTACCACTAATAATGTAACCAGGTTTGCACACACAAGCTTCGGTGTATTCATCACATGTTTGAATGGGGTAAAGACATGATGGTTGACAAGATAGAGTATGGAACTTGTATTCTTCGTTTTGTCGGCATTGTTTTTCTGAAGAAAAAAAAACGAATTGTTTTCGTGAAAGAAATAAACAAAATATGGTGATCTTTCGGCTTGTAAATCATTCTGAGTTGAGAAATAGAAAAAATTCTAAAATTAAAATTAAAAATAAGAAAATTGGTATTAAATTTTGATCATAATACTGACAATAAATGACTAATAAAATTTAAAAAAAAAGAGAATTTGCCCTGCTAAAAGCGTAAAAAAGCAAACAAGAAAATGTAAATACTAAATAAATAAAGAAGAAAGAAGGGAAGAGAAAAAAGAAGAAACGGAAGGATATGAATGAAGAAGATCTTTACAAAAAATAGAATATAAAAATGAAGGTAAAAATAAATATGAAAATTAAGCGAAACAGTTAAAATGATAATTGACTAAAGAAACAAAGAATCCGAGAAGAACTAAAATTGATGCAACAATCAGAGAGAGAGAGAGAGAGAGAGAGAGAGAGAGAGAGAGAGAGAGAGAGAGAGAGAGAGAGATTGAATGGCAATATTTGTTTACATACTACAGCTGACTTTTCTTCTCCAGTTTGTGATGATTCCGGCTTTTTCACATTCTTCGGCAAAGCCTTCATACGATTTACACGCGACTGAATGGATGTGCATTTTATCTTTATCATACGAACAGACATCCATCTTGCAAGACTCGAAATATTCTGAGACAGTTGTTTCATTGAGTGCCTTGATGCAGGAACCGAATATTTTCTCGTTTCTGATGACGTTACAGATTTCTATCATCTTTTCTGTGACGGTGCAGTTTATGTCGACCGACTCAACAAAGCATCTGTGCATTTATGAAATAGAACTTTATAAGTAAAATTACAATCAAATTAATTTAGAAGGACAGCATGGAAATTCAACAACAACTGACGGTTGAGAAAATATTTTTCGAGATCAAAGCCTAAAATAAAAGCCCTAACTGATTATTTGATAGCTTCAGTTATAATCTCTGAATCTTTGAGCCAACTCAAGTTTCCCGTTCTTGCTTATACAGTTTATGGACGCTAATACTCCTGGAAAGGTATGAATACACCGGTTTCTTTCAGTTATGCGAAAATAGAAGGCATATTGGGCTCTTAAGCTTTACTAAGATAACCTGTTTAAAAAGAACACTTAAAATTCAAACCAGTTGAACCCGGCTAAAAAATTAACCATCTATCACATCGTACTTGTGGCGGAAGGGTTAATTGAATATATATATATATATATATATATATATATATATATATATATATATATATATATATATATATATATATAATGAAACTAGTGGTACTAGAAAATTTATAAAGACGAAAGATTAGAGGAATTATCAGTAAAAGGGAGACAAAACCATTTTAAGAAATAAAAAATTGCGAGGGACCTCTCGACTGGCTCTATTCATACAAAGCGCCGGAAGAATAATAAAAACAGGTAATTTATTCTAAAGTATGAGATGACAGCGTGACGGGGAGAGAAAAAAAATTTGAAAAACTATTTCACACCAGTACTTAAAATGTCCCCGAATATATGTAAAGTATGACTGCTTCTCTGGCTACATAGAGAGGGGCGATCTAAAGCAAAATAGATCACCTCTAAGATGTTCAATTGGACTTTATTCCTGGCTCTATGTAGAACAGAAAAACAGTCATCTTGATCGTTGGTCCTGCAACTATTCATAGCTAACAGATATATATATATATATATATATATATATATATATATATATATATATATATATATATATATATACGGTTTAATGTTTATATTGATACAATATATAACTTATATATGATAATATATATACGTGTATAACTTGAATTGTAAATGCCTACTTTTTCAACAAAACATTGACGTCGAGTAATTATTTTTAATGTTGAAATTTAAATGTAATGATAAGGACTATTATAAGGTGTAATTATATGAGTGTAAATGGTAGAAAACACCTCGACAACCACAACAACAACAACGACAAGGAGAGCCTCCAACTAGTTCTCTTTCTATCTTTAGTGCGAGTATTGATCAAATTTTGAAGACATTATTTTTTAGGAAAAACATTAGCGTCCACCTATACGTGTCAAAAGATTTGAATTTAAGTATAATGAGAAGTTGGAACAATTGTTGGCTTCAAAATTAGACAGAAATCATGAAACTATTAGAGAAAAAAGGTAAATCATTGAAACTTATTCGTATCTGGGTAGTGAACATAAGCATAAGATTCCCATATAATATTGGTATATTACCGTAGACATTTTTCCCGATAGGAAACAGTCGAAAAAGTAAGGAATATAGCAATATGGCTTATCTGATCCTCATCTGGTATTAAAATGTCATCGGCGAAACAAAGAAAATTGTTATTATCGAAAGGCAGGCTTCTAAGAATCTCACTGGATACTTATTCTATCTTGCATTTCTATGTTGCTCATTTAATGGTCACAGAAGAGCAATCAAAGAGATGCAACAAGAAGAAATAGAAATAACGATACTAGTCACAAACTGATAATGTCTTTTTAATGCACTATTTAATTCAATTATTGAACTCTCGATCGATAAATAACCACATAAATTTTATCGAGTGCTCGTGGTGTAATGAACATAGCATGATGTTTAATACTTACTTTTCCTCTGGTTTATCGCTGTCGTCGTGAACTTTGTGACTCTCACCAATTTTTGAGAACTTGTTTTTCTCGTGAGAAACGTCTTTCCCGTCTTTAGTTTTCAAGTCATCTTTTTTACCATTGCAATCGCCACAGATACCGCTAAAACCACCAGATGTGTCACGGATAGTGACAATGACACGGTGTAGGCCATCAAATTTAACATGAAGTCCCCATTCAGTGTAGACATGAATCCAACCAGATGAGTAATTTGCAATGAACAGGTTATGATCATTAATTGGCAGCGACACTATTTCTGAGTTGATCTGTTCAGAGAAAGAATTACAATTTCACTTTTAGAAAATCTTTATTATTTTGGATGACGGCTTCCCAAACGTTTTTCTTGATACTTTCCCCCTTGTAAGCAAATTCAAATTTCCTTCACGCTAAAATGAATTAATTGAATATTAAATTAGAAAAAAATTCTAACTGAATAAATATCTTTGGTTTCATGATACACATAGATACACGTAGATGCATTGGCGTGTTGGTGCGAGCAGGTCTATACTAGAATATATGCTTATAGGCGTGGTTGATATATGCACGTAGGGATGAGCATATTTGTACGGGTGTGTGGTGCAAAGGTAGTGTGTATGTATGACCATGGAAGTGTGTGTATAGTACTAGCAAAAGAAGAACTAGACGTGATAGGAATGTTGGCAAATTTTAACAAGTGATAAAGTAGAAAGAGAAGGATTCCTTGATGGGCATAGAAGGGTTGGTTTTTAATGTTCATCATAAACAGTGGCCTTTGACGCTAGTACAATCAGAGGTCAGTTGATAAGAGTATCATATTTTGCTTTGGAATATTCACGCAAGAGTTTGTTGTTTTTTTTTATCCCGGAAGCAAAAGCTGCATATTTTCAAAGAAAGAATCAGAAATTGAGAGACTGTTGTAGCCTGGCGGTAGGCAAGGCTGATTGTACTATTGGGCTTCACCCCAACACCGTCCATTATGGTTGAACGGAACATAGATATCACAGTTAGATGCTGATCGTTGAACAGCATGGAAAACATTTCGCCCTGTTCTTGATTACGAGGGTAAAGAAACAACATCCACGTTTTGAGGTGTCACACACGCCCCCATCCCTGTCCAGTATGAACTGATGGAGGAAATAAAGAGGCGACCATACAAGAGTATTCTCGGAATTTGATTTTTTTTTCGTGAAGAGCTGACTCGTAGCTCGTACGGTTTCGACCCAAACCTGCGTATGAGTAATCTTAAAAAATTCTTCACAAAGTAGAGTTGGTATTTTAGCATACCATACTGTGCTGGCCGCAACGAAAGTCTTCCACAAAAATAAATAAATGAATAAATAATTTACCAGTGTTTAATACAGTTCATATGAGAAATGTAAACAACACGTCAGCAATATTTATCACACTCAATTAGTTATTCTGTTAGTTATACGATATCAGGCAACTAGTCTATATGAGCAAGCGATTTTAGTTCTCTTGTTTTAAAGGGATTTATAAATGCAACCATGATTTTATTCACCTTGCGAAAATTTTATTACTCTCAACCTCATGGACTACTTTAAGAATCCTTAACTTGGAGGGTTTTCATAATCTATTTGGTCATCACGATGAAATATTTCAAGGTAGGGTGTCTACTTGGCGATCCCCATCACCTCTCTCACACTAGGTCAACGATGTGCTTTACCAAGCTGTTCCCTTTCGTAACATCTCTCATGGCAATTGATATTATTTGCTAGTTCAGATCAACTCGCCAAGTAACATAAGATCTCCATGATACCATATTGATTAATTTTCCTTCATGAGAACTCTTGGGGCATAGGTATTGGTGAGTACTTTGCGGTGTCCATTTTTCTCTCATAATCTATTAGATTGTTGGGTTGACATGCCAAGCGTTTCCTTTCATGACAACTCACAGGACAATGGAGGTAAGCATCTATATCTTCTCTAAGTAACACTGCGTTGTTAGAGTGCCATGCTAAATAATTCTCTATGGAAACTTTATGAGCAAGGCTGCGCTTATTTAGTGGTGCTTCTCTTTACACTCCACAAAATTAAATAGACTTAAATCTAACGATTTAAAAAGGCAGTAGTATTCATATGAATGTAACACAACAATCTTTCACACGCCCCCCCCACATGTGATACCCCCTCGGTCACCCCGTACTCATCAACTTCTTTGAAACAATACTATGCATGGCCCGTGATTCATCCAGTGGGTTCCGACAGGGGCATCACACATTTCTTTACGACCACAAGAAATACCACCGAGGGAGTGGGAGAAAAAGAACAAAAGAACAATATTGACTTAGGTCAGCTCCAAGTGCAAGAAGGGTAGTTTTGTGACATTTTGTGTACATTTTTTTTTGCATTTTGTAGACTATCGCTGGGAGTGTATTTTTTGCGAAACTTCGTCAGAAGCCACTAGGAATGCCAAGTCATCTTTGACTGTCTTCCCCACCGCCTCCTTCTGCTGACCGTTGTCCACTCTGGACTGCTAACTCATTTTGACTGGTCCCTTCTGCTGTCCGTTCTCGACTGCCTCTCTGCGTCTCTCTTCGCCAACTGACCCTCTCTAGATTCCTTTGCCAACTGACCCTCTCTGGGTTCCTTTGCCAACTGGTCTTTTCTCCCCCACTTCCGGTCTTGTCAGAGATCTCGAGCTCAGGCCTTTGGTTTCGCGCCAAAACAGACAAAGGGATCGTCTGCCTGGCGTACCACCCACATAGTATCACATACACACACCTATATATATATATATATATATATATATACTATGTCATCAACATATAACAGAAATATTTTATTTTTGGCCAATAAAATAGATCAAGTAAATCTATATACAAACAAGTTCAAATTCTTAATCAATAAAGATGTTCATTATTGATAAATGTCAGGTTTTTTAATTGATATCAACATGTTTAAAAATCTTTAAAACGAAAAGAAACTTGACATGAGTGATTGTTTTAAATAACCTGATTTGATGGTTAAAATGCGATTTTTAAAAAATCAAGAAAAATCAACTAACCTTAATTATATGTTTTGGTAAAAGACTGACGTTGACATTAAAATTTGTAAACTTCACATCCACCATTCGCGTGTATGAAACTCGATTGTTACCTCGATGTTCATTTTTCACTTCGACAGCAAAGGAAGGAATATTAGACTTTTTCATGTACTTATTTGTAACAAGTGTATATTTGCAAGTTCCCATAAAGTGGATCATTTGACCATCGAATGTTCTGTAGTGGGGATCTCCAGAAACAGCACAAGTGCACACACGTTTATCTGAAAAAAATAACAGAGCTTAGCAAGTTAATTATTTTTGTTTTCTAGCTTTGAAAAAGGATCGTTTAAAATTTTTTTTATATTTCCGATGATCTCATTTCACGAGGATCATTAAATAAGTTTCCAGAGTTTTTTTATGGGCACTTTTATTGATAGTACACACATGAAACTCTAGTCCCCTTCAAAGTAATCTCCTCCGGCTGCAATGCACTTGTACCGTTCCAACAGCTTCTGGAAGGCCCAATGGAAGTCCTCTTGTGTGAGCGTGTCAATGACCTTCGTCACAGCCTCTTTCATCTCCTCAATTGTCTCATAACGACAGCCTGTGAGCTTAGGGAATAAGCAAAAGTCACAGGGAGCAAGGTCTGGACTATAGGGACGGTGAGGAACTGTCTTGATGCCCATCTTGGTCAGATAGTCTGGATGGACTTGTGGACTGGTTCATTGTCTTGGTGGAAATACCACTGACCCGATTTGAAGAGTGCTGGCCTCTTCTGACGGAATCTCTTCCTGAACTCCTTTAAAACCCCAACATAGTAACCCTAACCTTTTGGCCAATCAACTCTTGTGTATTGACTTCCTTACTCCTGCCACACCTCTAATCATCCCTCACAGACTCCCTGCCTTCCTTGAATCTCTCATGCCACTCAAAAACTGATGCTCAATTCCCGCAAGATGGTCGAAAAGTAGTCTGAAGCATTCCATACGTTTCTGTGGCATTTTTTCCAAGTTCAAAACAGAATTTTATTGCATATCGCTCTTCCTCACGTCCAGATTGCATTTTTGAAATTGACCAGCTGTGACAATTAGGCTTTAGTAGGGTGTATTCCAATTGCTGCTGTAGCTGTTCATTTGAACCTGAAATCATAAAAACTAGTCAGTCATCTCATAAGATGTATAGCAATAACATACTGAATTTTCAAGAGTCTACGACAATTTTAAATGCCTGTACAAAAAAGTCTGGAAGCTTATTGAATGCACCACGTATATGTTGTGATGTGTGCAATTTCTGTTCTATTTTCAGAGATGTGTGCAATTTCTGTTCTATTTTTAGAACTGGTGCAAGTTTTCTTTTCTTTCTTTCTTTCTTTCTTTCTTTCTTTCTTTCTTTAAAAAGTACGACAATTACTCGGAAGTAGTTTCATTATACAATAGAATTGTGACTCGTGACAAAACCTAAAAAGAACACTGTTCTTATACCAGGTTAACAAATGTCAAATGAATATTGTTACTTAATTTCAGTCATCGTCTTCATTTTACTTATGAATTTTTATGCACTCAAAAAAAAAAAGCCCAATCTTAAAAGGTGGCCATGTTGATATTTCAAAGACAAAACAACCCCATTTCTCTCATCCGGAAAGTAGTAATTTAAAAAAAAATGTTTAAATGGTGAATTAATTAAGATTAGGGTTAATGAAGAATTTAAAAAAATTATGTCTTCAAAGCAAAATAAAACCAACTGAAAGCATCGCTTTCTTGCAGTGATTTCATCACGGTGAGGTATGGAGGGATGGTTGTAGAAATCAATCTTTTAAGATTGGACATTGTTTATTTTTTGAGTGCATAAAAGTTGATAGATAAAAAGCAAATTATTGAAATTTATTCTTATCTTGATTGTGAATAAAAGTGCTACATTTATATATGATTTTTAAAAACATTAACGTGGTCATTTTTTCAGGGGAATATTCTAAAAAAATACCAAAATAATATTCCTGATATATTATAAGTACAATGCAATTAGAAAATAATTTGAATAATACTGCTGTTCTTGACAAAATAGTTAAACTTTTTCTTAGGATTTTTTTTTGTATTAATTTATTTTCATTATTATTTTAGACAATAATAATGAAAATAAATTCAAACAAAAAAAATCCTTATAGAAAAAAGAAAAAAAGAAAGATTTTTCTGTAGTGAGAGATTCTGTCAAATGTACAGAATGTTCAATTTGAATTTTTATTAGTTAATAAATCATGGGATTAAAAAGAAAAGCAACACTAAAAGTTACCTGAGCAATCTTTTCCGGGTGGACAAATACATTCATGAGAAGAGTATTTAGTCTTACAGACCTCACCGTTGCGACAGGGTTTTGAGGTACATTGATCAACTAAAATATAAAATAGATAAAAATACGTCTATAAAAACAAGAATAAGAAGAATGATAATAAAATAATCAATATGATTGATAACTTAGAGAACAATTGGAGATTCCATGGTTTACAAACGGATTACCTAATCTCGGCTAGACGACCAGACCTTATAACAAAAAAGTGAATATGCAAAAAGGTGGACTTTGCTGTCCCGGCTGACCCCAGAGTAAAATTAAAAGAAAATGAAAAGAAGGATAAGTGCAACGACCTTGCTAGGTAATTGAAAAAACTGCGGAACATGAAAGTGACAATTATACCAATCATGATTGGTACTTTTGGTACAGTCACCAAATGATTATTAAGGGGATTGGAAGACTTGGAAATAAAAGGAAGAGTGGAGACCATCCAAACTACTACATTATTAAGAACGGCCAGAATACTAAGAGTCCTGGAGATTTAGGGAAACTTGCTGTCACTCAAACTCTAGTGAAAGACTATTAGCTAACCATGGTATGAAAAACTCTCAAGGAGTAAATAATAATAATAATAATAATAATAATAATAATAATAATAATATATGTCAGTGGCGTTTTCTGAAAAATTTGCTGGGGTAAGCTAATAACACTGTCATAATCTGAGACTAAGACAAATAATTTTTAGCACTTTAACATATAAAGTGTTTGTATTTACGATTATCATCCATCGAGCGTAACATTTAAAACAAAATTTGACAGATTTCAAAAAGCTTATACAATTATAAATTCTATGGAATAAAAACATAAAGCACACACCCATACACCTATATATATATATATATATATTAATGACTTGTTATGAATTTATTAATTTTACCCGTTTCAATTTTATTTTTTTCCTCGTCTATTTTCCTTAGTGATGGGAGTGTCTGCATTATCATCAAATATATTATTTGTTATGTTGGTTGGTTTCAGTTTTTGCTCGATTAGATATAAATTTAAATATAAAAAAACAACCAAACAATCAAAAGTAGTTCAGTTTGCTGCGACTGCCACACACACACACACACACACTCACACACACACACACACACACACACACACACACACACACACACACACACACACACACACACACACATATATATATATATACATATATATATAAAAGGAAGAACTCAAAGGAAAATTACAAACAAGAAGACATTAGGCTATGACGAAATTAATTAATTTTGTTTCAAGAGATTAAATCTTGGTGCTTAATTGTTTTAGAGTGAGATGGCCAATCTACCTTACAATTATAATCATAGCTGGATGATGAGAGGTGGGCAGATGAGACAAATTCATGCTTTTTCTTAGACCAATATAAAATAAAATTATATAAGGGTTGAGTTAAAGTTCTCGGCCCAACCAAGAAAGAGATTACCATTTAAAAAACTATTGAATTATATTAGGAATCAAATAAATTCAAGAAACCTATGTGCCAATTGTGCAGAACTACGGAATAAATGTGTAGAACAGAGTGTACATTTCATCGCTCTAGTTCTTTCCCTTCTTGGTTGGATGAAAAAAGTTTTAGAACCCCATCGTGTGTACTCACCTTTGCAAATTTTCACGGGTAAGATCTTCTTTTCTTTACTCATAGAAGTGAAACTCTTTCCGTATATACGATTTTCCGACGTCCCAGCAATTACTTGCAGATTTTTCTCATTTATATCTTTCCCTCCACCAACAGCAAATATTGTTACCTTCGAGATCAATAGTTTATGCAGTTCCTCTCTTGATTCTTCTGAGATCCAGTCAATCATATCGGTAATATAGATGATTACTTTGGGGACGCCAGGTCTTGCCCCAAATGAAGGGTCATGGATCTTTTTCCTTAAGAATTCTAAAGTATCGAATAATTCCCCACTACCTTCTTCGTACTGGATCTTTAAAAGCGCTGATGAGATACTCTCAAACGTTTGATTTTCACTCGAATGAATCTGAATTTGAATGTCGAGCATGTATGTGACGACGTTAACTCGAACATATTTTCCACCAATTTTGAAACTTGTCAACACGTCCCGAACAAAATAAATCATCTCCTTGAATATTTTTTCGCCCCCGAAATAAGAAGGGGTCAGCATGAAGGTGACGTCAGCTGATGCTTCTTCACAAACTACAACGAAAAAACAAATGATTTATTTAGTCAAAAACGTGCTTAACCCAGCAGCATTCAATTGAAATTTTCTTACGAAGTTTAAGGATTTACTGTAAAAAAAAAAAGAACATGTAAAAATACTTTTTCAGTGCGGAATTTTGAATTCGTAAATATTTTCAGCAGATCTGGTTGCAAATTATTATGTAAAAATAGCAAATTTACCCGATGAGAGATTCTGAGTTTGATAATGATCACCATTAACAATAGAGGTGATGTGACACGATGTGCGGTGAAATACTTAATATGTAAAAATCAGAATTTATGAAATATATGAAAATTAATATGTATCAAAAACAAAAAGATCCTTAAAATAAGTATCTTTTTGTTCATGGCTTTAATTGACCTAAAAAGCTGGTTGATTGCTCCTAAAGGTCAGTTAAGTGCAAGACAATTATTTTTGGTTCTAAAGGTCAGCGAATTTATATAATTTTTCGGTTGTCGATCATAACGATGAAACAGGTCATTTCGTAAAACATATTTTTCTAGTCCTTATCTTAAAGGTCAATGTCAAAAAGGCAGATTTAAATTTGCTCCACCCTAAATAAAGGTGAGCTGGGCATGGCTCATCCAGTCAGGTGAGGCTGAGAATTTTTTGTTCAACCCTATTGCTCTAAACCTGTTCCCATTGGTCAAAGCATCTAAAAAGGGTTTTCCCTATACCTGTAAGATATAATCCTGAACTAGGATTGGCTGACCAATGGGAATATGACTCCTAATTGTCTCTTATTGGACAACCAATCAGAAACCTTTTTTAGTCCAGATACTGATTAATAAAAAATGAGACGGAAAAACGAATCTTCAGAGAGGATGGGAAAAGGGACCAAGGAGAAACTCAAGACTGCCAAAGAAGCATCCCTTCCATTCTAGACCCGAGGCATTCCGAACAACCTTCAGACTTTACAAAAATTCAAAGTCCCAGACTTTAGAGACATTAGTGTCATTCTAACCGCACCTCATCGTCACTCTTCCTCTCTCGATATTCTTTCTTTTTTTTGCCAGGAAAGCAAACATCGTTTGTTTGTTATTTATTGTCTCACAAACGTGTTTAAATAAAAACGATTTTTTGTTGTTTGTTAACAACGGGTTTTCGCTATTCTTTGAGTTGCTAGACAATCTAGCCACGCATATTACCTGACCGTCAGAAGAAGATCCGGCTGAATTGTGTCAACTCCCCTCAGAGGATCTTTCAAACACAGCGTGGACACGGAATGATTTGATAAAGCAAACAGTCGGAAGCTAATGTGGTAGTCACGAACACAATAGCCACAACAAGTACTGTGACTAGTAGTCACACCACATTGGGCTCCATGACTAGCATAGGATCACAGGTGATACAGGTTGCAAAATATTGAATCTTCCTCTGCTTGATCAGCAATACAGATGCAAGAAATTCAAATAATATCACAACTGATACAATGTCCTGGATATGATACTAAGTTGCAATGAGATATAACAATGATCAGAGGTAGTAGAACTCTTCCCAAAATGAGTGTCTTGTCATGACACTAAACAGCATCCGACGGAGATGCTCCAATTCGGGAGCTCTGAAAAGTATAGATTCATTGCCATTATTCCCAGGTTCACTCTGATCTGGCGGGGGGAGTACGTGTTAGTGTTCCACCTATAAGTCAAATTGACTGGGTAGGAATACTTGGAACCATATAACTGTGTAAATTATTTGTATCAAATAGAAATACTTGTTATTATATAAAAATGAGTAAACAGATGATATAATATCACCATCAAGTTGTGCTAACGGCACGGATTTCCATGACTCTCTCTCTCTCTCTCTCTCACTCCATCCGTCCTTATCACCAATTGCTCCCGGTAGGTCCGCCAAACTATATCCAGAGTCCACACAGAACTGATGTAAATCTTTGCTGGTAGGCCAACATTGTAGTGTTAATGCATAGGAAAACATCGCTTATGAGTATGTCCCTACTTCTCCAATATTCCCCGGCATGTTTTGTTCCTTTTATTTGGATGGTTTGTGAGATGGGAGGTAGGTGGTAACACAACGGCTGTTATGTGGATGTTGCTTCCAAGATTTATTTAAAACAGCACGTAGCAGTCTGTAGTTTTCCACACGTTTTGTTAGCGTGCATTCATACAGTAGTATTGACTGAACCACAGATTGGAAGAAATCTCATTTTATTATGTCAGATAGATAGTTTTCCATATGATCAATAACCTGTTAATAGCAGTGCATGCTTTCGCTAGGCGTATGTTAACATCGATTTCAGTTGATGAGATGTTGCAGACAAGGTCCTCTAGTTTTAGAAGCTAGCTACTTAAAGTGGAGATGGCCCCTTATCATCTAAAACACATGAACTATGTTTTATTTACGTTTACGTAGAGACCAATGTTTCCTTCCGCTTGCTCCAGGCTATGCAGTAGGGATTCGGCTTGGGCAAGTGTATTCGTCAGAAGCGTTAGATTATGTGCGTAGCATGCATCTGTTATAGTTTCTAAAAGATATCGTCTGTCTTTAATTGGAATCATTTTGAGATGAGGCTTCTTAATCTGAGAACTAATTTTTATTTAAAAAAAAATTATTTATTGCGGACTTTTTGTCCTAATCTTGGTAGTTTTTTGTGTTGTTTCTTCTTCACTACGTTTCGGCCAAATTTCAGCTCTGGCCTTCTTCAGGTGGTTAACCGCGACCTCGGATGGGAATGCTGAGTCTTGTAACCGTATCCCCAGTAATTACTGCCTTCCATAGTTGTTGTCTATCACATCACGTTTTTGACCAAGTAAACCTCTGGCCGGCTTGGGTAGGAATTGAAACCGTTATCTTCTGACAATGCTCACCTGGAACCGTAGAGACTCAACGCCCCCATCCGCTGCGCCACGGGCCCGTGGCGCAGCGTTTAAAAAAAATAGTTCTCAGATATCGTCTGCTTCTTATCTTTTTAGAGTAAAACTATTTTCTTTTATTAGATCTGTTGAAATTCGTAGTACGTAGTCAAGGCAGATTATAAAGATATATGGCACTAATGTATCTCCTTGCAAGGCTCCAATGACAATGTAGAAGACATCGGTGTATCTATCAAGTGAGTGAACGATTGCTTTTGTGTTTTTGTATAGCATCATTATAGCTTTAACAGTTTTGGGAGAGGTAGGGGGAGACTATATACTTGTAGTATTTCTTCCATCTTTTCTGTGTAAATGGAATCAAATATTTTAGAGAAGTCTATGAAAAATAGCGTTGCCTTTAGATTTTTTTGCATTAAACATTTGATGAATCGACAGATAGCCAGAACCTGTGAAGTTGTGGATCGATAATGTATGCAAAAAGGTGATTAAAAACAAATAAAAATAGTTCGATAGTTTTGATTATTATAGAACATTTTAAAATGAATTCAATTCCAGCATTAAATGACCCGTAAGGAGTTGACACTCCGATAACATTTGGCATTAGTATCGTAGTAATAATTGTCAGAGTAAGGTTCAAAACAAAATATCAGATTTTCTAAGGCAGTGGTTTTTAAACTGTGGTGTCCATAACGTCAACATCAGGGGTCCGCAGACGCTTCAAGGATGTCTTGAAAGTTATCTTGAAAATCATCCGATTAACCATAGAACCACACACATTTGAAGATTCAGTTTATACTGCAACCACTCCTAAAATGTGGGCTTAGCATGGCTTCTAAGTATCCATTGTTGCTTCAAAAAGCTGTCAAAATGCTACTTCCTTTTGCACCAACATATTTATACGAAACAGCATGTTCAGCACTCACCAACATGATGACCAAATAGAGATCTAGGCTTAACAAAGTGAATTGGGTGTTTCTTTGTTAAAAATTAAGAATTAAGAATTAATATGTAATTAAAATAATCAACAAAATAATCAAAATTTATTATTAAAATTATCAAAATGAATTAAGAGGAATTAAGAATCAACAATTCGTGCTTAGCACATCCGTCTCACAAAATGTCGTTACTTAGTGCAAATATTGGATGTGATTTTCAGTAAAATTCTGATAAATTTTATTTTTTTTATCAATATAGAGGTCAACGCGATAGATCATAAAATATAAAGATGCCCAGGCTCTAAAAAGTTTGAAAATCACTTGCCTATCAGTTATCCTTCTCCTAGACTGGTGGCTTACAAGAACTAGAAGAATGAGTGTGAAAAATCGACGTTTTCAAGGAATAAACATCTCAAAGTTAATAGCAAGCAAATTAATTATAATTATCATTTACGGTTTATTTTACGCAGATTTCATATAATAAGTTAACACTAATGTGTTTGAACGTTCTAAAACAAACACATTGTTTTAATAAATGTGAACTGTTAAATGCAAAAAATCAATACAATATTCGAAAAGAACATTTATAATGGCCCGATGTTAAAAAAAAAAAGCTGTAAACATGTTTTTGTATTTATTCGTGCAAAATAGATTTGGTCTTTGACTTCATGACAAACATTGTTATTGTCACGGACGACCAAACTGATGAAGTAAAAGAACACACCCTCATAATTCATTTAATGCAATTTACATGTTCATAAAATTTTTGGTAATTGTCACTCAGGGGATATTTTTCTTTTTTGCTATGAAAAGTTTATTTTAATTTTGAAAGATTTATGACGGCAACGATATATTTCATTGAAACATTTTAAAGAGTAATGAAAATCTGAATTCTATTAAAATTAAACATATATATATATATATATATATATATATATATATATATATATATATATATATATATGTGTGTGTGTGTGTGTGTGTGTGTGTATGTGTGTGTGTGTGTAATAATTTTATGTAGACATTGGCCAGAAATTGCTTTCCATGTTTAAATTATTGATTTTGTTGGGTAAATCACCGTAGTTGTTGATGTGCAAAATGTGCAAATTGCTAATCGTGCCAAAGGGAGGGTAAAACATTTTGCTTAAAGATTTTGTGATGATATGGGGAGATCCAACCGCAGAAGTAATTGGTTGTAGAGGAATTCCAGGTTTATGGGTTTTAGAAAGACCATGAATTGTAGGGATGGTGGGGTGATAATCAATTAAGTAAAAAGAAAGTGGCAAATTCGAAAAAAGAAAAGAAATAAAAAAGAAAGCCGAATTTTTAACATAACAACTAAATACTCTAAAAAGTGCACGATATTTACATAGAGCAGCTTTTTAGATCTAATCATGATATAATATATATATATATATATATATATATATATATATATATATATATATATATATATATATATATATATATAACTTTAGTAGTGTGCAGATTTGATAATGAGATTTTTATTAGAGTAACACATTTCGAATACTCTAACTTAAAAACATAGAGAATAATGCAATTTCAGTGTAACAGGAATAAGGTTTTGTGGGGTTGCGTTCACATTTTTCAATCATTTGAATTCTCTATATAACGGAGATAACGATAGAATGCTTATTAGAATAATTCACTTTTTCCTAAATAGACCCATCAGTATCTTTATAGATTAATATTACAGACAGGTTAACGGGTCATTTAATATAAATTAAATTTGGACAAAGTTATTAACGAAAACTTTGAGCTTTAGCTATGGTTGTAAATATACTACAAATTAGTAGCCAATAGATTTCAGCCAAATTAGTAGACAATAGATTTAAGATAAAACTCTCTTGTATTCATGAATTAGTTGTTTGTTAAGTTTAGCTTAGTTGTGTCACAATGCCTGATATATAGGCACTCAGTGAGAATCGAACTCACTAGTAATAGTATGTTAGTGCAGCTCGCTAACCATTATACCACGCATGTTTACAGCCAAGTAATAAAAACGACATTCATTTTCTGACAGAAATATTTATTTCTAACATAATCTTCTTTGTTGTCAATGCATTTAATTCAGTCGTGTATATTAATCACATAGATCAAACAACAAAATATAGCGTAAATTTTAGACGACTCTTTTTCTCTTTTACTTTACTCTCCTTTTCTCTTCTTTCTCTTTCTCTTTTTTTTTACTAAGCTTACAGAACCAAGTGGTCACCCATCAAATTAGAGTGTAGGCTTATCGTTGATTAACTTCTTTAATCAAAAAGGAACCAGTGCTTTTAGTGTGACTTAACTGTAAATTCTATTTCTCTTCTTCTGGGACACACGTACTGGTTATTTTGCCTTTATGTTATTTAAAACCTTTGAAAGGTTTACAATTTCTAAATTATAAAAATCAGATATATGAAAGATAAGGCATAAAGACAATTAAATTTAAATTATGAAGAAATTTCAATTCATTTTTTATATGTATATTAGCATTTATGCTTAATTTCAAAATTTTGTTTTTACATAGATATAAGACCAATGTGCAAGACTATAGAATATGAAGGCAAATTTTTTATTCAATATTTGTAGATCCGCTGTTGGATTTGATAACCTAAAAAATTCGGCTAGTCATACTATCCACTAGTTTCTGAAGTTGAACCGAAAGTATTTTTCTCATGCATCTCAGATTGCGTTTTTAAGTTCAGAAATTGCTGAGTACTGTCGACCTTCTTCATAAATTTTTGCCACAATCAACCCCCACAGATTTTCTATAGGATTGAGGTCTTATTTTTTTTTATTCAAGCAAGTACTTCTTTGTTATTGATGCATTGTAAAATTTAGCATAAATGCTAATATACATATAAAAATGAACTGAAATTTCTTCTTATTTTAAATTTAAATGTCACTTAAACTTATCTTTCATATATCTGATTTTCGTAATTTAGAAATTGTAAACAATATCATTTTCTTCATTTTTGAGGGTGGTCCTATATTTTTGTCCGGGGGTGTATACTATCCTCCAAATTATGGTTTTTACAAGGCAGGACGTTTTTTGTTGAACGGCTGAATCCGAATGTCGCCTCGTGCGCGAAGAGAAGCTCTTTAACAAGTTTCGCAATTGTCATAATGAATAGTCATGGGTTGCTTCGAATTGAATGCGTTGCCATTTGGATGTCTTCCACATCCAGCTCCTGTTGAAACAGAGTTTATTATCATAAGCATAACTTATCAACCCTTGACAAAATATAGATTTACACACAGAAATTAAAACATCGCAGGAATTGTATACTTACTCGCTGTGGGTGAAGGTAAGATTGCACATGAGACATGTGAAAACAGAACTGCAATTATAAACAAAAAACAAGTAGTCAAATATTGAAAAATATAATATTACAGATTAAAAAAAAGATTTCTCTGCTTTCGATATCTGCATTATAATCTCTGATAATTGTTCTGGAAATCTGACAAAACTGTAAGAAATAAAACTTGAAATCTTGTAATTATCTTATTTCCTTCTTCGTCATACGAACATTTATCAAATACAACTGGAAAAGTTTTGAAACACTAAAATTGATACAGTTGTTTTATTTATCAATAGTACCAGTTTCTTTTTGACAACTGATATTTAAATTTATCAAACTTATTTGTAGTCCTAAAAACCAAGTTACAGACAGTCCAGTCCATGATAATAACCTTTTAAGATTTTTCCGGGTGATTTAACAAAGATGGCTGGCTTGAGCGTTTTCCATCCTGTTCACTCATAGACACGAAGTATTTATCGAACAAACAGAAAATTGTCAACTGTTGGAAAGTATAGAATGGAGAAATGAAATTCTTGTTTCACAAATTCGACTTAGGAAAATAACTGAGCGAAGAATTCAAATCTTAATTTCTAATCTTTGAAATCTTGGTTGCTAACTGTTTAATAAATTAGCAATTGAGTCATTAGGTCTCTTTCCAACGACCTCTGCGTAAACCCACCAAACTTGGGTTTCTGATGCGCATTTTGCACAGAATAATGATGTATCTTATTTTCTTGTTTTTGTTTTTATGTCAATGCTACAAAATAATAATCATTATGATTTTTTCCGTAAGGACTGAAATATTAACCAATACCGGAGTTTAGGTTGAGATAATCTAACTATAATTCATCAAATATCTTATTTTGTTTATCATTGTATAAGTCAACGATGGACTGAGCTAAAGCAACCAAATGTTTAGTTGTTACTCATATGATCATAAAGCATGTTTTTAGCAAATTAATTCCTAACCCTTTTTTGTGTATGTCAGGTAGGCTAAACTCAATCTTTGTCCTTAAAAAGAGGCACAAAAATTAAATGAATTTAAATTTATTCTTTGAGAAAATACTGAAAAAGAGATAATGAACACAATTATATCTTCGATGGAACAGAAAGAAAATCAGTCAATTTTGTCATCTAGAAATTTATACATATTTGACTGCATTTGACACCGTCGGGTTAATTATTTCTATGCACAAAGAGTTATTATATATACTCGTGTATAATGTGACTTTCTGAGACCTAAATTAAGACCTTTTGCAGCAGGATATTGGAGTTGGCCTAGGCCTATCTTCAGCCAAATATTTACACACTTTAAGTTTGTAACTTATGTATGATGTGACCCCTTAATATTTGGCTAAAATTTAGGTCTTTGAAAGTTGTATGATACGAGAGTATTTACGGTAAAATTTGTTGTGTCCAATCCTATGATAAGGAAGGAATTCAGTATGATAAAATAATAGTAAGACAGTAAAATATTCAGATATGTAAATTATAAAATTGTGAATACTTACCCGCAAACCCAATGAATAAAACATACTTCAGGGTAGACATTGTGGAAGAATGTCTGTCATCTGTTTAGAACCTTTCTTTTATAGCTGTTCGCTTATCGATATTTGAGGAGTTGAAACCATTTTAATCTCTTTTGGTGATCAGATTGTTTGCTCATTGATCAAGTGTTACTGATAACTTTCAACAATATCAAATAATAAGAAAAGATCAGTGCAACAGATGCCGGCATTATGTGTTTGTTTAACAGGAGGAGCGGATACTCCCTTTTCTTAAACACTTGAAGGTGAAGGGAAACGCTGTTGTCTGAATCGATTGCGATTTGCGAAACTCTCTTTTTCTTATCTTTTAATTTTTGAAAAGAATAGGTGGGGTTAACGATAAACTCATAAATTTGCCTCTTTATCAATATTGCATCAATTTAAACGAGGGTTACACTGAATCGCGGTTAAGTGGAAGATGATAAAGCAGTGTTTATTGTGATAGGTGTTGACAGAGTGTAACATTAAAAGGAATAGTCAGTTGTCTGTGTCTTTCAGAGAAAGGTCTTAGTTAGGGATTAGAAGACATAAAAATTTAACATCTTATTGGATAGCTATTACTGCAAGCATAAGGGAATGCACGGGTGAAATAAGTAAGTAAAGTTGGTGACCGTAGGCGAGGGCTACAAGAAGGCTCCATTTTCAATAGCTACTACACCGAGGTATAGGGGAGAGCACTATTCCTTTCCTTGTATTGCTCCACTTTACCCTTGATACATACCTTATATTGCTGAGTGTTAAGCAAGGCGGTATCAAGTACCATTTTAAAAGTCTTTGGTATGACGTGACCTGGGATTGAACCCCAGTCTTCCGGGCCATTGGCGAACTCTTTCTCTCTCTCTCTCTCTATATATATATATATATGGAGAGAAAGACAGAGAGAGAGACAGAGAGTTATACACAAACAGCGTCATAGATAGAAATAAAAGACACCGACGCAGAATAAGAGAGAGACAGAGAGACAGAGTGAGTGAGTGAGTGAGTGAGGGTGAGGTGGGCATATAGTAAAAACAGTGAAACAGAAACAGTGAGAAGTAAACAGAGAGACAGCAACAAAGAGAGAAGGAGGTGGAAAGAAAAGGACACACACATACACTGAGAGAAGAGAGAGGGATGAAGAGATACATAGAGACTGAGAAAAGGACTGACACCGACACACACACACACACACATACACACATATTTTTACATACATGTGGAGGTGCCTGTGGTGTAATGGTTATCGCAGAAGGAAATGAACACGGCGACACGATTTCAAATCCTGGACGAGGTTGATTGCATTTCACATTGTACTAATACCCTTGGGAAAATTATGAATCAAAATATTCTTCTTCCAGTTATGGGTAAATATTATGACTGACTGGGTTATTTAGCCTTGGTTAGATAACCAGTCTAAGTGAAAAAAAAAACCTCGGATTTCAGACCAGTTAAACTCCGTTTAAAAATTGACCTGGTGTCACATCTTGCCCGTGCAGAGAGATTGGGTAAATAAATACATACACAAACGCATGGACAAAAAAGAGAGAGAGAGATAGGGAGGAAGAGAGAGAAGAGAAGATAAAAAAAGAGATACAGAGAGAGAGAGAGAGAGAGAGAGGGGGGGAGGGAGGCAGAGAATGGCAGACAGTTAGACAGAGGGATAAAAATAGGAAGACTGAAACAGTGAAGTTAGGCTTGGTTTCTTTGTTTAATGGTATATCAACCTTCGTGGGTTATATAATGTTAAAGTCATCGTTTAAGAAAAACAGTAGTGATACTATTTAACTCATAGATCGGAGGGATAAGAGGTTCATACTTTTTCTAAGGGTATTATTTCGAAAATGAACATAATAGGACGATTGGAGTTCGAGCTCGCTTACTTCAATGTGACAGTCCAGCACGTTATCCATTTCGCTTCGGGGACACCTCCCAGTTTAGTTCTGTTTAATGTTGTGCTTTAAAATTTAACAGCCTTTTATTTTTTCTCTCAGAGAGTGTGTGTGTGTGTGTGTGTGTGTGTGTTTGTGTGTGTGTGTGTGTGTGTGTATCACAACCCACAATAAAAACAATCCAGAACCATTTACAAAAATAAAAAATCTAGAATAAAAAATAATGACAAAATCAAAGACACAACAAAAAAAAAAAAAGAAGAAAATTAAAAGCTATAGACAACCCCAAAATTTTTTAAATATCTCTTTTACATTCGGGGAACACAGAACACATTGAGTCACAAAATACCCCACCACTAAAAAAGGGAGAATGTAATATAATTATAGAAGGAAAATCCTATACCTTCTAAAACCCCAAAAGAACATTTATAACAAATAGAAATTTAAGCTGCAATTCAAAAAACGTTGTCTACATAATCGAATGTAATAAATGTAAAAAAAGTATTCATATGATCTGTGCAAGCTCTCAATACCAGAATATCACCCCACAAAAGCAATATTAAATTACCATAAAACAGAAAACTAAATGTATATAAACATCTATACGAATATAGCAATGGCTGTTCAAAACAATGCCAATACACCAAACTGACGACTACACATTACTTCAAATAAAAGAAAAATTTTCATCGTAAAATTCAAACCTACTCTGAACAGAACTTAAACTATATACTCACATGCAGAGAAAAAACAAACAGGTATACAAATACACACACACACACTCAGGGAGAAAGAGTGGAAAGCAGTAAAATTTTAAAGCACAACAACATTAAACAAAAGTAAGCTATACAAACACAGAGAGAGACACAAACACACGCACAAAAAGTGGAGTCTGTTGAATTTTATCAACATTAACAATCACAGAACACTTCTCAACACGCACACACACGCACACATATAATGACCCAGAGAATAAACTTTATGGCATATTAACTATACACAGAGAAAAAAACAAACACATGCATACACACACACAAACTCAGAGAGAAGGAAATAGAAGGCAGTTAAATTTTAAAACGCAATAGCATTGAACAGAACTAAACTATACAAAAACAGAGAAAAGCCTCTCCAACACGACATACACGCACACATGCATACACACACAATGACACAGAGTAGACAACAAATAAGCTTTATGGCATATTAAATATTAAAGACTATTTAGGTAAAAGAAGTACACCCATAAAAACACACTGAACACACTCTTGTAAATGAAAAAAGAGAAAAAGAAAGTGAGAACCAACACCTGCAGAAACGAAAATCTATTACAGAATTGAAAAGGACCGGCAATCCCATGAAAGCGGGCGCCACTATATAAACCAAAAACGACTCCACCAAAATCATTAAAGGCTCTCTGACGACAGAAAGAAGCTAGAAACACGTGTAAGAGTAAAATAAATAATTAAAAACATAAATGTTTTTCTTCATTTTATTCATTTAAATATATATATATATAGAGAGAGAGAGAAAGACGGAGAGAGAGAGAGAGAGAGAGAGAGTAAACAGAAAGTAAGATAAAGAGATATATGCAGATATGAATAGAGAGGTAGAGATAGAGAGAGGCACACATGGAGGCAGGGATAGATAGATAGATAGATAGATCTAAAAAGGAAATTGAAATAGTCAATAAGAGAGTGAGTGAGTGAGTGAGTGAGAGAGAGAGAGAGAGAGAGAGAGAGAGAGAGAGAGTAATTCCGTGGTTATTGATTTTTTTAGCTGTGCACTAGGCTATAGCTTTTTGGAAGTTTCTCAAGAACTCTGGTAGGCCATTTTTTTCCATAAAATTCAAACATCTAGAATTGCTTACTAAAAACATTACAAAATAACAGAAGAAAAATTATTTGTAACTATACGACTTGACTGATAAATTTGAAATATAATGAACTGCTAAGCGTGTAAGAAAGAAGAAATTTGAGTAGGAAAAAAAAGTTTCTGATTCATTGTATTCAGTCTCTGGAGAATAGAAATTTTTTCCATCGCAAATAAAAAATAAAATTTCGTACCATATTCCTTTTTCATGTTACCTACAATAAAGTTCCGGAAAATCATATAAAATATTTTAACGACAATAATCCACACTCATATTCATATGAAAAATATCTTCATACAACCTAATAAATACGTTTTAGAAATTTCTATTGTGCTGTAACTTGCTTCAAGGCGGTCATTAAGCACGATATAAAATTAACGAAACAAACTGATGGGCTTCTGTTGTAATAGCGGTCTATGATGATAATAATGCGTCTATTTAGGAAGAGAAGTATTTTAATTTGTGTTTCATAGTTAACAGCTATCCATTAAGATGTTGGTGCTTCTATTTAAAAAAAAAAGTGAAAAATTTCGTTGATAAAAGATATCTCTGATGATACTGATGTTTCTATTTAGAAAGGAGGGGAAAATTCTAACTATATTTCAGAGTTGACTCCATTATACCGATAATTTTGACGATTAAAATGACTTTCTACGCGTATGCAGAACCTACAAAATTACAATTCATTGAAAATTGAGCAAGGAATTACTTCGGTTATATGTTGCCTTCGATTCGAGTATGCCCATCGTATATCATTTTGTAAAAGAACCGTACCATGAGCAGATATGGCTTTTTAAACCATCGAGAAATCGCGTACGTTCGCACCCACGCAAACATGTGTATGTGCGCTCACATGTACGTGGATGTATCTATATATTAATCATAATTAATTATAAATAAAGAAAAGTAATCCTTAAATAGCATTTGATAGTTATCATCATTGAGACATGGCAATGATCCAAGTGAGCGCTCTCCCTATCACTGACTGTATCCTCTGCAGACGGGTAGGACCCCCACAACCCTAAAAGTGGTGTCCTGGTAAGTTTCCATTTCTAGAGATCTAAGAAGTGCGGATTACTCTTTCATTGTCATTATTTCCTGATTTACTCTGAATCAGAGGAGTAGTACCTGTCAGGGTAGCATTTATAGGTCCAATATATTTGTTTGCAAATTATTTCTATTAGATAAGGATGATGATGATGATGATGACAATAATAATAATTACAATAATAATAATGATAATAATAATAATAATTTTGGTGCGCTTGAAACGGCCCCCAAATGCTTAGAAGAGTTGTAAATCGGAAGACGAATCAAGACCATCCAAACTACCATATTTCTAAGATCGGTCAGAATTCTGAAAAGAGTCCTGGAAACATGTGGACACTTATCGTCACTCGGACTCCAGTGAAAGACCTCCAGGTGGCGCTGATGTAAGAAACTCGCTAGAAGTATCATGATAATATCATCACTTCTTGCCAGTTTATCACACCAGCGCCACCTGATGGTCTTTCATTGGAGACTGAGTGACAACAAGTCTCCTTAGTTCTCCAGGACTCTTCAGAGTATTTTAACCGATTTTAACACTGCTATGGTCTATATAGTCTTGATTCTTCCTCTGATTTCCTATTTCTCCGGTTTTTTTCCAAATCTTTGAGAAACCTATTCAGCTCACCAACAACAACTGGTATTACCGTTACTCACATATTCCTCAGTTATTTTTTCCAGCTCTTTAGCAAGATCCAAGTATTTGTCTATGTTTTTGCTTTCTTTTATTTTGACTATATGGTTCGCTGGAAACGGCAAAATCCATTAGATTACCAATTCTTTTCTTCTTGTTAATTAACATTAGATGTGGTTGTCCGACCGGTATTAAATGATCCGTTTATATTTCAAAATTCCTGATAATTTTAAGAATCTCATTCTCCAGAACGGATTCTGGTTTGTGGACTTAATTTTTACATATTTTTTTTACATCAGTTTCAACTGGTTGTTTCATGATCCATAGATTTTTCATCTCTCTGACAAGTTCCGAGTATTTATTTATCTTTTCTCTTTACTTTCATATTTTTGTTCACACTGTTATTCCCACTTTTATTAAAATACATTGAAAAGACATCACCCCACGCCAGTTACAGGCAAAATAACTAAAAAAACCCTCGGATATCTAGTGTTGATGAAGAAACCAGTATAGGAGAAAGATAACTGAATTCAAATTCAAGGCATTGACGGTCTTTTATTCCTTATGTATCATATATCAAGAGAAAGGCCTGATTTTTGCAGTTGACATAGAAAAACGCGGCTGATGTTTTATATTCTAGTTAAAAGATTTTTGTGTATTCTTCATATAAAGTCATTAAAAATGCATAAAAATTCATGCTTTACTTAAGGGCATTTGAATAAACAAACAAACAAACAAACCGACAAACAAAACTGTCTTAACCGGTATTTGATCTTAGCATCTGAAACCGTGATAACCTTTACACAATACCCATTTCCATTTAAAGACACTGCCGTAAGATTTACATGAAATTTGAGCGCTGTATTTAGTTGGTTTAGTTTCTTTGGTTTCCTGGTTTCTAGTGTTAGTAGGTTTTGGGTTTAGCGTATCTGACTCCATTTGTTTTCTTCTTACCCCATTTAACTTGTTAGCGTCTTCTTTGTATAGTGTCGCAAGAAGAAAAGAAGCGAAGATACCTTTTAAATCAAACTTTATTTTTGGGTTTAATACGGCTATTCTGTAGCGTGGAAACGCTTTTCTTGTTTATTAGAAAGCAGTCGCATCTCCCAAGCAAGGCGTTGAAATATATAGTACATTTCGGTGGGTGATAAGTTTAAAGTCTGTGGTTATGGCCAGTAGATGTTTTTGTGAGGTATGATAGCAAACACGGCTGCTAAAAAAATCATTTTGATGAATGGGGAGTTTAAAGGTTGACCTGTTGTCTAGTAGATATGTTCATCAAAGGCTACTACTGATGGGAGAGTGATGCAGATTGCCGCTAAGCAGACACGTATTCTTCCCCATCAGCAGCAGGAGAGTAGTTCTTTCCAATCCAAATGGTTATTGCTGAATCAGAACGGTTTTCCTTTTGGTGACAGTAAGTCTGTTTTTCAGGCATGCGCGGGTTTCGCTTTCTGTTAGAGATTTATGTGAACCGCTACCTTTAATGAATTTATTTTATTCTATTTTTGAATTTTTCTTTTATCAGTCGTCACAAGAGTCACTTCAATAGCTAAATATAGTTTAGTTTGGTTTGATTGTTTTTTAATGGTATATCAACCTTCGTGGGAAATTAGATGCCAACGCTCTTCTTTCTAAAGGACAGTGGTGGTACTATTTAACTCATAGTTTAAGGGGATAAGGGGGTTCATAACTTTCCTGAGCGTATTAGTCCGAAAGTGAACGTTATAACGCGACTGAACTTCGAATTCACTTACAACGATGTCACAGTCCAGCATGTTAGTCACAAGGCCATGGGGCCTAATATTATTGCATACAATGAAATACCACTTTACCATCCACAAGTCCTTGAATTAACAAAGTTTTAAAACTCAGAAAGTGAACTTATATTAACACGGAAGTTTAATTTCAGATATAAACACTAAAACTCGGGTTTATCTTGAATTCCATTGGAACATTAGATAATGTTTTTCTTAGATGAACAGATATCATTTCTTAAAAGCCTATATTAAAATCTTCGTCTAGTTCAATAAGTACCAAATTTGATAGCTGAGCATCAAACCTTTTGACTTTTTATGGAGGACAGACAAACAAACAATTCTTGATTATCTAAATGCATATCGGCTTGTTTCGTCTGAAGAAATTTTCCATTTTTTTCTAATGGCCTAGTCATCTACAAGGAATGGATAAATATCAAAGGAAAAGGGTAAAAGATAAGGAGCGATGTATAAAAAGTATCAAATACCCAGTAAAAGTTAAAAATTAAAAAAATACCAGGTAAAAAGTAAATAATATAGGTAAAGGTTTTAATAGATAATATATATTATGTAATATATGATATGAATCTGTAATAATGTAATAATTAGGGTGAGAGCATAGCGAACATGTCACGAAGTAACACGAAGTCACGAGTCAAGCGCAGATCCCCACAACGTACGGCAAACTTACTCGTTTAAATAAGAACATACTTTAAAGATACAGATAATTCTATTCAACTTCTCTTCAAATACTCATACTTATATGTCGATGAGCGAATAAAATTTACTTGATTTTTGATCATGTGACTAGTTGAATATTGCGGCTTGAAGTTTTCATCGTTAATCTATTGCGGTGGCATGTAGCATTACGTGTGTTGGAGTGATTAAAACCAAGTTAGAATATACAAGATGCATTCAAAATATATCGAGACTGGTTTTATTTACTAAGAAATAAATAATGAATAAAACATGATTTTCTCCAAATGAATCCTCTTGACATTCAACACTTTTATTTCAGTGAGTTTTCCGCTAATCGATGCTCCCCTAAAACTAATTTTTTGATAAAGTGTAAAGCTGTATCATCGTCTTTCTTTTAATGTCTTTCTCTTCCTAAAATATTGAGATTGATTTTTAGTTTAGAAAACAAAGAAAAATAGTATAGAACTCGAGGTTTGATGAGTGTAGAGGGTGATACACTTGACAATCCTGTTTCGCTAAAAACTGCCATTCCAAAAGTATCAAGACTGGCTTCCTGTTTTTCTTTATTCAAATTATTCAAACAACTCGTTTTCCTATTGAGTCCGACAGCCTCCAGCAACTTGGATGTAATCATTCTCATTACATGTCTTTAATCGCAGGAATTTCGAAGATCAGGATAAAACCAATACTTTTTGAATACTTTCAGATTGGGAATGTTGCTATCTAGTGGTTACTAATTGCTTTTAAAATGTTTTCATGTTCAAAACCAAGTAAGCATGATGTGTACTTTAGGTACATGTTTAGTTCATGCGTGTTACAAATATATTCTTCATACATGTTATTCATAACTTTTGTTTTTATCCTGTCATATTGCTGATTATATAAAATTCGCAACTTCTAGATTTTACAGAAGAATTTCAGCTAAATTTTATTCCTTTTCATGCCCATATGTATCACAACTACTAATACTGTAGATTTTTAATATTTCTAAAATATTAGTTTCTTAAAAGTTTTTCTTTTGATCCATATTTTCAAGACAAGGAATTTTATTTTCCTAAGGATCAAAATCAAGTCTGTTTAGTTCGCAATACTAAGTCGATTATCCGTTGTCTACTCATATATAATCTTATTTCATTCTTATTTCTATGAATAAGAATTTATGATTTTTCTTAAAAAGGTTTACGTGCATATGGAAATCTGATCTCTCGGATAAGATAAAACAAGAATTCTTCAAAGCTGGAGCCGTATTAGTACTGCTGTATGACGGCACCACTTGCACTTTAACAAAATGAGTGGAGAAAAAGTTAGATGAGGATTACACAAAGATGCTGTATGCTGTTTTGAACATATTCAGGAAGTAGCACTCGACTAAAAACATTAGCTATACAGCCACTTACTCCCCATTTCACAAACTATCCATATTAGACAAGCAAGACATGCTGGCAACTACTGGAAATGTAATGACGAATTTATAAGTTACGTTCTTATAGACTCATACCCAGCAAAAACTTATACTCATCTGTGAGGACACTGAGGGCCAGTTTGAGGACTTACCAAGAGTAATGCCAGAGAGAGAGAGAGAGAGAGAGAGAGAGAGATTTGTGTTGTCATCACAATTGGATAATGATGATGAAGACATTTATTACATTAAATATTTATTTTTCAATACAAAATGTAAAATGCACTTAATTCAACAGCTCTTTCAAAATAACATAATCGAATATTGTACATTGGTAATTTCAGACTAAAATTTATTCATCTCTTTTGATGAGGCTTAGTATAAGCTGACTGTATCCCGTGACCGAGGAGTAAGACTCCCCAAAAGGTGTGTTATGGGTATGATACTAAACTGCATCTGGAGGTGAGGCTGCAGTTCTGGATCCCTTGAGAGAGTGAAGTCACCCCTTCGTTGCCATTACTTCCAGGTCCACTCTAATCTGGAGTGGTCGTACCTGTAAGGGCCCTGTCTAAGAGTCAAACTGATGTTTGAAAATTTTTAGTATTAGAGAGGAGTACTTGAAACCCATAACTGTGCGCAAATTATTTGTATCAAATTTCGACAAAAATAACCCATAGGAGTTTGATATTCTGCTAAACAAATAAACCAAATCAAATCAAATCAAACCATAGGAAACGCAAATTTACTTAACCGTGTCAGAGAGTGTGAAGCCTACCCACATGTGTACACAACAATTCGTGTCTAAGGAATATCAAGATATTTGATTGTGTCACTTGAGAAGGAATAGTTAATTCAGGGTTTAATATGTTCCCTTCACGCTGAAATTGAGCACAACGATTTTCATTCGAAAAATTCTAGACAGCACGAAGAATTAAAAAAAAAATCAATTTTGTATAAAGTTGACTGATTGAATGATATATGTTACAGCTCCGAAATAATCTTATCTTTTTAGTAATCGATTACTGTTTGTCTATCGTCATTTTCTGATCTCTCTTCTAGTCAATGTTCAGTATCGATTTGGAGTTAAATTTGACACAACTACTGCCGATTACAGAAAAGTTTTTTTCAGGTAAGCAAGGATAAAAATATTGAAAAGAGATGAGGTGATAGGTAATTTAATTTCTGTGCTAAATCTCAAAATAAAGAGTTGTTCTTTAGCAGATATGTAAATTTAATCCAGGAATCAGACCAATGACCGTATAAATCTGTCTTTTGGCGAACAACCAGAAATTAGTGCACAGCCTATAGTGAAACAGACAATAGAAGAAGAAGAAGAAGAAGAAGAAGAAGAAGAAGAAGAAGAAGAAGAAGAAGAAGAAGAAGAAGAAGAAGAAGGCGTGATGATTTATCTTTCAGGCAATTGGTTTTTAGTGAGTCATGTTGTTTAAAGATGGTTGATTCATGTTTGAGTTCCTGAACCTTAACGAAAAATCCATAGAAGATAAAATACAAACTTGAAGACTGAATAAATAGAACTGCTTTTTTTATATTTGAAATAGCCGATTTCTTATCAAAATGGCTGGATTATTAACAAATAAATCACCAATCAGAGTGAAGTATCTGTGCGCTCTCTCAAGGATCAAAGAATCGCATACGGCTGCGTAGAAAAAGACAGTAACTCACCGACCTATATATATGTACATTCAGATATTCAGAGAGAGAGAGAGAGAGAGAGAGAGAGAGAGAGAGAGAGAGAGAGAGAGAATCTAATTTTGAATCACGTAAACTCAGAGTCAACGGCGTTTGGTGACTGCGATCATCAGACCAAGAACTCTTGCCTGATAATCGTATACTGACAGTCACCAAGCGCCATTGATTCTGTGTCTACACTATCCTAACGTAGATCTACACATGCTCTATCACTGATGTTGAGCACTCTTTATTTATTAATATAGCTAACAATATTTTAAATTCTTTGAATATTTTTAGCAAGGGATTCGATAATCTAAAGACTTCCTGTGTGTCCATTAGATTTGCTAAACTGAATCTTTATTTCTTTTATCAATGATATGAAGTAGATGTCTATCTGTAACCGAAACCATGTCACCACCAACATCACAATTCCCTCATTTATGTTATATTTTCAATGATTATAAAATAATCATTATTTAATCTTGATTAGCATCTTATTTATTAACGATGTCTTTATCAAAATCTACATAAGTTAGGTTAGGTTATTTGGTTTAATGGCATATCAACCTTTGTGGCTAATTTAAATCCAAATCCTGTTTACTCATACGATTTGTTTTTTAGTGACATTTTTAAAACGAGTCAGAGCTCATTTGTTTGCACAGTTAAATGCCTTCAAGTTTTGGTATATGGCACTTGTAATTGTATTCAACGTTATTTGTTTGCACACAATTAAATGGTCCCAAGAATAGAAAATGATAAGATATTTTCATTTGACCTTCAGATGGTACGCTAACAGGTATTACTCATCCCGGTCTGAGTGAACCTGAAAGTAATGCTAATGAAGGGGTACTCTACAATCCCCAAACCCCAAAACACTAGGCTCACCATCAAATATTGTTTAATGTCATAGTTAGATTTGCCTCAAAACAGCCTATGTTATTAATAAGTATTTAACTGACTTCCCACTGTCAAGATATGACACGAGGCCATTTTAAACGAGTATTCGGTATTCCTAATTTTGATGTGCTTCAGGCACCAAGTCAAGAACTCAGCCTTACAAAGCTTGGGGAAAAGACACCCTCGGACCAAGTGATTCAGCTTGATAACCTCTATTCGACGCGAACGCCAGATGGACTCTGATAAACAAGGACAAGTCCGTATGATTAAAGCGTTTCATATTTATCCAGGCTCCACCAAGCCGGATTTGACACAAGGTCATTTTATAGAGGGGGTCATACGCGAATGGAGGCTCATGCGCGGCCCTAAAAAGAATTGCTTGGTCCCGTCGGCATTCCCCGACACGCCAAGCGATGAACCCAACCCTGCCAAATAGGCATTACTTGGAGGCCATCTGGGACCTGGCGATTAATACAATAACACCCAACCGTTGATTTCTATTATTATTGTTTTATTATCAAACATATTAAAAGCAAACCTATGTGTAATTTTATAGAGAAATCAACTGAAATAAAATAAAAGTAAATGTAATCTTTTTATATGCGTTCTCATTTAGTTTCATTTATCCTAATCTGTTTTATTATATCAAAATTAAAATCCTTGCACCTAGACGGTGCCTATTTCTGTTTGTATATGTAATATACTTACCAGAAATGTAGTGATTTTTGTATTTATGTATTTAGCCCACCCTTCCGTCAGGATGTGATGCAATAATCAATTATTAAATAGAGTAAAGCAGGTATGAATTCAGAGTTTCCCTAGACTGATTTTTTAAGCAAGGCTAAAGAAACCAGTCCTCCGTATTATTTATCCATTGTTTGTAGGGGTGGGAGAATAGATGGCTTCATGCCTTTCTCAAGGGCATTAACGCAAAGTGAAACCTTAAAAGCCTCGTCTAGGATTTGAACTTGAGACACCAATTTCATTTCTTGTGACGCTAAATGCACCTCGTATTTTTGTATGTATGTTACAGTAACACAGCAGAAATGACATACCTTAGCAAGACTTATGTTGCCGGCAAAGTGTTAAAATGTTCTAATTTAGAGAATAATGTAATTTCCAGTCTAATGTGCAACTTAATAGTGGTAAGTATACGTTTGGGCTTAAATGAATCGTTATAATCTCTCACGGAAGACAACTATTAAACGCTAATTATAAAGTATCTCATTTTCTTTCTTTCTTTCTTTCTTTCTTTCTTATTGCATATAAATTCTATAAAGTGGATGTTACTGGCCACCGAAAAGTGCTATACTGCTGTTCCTAGTGGAGCAATCAGCCGTCATGTTTATAATTAAAATTGGCAAAATTAATGATCACCAATCATGTTTTTAATTAAAATACTTAAACTTGAAACAGTTTGATTATGTAGAATTATTTCGAAATACTTTTTATAGCAATGCAATAACATTTTCATAACAATTCAAATTAATCATTTATATATAAAACTACATATGGAAGGCGGCATCTGTTCGTTTATAAATACATAATACACCCATAAAGATAATGGCTGAAATTGCCGTTTTTACAAGGGTATCTAAAAATATCATTTTTTTAATTAACTGAGAGTTTTATTCTTTATTTCCAAAAAAGTTTGGATCATTGAAAGAAAACATATGGGAATCATTATATAAGCTTACAAAACATTCAGATTTCAAGGGAATACTTGAGGGAAACGCCAGATTTTTATTGGTTTTAATCACAAGTAGCTGAATACTTAGAAACATATAAACAAATAAAACGGAGATGAAAGAAAAAGTTAAAAAAAAGAAGAATTTAAAAGGACAAGAGAACTTGTCGAAACCAATCTCTGCCACAGGAATCTTATTAAAGTTATAAAAATCCAGACAGTCCCCCTATAAGATACTCAGGACTCTTCTAACAACTGACAAAGGAGGACCAAAGGACAACGAAATTGATGTCGATGAACAAAGCCTTACACATTAGAGATAGACAGAAAAGAAAGAGGAAGAAGTCTCGTCGGTATGGAGGATTGGTTAGATGCAACAATTTAAAGATTCGTGGGATTTATTAAAAAAATGAAAAAAACAACTAGATTCAGCTGTAGCAGTTTCAAGTGAAATAAATTAAGGACAAACAGTAAAATAACAAAAACTAGAAAATAAAAATGGTGATAAAAGCAACTCCCCAGATACTTCAAGTGACAAACAAAGCAAATTGCACATAAGATGAACTGAACATTGATAAGAAGGGAACATCACAAGAAAGAAACTGAATCTCTTTTGATAGCATCAGAAAATAATGCAATAAAAACCAATTACACTAAAAGGAAAATTGATAATAACTAGAAGAATAGCAAGTTTTATTTATATTTTGACAGACATGAAATGGTTAATCATTTAATAACCGAATGCAGCCAATTAGCACAAAAAGAATACAAAACTAGGCACAACTGAGTGAGAAGGGTAATTAAAATTTACCAATGGTTACAAATGGTATATGCACAAACCAGAATCTGTCATAGAAAATGAAACGAATAAATTCTCCGGAGCTTTGAGATAAAAACGGATCGTCAAATCCCGGCTAGAAGACCAGCGATATTAATTAATTAAAAAAAAATGACTCTTTTAGCGGATTACAGATTGAAAATAAAATAAAATGAAATATATGACGACTAGTTACTTGCTTTTACGGAATATCACCCATTATTGGGGTATTTTATACCGAACCCAGTTTAATAATTATGATATCCAGTTTTATACGGTACAAAATTTGGTGTACAAAAACGTATCTTCACAATCATTTGAAACAGGTGAATACTCCATAATGAGTTGCAATATCAATGTTGAAGAGCCAATGTATTAGTAAAGTTCATAATCATTTGAAGCAGGTGAAGCCTTCGTACTTAGTTACAATATCAATGTTTTAAGAGCCAATATATAAATATAATTCACAATCATTTGAAACAAGTAAATACTTAATACTTAGTTGCTTTATCAATTTTTAAAGAGGTAATATACAGAGTACGATGAGTCAATTGCCGTCTAGATTACGCAAAAAAGCTCTGACAGCCCCTGTTATCAGATCTATTAACCAAAATTACATGAAGATATCTTAAAATACTATAGATTAAATTTATTCAAAGAAATCACCATTGGCTTTAAACATGACCTCCTGATAATTTCGGAATCTCTTGAAAACCTTTCTGACGCTTATCTTGTTTAAATTGGTAAGTGTTGCTGTTATCTTTGCCTTCAGTTAATTTTTGGTGTTGTACAGAGTTTTGTGGGTTTCTCACTCTACCACTCCCCAAACATAATAAAAGGCCAAGTATTAGAGGTGATGTGGTCGCAGAAATTTTCTGAAAACCAAGATTAGGTACTCCTGCTTGTGTGACATGGTGCAGTCCTATTGCCAGACGTAGGGTCTTCCAGCAGCCACTCTCTCGATCCAGAGCAGCAGTGCCTCGTTCAGACACTTGATGTAGACCTTCGTCCTTCGTGTTCAGTCTTGGATCATGATAGAAAATGAAAGGAAACATAATATCACCATCACAAGTGACCATCCAAAAACACCATGATGTGGACTGAGTGGTTGGTTTTCATTACTATCTTGTGAGGCCAAAACCAGCAAAGGGTTGATCTGTGAGTAAACCATCTGATTCTAGCAGAAAGTTTTCCCATCTGAGAAAAACTAAAGCATACTCGGTTGGAGAAGATACTTCAGTTTGTTCAATAGCTTTGCATTTTGGTCTTTCTTCTTTCCTCTTCTTTCTGTCCTGTAAAAAGATTGTCCCTTTCTCATCTTGTATGAGAAATACCAAATGTCTTCATGCACTATCTGCCTGGTAAGAAACTCAAACATGGCCATGATCCTGGCTATGGACCTGATTGACTTGCAGGGATCCATGGCCTGGATCTCAGCCACAAATTACATGTGTTCTTTTCTTATCAGAACGATCAGAGCTACCGTGCCTTC
Source organism: Sepioteuthis lessoniana (assembly GCA_963585895.1). Taxonomy (NCBI): domain Eukaryota; kingdom Metazoa; phylum Mollusca; class Cephalopoda; order Myopsida; family Loliginidae; genus Sepioteuthis; species Sepioteuthis lessoniana. The sequence continues at coordinate 58,294,768 of OY757921.1, forward strand.
GTAATCACCATTGGACTCATTCATTTCTTTCTGAATGCTTTGCGCTATCCTCAGATGGACACCCAAATACTGAAATTTTTATATTGACAGTTCCTTCGGGAATGACAAACAGTATAAATTTCTAAACGAGTGAATAGTATCATGATGATGCCTTCCTCACACACAATGCTCAACTTTAGTTTGCTGCACAGTAGAAAATTCCCAACTTTAGTTTGCTGCACAGTAGACAAAACCCGAAGCAAACTAAGCACATACACAAAACTAAAAATTAAAAATGGCAACAATTTACCAATCGCACTTTGTGTACTAATAAAGTTCAACAATCATTTGAAGGAGGTAAAGACTTTATAATTAGTTGCAATCTCAATGTTTGAAGAGCCAATAAATTGATATAGTTCAGAATTATTTCAAATGTTATCTCAAACATGTATTTTACCCATTGATAGAACCTTAATAAGAACTACTCGTCTAGGTAAGAGTGGACCTGGAGGTAATTGCAAAAGAAGAATGACTCTCTACTTCCAAGATGCGGACAATCATTACAGGACAAATTTAGTGTTATACTCATCATCCATGAATAAATTTCATCCAGTTTTTGTTAAATATGAATTAATTTCGGGTATATTTGGGTATATGGAGTTAACCGTTGTGTAGTGGTTATCGTCGTAAATAATGGACATGACGACACAAGTTCAAATCCTGGACAGGGTTGACTGCATTTCACATCGCACAAATACCATTGGAAAAGATATGAATCCAACTATTCTCCTTCCAGCTATGGGTAAATAGTAGGGCAGACTAGGTTCTTTAGGCTTGGTTAGGCGACCAGTCTAGGAGAAGGAAAATTCAAACTTGTTAAACTCCGTATAAAAATGACCTTGTGTCACAACCTGCCCGTACAGGGGAGTTGGTAAATGATGTATATTATATGAATCTTTAACTAATCGACCCATATAAACCATAATGTGCATCCATATAGACCAATGATATTCAATAAATAAGGTGAATTTTACTTTGGCAATAGTAAGCACTGTTTACAGCTGAGCTTTTTAGGGGAAATCAGTATTGATGGGTCTTTTCATGTTTCAGAAGATTATCAACATAACCTTTTTAATCGATGGAACTTTTAGTTAGAGTGCCTTCAGTCCATTGATTTTTCGTCCCAAGCTCGTTGTGGCCAACCCATGTTTTGTCGTTTGTAAAAAAAAAATTTGATTAAAGCATGCTTCTCTGTACACATCACTCATTCTTCTGTAAATTGCATATGGTTTACACTTCTCAACCACCAAAGAATTGATGACAGATTTCTGTTTCCAGGCTGGAACACTGATTTTCCACCACTTCAAATAACCAGAAAAGAAATATTTTTGCAAGATTAAAATAATTCTTATGAATTTAAATTTAAATTTAAAACAATGCAGATGTTACGTTTATGGAAAACCTCTTTAAAATATTTTGCTTACCCCCCTCATAAGTTGAATGACTATCGTATATGTGTATGAGTGTGTGTGTGTGTGTTTGTATGAAAATATGTATTTATTCATATCTATGTGTACAAATATACATTTATACATGCATATGTGTGTGTGAATCCATTATATATATGTGTATGTGCGGGTATGTATGTACGTATCAGGGTGTGCAAAGTCGATAAATAGGACTTTGAATTGTCCGGCATATTCCTCTTTTGAAGGAGAATTTACCGTCCATAGAATTGCCTCAGTAAATATTCTCTTATGTCTGAGCAGAAATAAGAAACAAACGGGTAAAACTTCTCAATATTACTGGTCCTCACTTGAAAATAGTAATATATACAATAAATATATATTAACTTTAAGGGAGAAGTTTGATACTATTTAAGATAGATCAAATGACGAATATAAAAACTTTGCTACATCTCATATAGAAACAGCAGCTGAGTGCATGCTAACTAAACCAACAGCTCTGGGAACCAATAGCAGTTAAGAAAAAACGAGATAACATGAAAAAAGTATCCTTACTTAAGTCTAACAAACACCAATGCCTCAAAAGTTAAGAAAGCCCTGAAAGAACAACAAGAATGTACTGAAGGCCAAATCAATAAAATCAGAAACTCGGTAGAAGATAAACAATCACGATTAGAATAGCAAACAGTAAATGAAGTAAGTGGTAGAAAGGGCAATTCGAGAGCAAAACTAAAAGCTGTCAGCCGAGAAGAAAGACTTCAGAAGTGGAAAGAAAATTTCAAGAATCTACGCGGAAACCCTCATGAAGTCACCCATATTGAAAAAAATCATCAGTAGCCAACTGGACATGAAGTCACCATATTGAAAAAATCATCAGTAGCCAACTGGACATCGAACTTGACACAGTGCTGACAAAAATAGAAATAGAATAACTGCGGGCCTAGACGAAATACCTCCAGGAATATGGAAAAGAAGAAAATTTGACAACAAACTTCTACGATTATACAACACTATTGTTACGCCGCCATATGCCCAGCGGGCTTGCGGGGTGCTGTTCGTTCCCGCCAAGTCCGCCTGTTAACGCAGGGCACAGACGTTGGCTGTGGTCTGCCGAACGCTATTTAGTGTCACAGATATCACCAACTCCCGAGCAGATCACATTTAAAAGCTACTAGGCGAGTTATAGGTGAATAATTAAAAGTCAACATAGCTAACTGGCAAGCTTTCCCCCTCAAATACAAGGTATTCGACAAATACAATTCTTCACAATTAAAGAAGGACTATGAACTGCCGTGTTTGGGTTAAGAAGATTATTAACAATGTTCTTTTATTGAATAAAAGAAAGAAACAAAGAAAAAAACAATTCAAGTAAAAGTCAGGAGCGAGAAAGTCTTTCTGTATCTCGGAAGGAGCCTCTACTAAAATATCCGTATTCTGGACTAAGCCCCTCATAAAATATCTTTATCCTCGGACGAACCAGGCATAAAATAGCTGTTAATGGCGGAAGGTGAGAAGGTAGTTCGACAACGGTAGACACGGTCTGCTTTCCTTCAGACTATGGGATTTAATAGCAGAGCACGTACTCCAAATCTCAAGTTTATCATTTCAGTATGAATGCAGCAGGATAAAGTTGAATATACTTAAATTGTATGTTCACTTACTTGAGATGCTGTGGAATTTATTTTCTTCTCTTTTTTGTTTCGTTATTGGGTTTCCATACCACGTTGGTAGAAGGATACACGTCTTATTTCAGATAAGACCAAGATTAATAATTGAAGCAACACCCCTTAAAACAGCAGATGTACGGTCACTTACCTTTCATCTCACAAACCACCCAAATAAGAGGAACAAGACATGTGAGCAATGCTGGAGAAGCAAGGAGAAACTCATCAGCGATATTCTATAGATTCCTACAGTGTTGGCCGATCAACTCCGTGTGGGTATTGGATATAGTTTCGAGGACCTACCGGGAGCGATGGAAGATAGGGACTGATGACGAAAGATAGTTAGGGAACTCCGTGCTATCAGTACAACTTGATGATGATGATGATGATGTGTGTGTGTGTGTGTGTGTGTGTGTATCGATAATATGAATACAGCCATATATATGTTATGTATATATATATGTGTGTGTGTGTGTCAGTGTGGTTTGTTTTGGTTTGGTTTGGTTTTATAGCATATTAACCATTTTTGGTTATTTAATGCCAAATCCATTTTCATACATATAAACAGTTCTATTTCAGATAATTCAGTTTAGCATAAGTACACAGTCTAAACGTCAAAAACAGTTGTATTTCAATCAGTACATTTTTTTGTATTTTGAAGGTAACATTTTAAAACAAGTCTGAGTTCATTATTTTGCACACAGTTAAATGATTTCACTTAATTTCAAACAATTCAATTTGGCATATGTAAAGTCTTTTGTTTACCCCTCAGCAGAGATGCATTCAGTGTATTCTGCTGCCCCAGCTGACTGGGTCAGTATGTGTGTGTGTGTGTATACGCACGCACCCATAATATATATATATATATATAAATATATATATAAGAATAAAGTTTGGAATGACATCCAATGGTATAAGATGGCAAGTTTGATTTTTATGACGCTTGACCAATGAGCGAAATGTGCCATTGTGATTTTACAGATTGTCTTCTTTGTCACACACACACACAGGACAGCAAAATGAGAACAATCTATCCTAGTGGATTGAATAAACGGTTTGGTTAGAAATTCCTCGGTTACCGTCTAAAACAAACGGCTAAAGGAGGTCGGAGAATATGGTGGTCAAAACTTTGTGATTATTTTAACCAAGACAAAGAAACTTGTTCGAGTAAATAAGTGTATGATAATTCCTCATATCTGGAATTTCAGAAAAAAATTACTACAAAAACATTCTCAAATCCGGACCAACTTTTAGGGAGAATTGAACCCGCGGCACCGTATATGTTCAATTTGTGGATGCTCTCATGATGGTTATCGTCATAAGAAATGAACACAGTAACCCGAGTTCAAATCTTAGATGAGGCTGTTTGCATTTCATATAGCGCTAATACTCTTGGGAAAGGTGTGCATCAAAGTATTCTCCCTCCAGCTATGGGTAAATAGTAAGACAGACTAGGATCTTTAATCTTGTTATGACAACCAATCTAGGCGAAGGAAAACTCTGAACTCAAACCTGCAAAGCTCCGCTTCGAAAATTGACCTTGTGTCACATCCTGCTTGTACAGAGGGGTTGGGTAAATGCATATATGTTCAATCTGTGATGAATGTCTTTAGTATCAAACGAACCTTCATACTTTGAGTTGCACATAACCAATTAAATGAAATACATAGGATAATAATTCAATATATTGATTAAATTGAGTAATTAAAAGTGTTGTTTCGAAAGCTCGCAGATGATGTTTAATGTTGTATATAAAAAAGAAATGCAGATGGTATTATATTATATAATGTATCGATTATCATATTAATTAAAATATCTTGCCACAGTGTACCATATGTTTCGACTATTGACGAATTCCGTTAGTTTTAATTGTCTTCGTTTTCTTTTTTTTATCATAATTATCACTCAATTTACTGATTCGAGTCACTTTTGAACAGGTGGGAGAAATAAGTTTCTATTTTATAATTAAAATACCAAAAATAAAACATCTAAACAATGAAAGGTTCGCCGTGTTTTTTTAAATATCTTTTTTTTTATCTATTGTTTTATTGCACAATATTTCGGTATATAAACAAAATAAAAAAAAAAGATTTTTATAACAGCCATGGCAATGAGTTGGTTCCTAGCCCATTTGGGCTTAGCAGGTAAGCAAACATTTTGAATTTAGACAGTGATAGAATATTCGATCATTAAATCTTTTTATTAAATTATCATCAAATGTTTTTGGTATATGACTTACGAGTATATTATTATATTTCAAATCTTTTATAGAAATATCTTTCATTCCTATCTCGAATTTAAGTTTTTAAAAATACTAGATGATAATGAAGTACCCATTTTTTGTCCGAATTAGGGTTGAGTGTATATAATATTTTAAATATTGGTTGCACTCTAATATAAACCTAACTTAAAGTGTCTCTATCACAGTATGAAGTTTTACTGCATTTTTCCTTGTTCGAAACGTTGTGCATATTTGACGAATACTTTGTACATATCAAAGTCTTTCTATCATTCGGTTTGGCGATATATGGCATTTTTAGCCAACAGGAAATCTCAAATGACTTCGGAGGTCAGCTTTACATAATTTTTATTGGCCAATTAATACCTATGATAAAAATTATCTTCATGAATTTTTCTGTTTGACCGTGATCCTTGGATACAGCGAGAGAGAGAGAGAGAGAGAGAGAGAGAGAGAGAGAGAGAGAGAGAGAGAGTTCGGCATAGTATTATTGATCATGTTCTAAAAAATAAGCTTTATCACATCTATTTTTTAAAATTTACGTTCAAAATTTTTCATTTTTTAAGATTTATCTGTTTTTTAAAATTATGTTAAAAATTTTTGAAAAATAAATTTGAATAAGTATTTTGCGATTCTGCATGATTACGTCAGGGATTCTAAGTTTTCTTTAGTTGGGTTTTATGGCATATTAACCATTATTGGTTATTTAATGCAAAATCCAGTTATATATATATATATATATATATATATATATATATATATATATATATGATTAGTTTGGATAGGATTTTATAGCATATCAACCATTGTAGGTTATTTGATGCCAAATTTTCTTTCTACATACAAATGTATATATATATATATATATTAAATATAGGATTTGTAAATGCATTTTGTTGATAGATCTTTAAACGAGTCTGAGGTCATTTTTGTACACAGATAAATGATTTCACGTATTTCTATTTTCTATTTATAATGAATATTTGTATTTACATAGCACATAGTGAAATGGTTACGGGTTTTAATATTTAACACTAACTATTCTATTCAAGCCTCACCATCAGATGGTTTGATGTCATATACTGGACACTCATTTGCTAGGGGAGTTTTACCCATCTGCAGAAACGTTGTCAGTGTATTCTACAACCTAAGCCGACTGGGCTGGGGTTCTAAGTACTGGCTAAAATTTTCTGATTTTTGTGAATACTGAAATAATTTTCATGTTGAAAATGACTACAAAGCAAAGTACTTAATTTTGAAATGTTTAGAAATGTTAAGAAAAAATTTCTTTTATGAAATGCGTGTACCCAACCCCATCCGACATAGGCAGCACGTGACACAAGGTCAATTTTTAAGCGGAGCATAGCTGTTTTGAATTCAAGACTGGTTGCTTCATCAAGGCTAAAGAACCAAGTCTTCACAACTATTTACTCATAGCATATATATATATATATATATATATATATATATATATATATAAACAGAAACAAACTACAATAAAAAATCTAGAAAAATTGAGAAGAAAAACAACTGTATGGATACTTCAAGTGAGAAACTAAGAAAATTTTCCCCAAGATGACTTGGACATGGCTAAAAAGGAGGAACCTGAAAGAAAAACTTAATCTTTTTTAATAGCACCACAAAATAATACCATAAGAACAACAAATGTCGAAGTAAAAATTATTAATATACAGAAGAATCGCAAGTGTACGTTCTGCAGTGAGAGAGAAGAAACAGTTAATTATATAATAATCGAATGCAGAAAACTAGCATTAAATCTAACTTTTCCTTCTCCCAGATTAGTTGCTAAAGAAACCAGTTTTCTCAACTATTTACCCATTGCTGGGGAACAGATGAATTCCTGTTTTTTTTCCAAGTGCATTAATGCCACGTGAAACGCAAATAGCTTCGTCATGGATTTGAATTCAGGTCACCAATTCCATTTCCCGTGACGATAATTCTTATTATATGAAATATTATCGTAAAGTATGTTTTTGAAATTTTTGTTTAAAAAATCCGACACTGGAATTGGCAATAATTATTATTGATCTTGACTAGCATTTTCTTTCATCTTTTTAATTTTAGTTGCAACTAATAAATTATTTCTAAGGATGTAATGGCTAAAATACTGGACTGCGTCCTCAGAGTAAAAGAATTCGAACATCAATCACGCTGTTACGCTCACATTCGGACTAATACCCTTGGGAAAAGTATTAAACTCCCTTATCCCCCCCTCCAGCTACAGTTTAAATAGCAACACTGGTGTTCTTTTGCAAGGATGACTTTGGCATTAAATAGACCGTGTAGGTTGATATGCCGTTAGACAAAGAAACTAAACTAAATCTTTGCTGTAAAAAAAGAGACGAGGATTCGAGTTTCATCTTTCATTATCTTTTAAATACTCCCTTTTCTTTGCTGTTGTAAAAATAAGGACCCCAGTAAATTGGGATAAAAAACAAATAAAAATTAGAAAGATGGAAGAAAGTACCCCTGAAAATTAGTAATGATTAACAAATATTCAAAAAACTATTTATAATGAAAATTGACTTTTGGTCAGATAAACTTTAAAATTCATCTTTAAATGAAACGATATTCATAATTAAATATATGCTTCTTAGTTCAAAGTTTTCTTATGTGTGCGTCTAGTAAATATTCTAAATCTATCTATCTATCATTCTATCTATCTATCGATGCGAAATACGCTAGAAATGTATCGAGACTGAAACTGTATCAAAGGAATAATGAATTAAAAGTTCATTTGCTTGAAAATATTTCCCTTGATATTCAACATATTTCTTCCATCGTTTTTTTTAATTGGTTGAAAGTCATAAATGGAATATTGAATCATATAATAGCACCCACGCCAAGGCAATACTGAAACTGACTTAATAAGTAAAGATCCGGATCACTTCGAACAGAGTGGAATTTTTCAAAAAAATAATTTAATTCTGATTTAATTCATTAAAAATCAGTTATCATTGAGAGGAAATTTCAGACATTGTATTTCAATGTTACACTTTCAATCTTTTTTAATTTTTAAAAAATATTTTTTTTATCATTATTATTTTCTTAAGACATCCCATGCCCTATTATAAAAAGGGACATATTTGAATTTAGTGCTTTTACAAAATGATTTGTTTAAAATCTGTTTTTAAATGTTTTCTTTCGTAAAAATATAATTATATATGTTTTTTCTTTCTTAAAAATATGATTATATGTTTTTTCTTTCGTAAAAATATAGTTAGATGTTTTCTTTTGTAAAAATATGACTCTATGTGTCATTAACGACATCGTAAAGATCTGGATCTTTTCAGTCAGAGCCAGTTCGTTTGTTCATTTAAACGAACCGTCATTTTTGAACAAGTCGTATGTGAATGACATATCATTCCCAATCAGGTATTCTGTTAGGTGTATTGGACACACCAGGCGACTAATCTGCATGATTCAGCGATTCTTGTTCTCTTGTTATAATTGGATTTATTAATGCAAACTACTAAATTCACCCCCTATAGACTTCTATGCTTATTATTCCCATCCAGGGGTCTATATGAATTCTTTGAGAAGCCATGCTTTAGAGCAATCTCACAAAAAGAAAAACTGTGAATATAGACAAGGAATGTTGAAAAGTATTTATAATTTATTGAATTTTTGGAAGAAATAAAAGAACCCGATAAACGATGTGCCAAGTGTGTTGAACTGTTGGATGTCTCTATGGAATAGAACGTACATAGACAAAATCGAAGATTTTATTCGCCATGATAACGCAGGAATACAAGAAGTAATAAGTAAGCGAGAGCTGTAGAATTTTAGGCTGAGGCTTCAGGATTATCTAGCCTATAAGGTTAAGCATTTAGACGATATGATCTCTCTGACGTAGAACTTGTCTCTCTGGCGGTTTTAGCTGAAATAAAATCATTCGGGACCCCTTCGTTGAGCAGAAGGAACCACCACTATTCACCACGTTGTGAATTTTTGATCCGAACAGAGGTCAGTCAGTCCCTCAGAACAGTTCGATCGCGAGAGTTGATCAGGCTGGGTTCCACGCCGAAAGGAATCACTATTTGCGAAAAGAAAAGAGTTCCTGTCGCAACCAGAAGGACACAAAAAGAAACAAGCAACACTTTCGATTCCAATATAATAAAACCTTTTTAAGGCTACTGTCTTTATATCATCACGAAAGAAATTGTACGAATGCGTAGAGTACAAAAAAGTCATACGAGATTCATTCGTTCGGTCGGGAAGCTACTGAGAGAGAAAGACGAAATAAGTCTGATATATTCTGACGATATAAAGGAGACAACTACGGATCTTCGTTACAGGCACATTGACTAGTTAGCGTTTTGCTTTCTCGACTTTGTTGACAAAGCCATCTGGATTCGCAAAGATTCAATTTCCATCTCTAGGTTCTGATTGGACCAGCAAGATTCAACAAACCGTTTTCGCAGCGTTCGGTGTCTCTTATGGGATACACATTTTTTCTAGTCTTAAAATAAGCAATAAAAACATACTTAAGAACATTCTAGAAATTTAGGATCAAAATCGTATTAGCATTTAAGTTACACTTTCATATTTTTCAACCAATCAGCTAAAAACATAGAATAGAACATTCTCGAAAAATAGGATCGGAAGTCAACTAACAGAAAATATTTACGCTCGAAAATAAAATAGTAAAATACAAACCTGATTGGTCAATAAATGTCTACGCGCCAAAATTTTAGGACGATTCTTTGATCCACCTGTAGGATATAAATAACACAGACTTAGGGAGCCATTAACTTACACACAGACTAAGACGAAGACTAAACAACAAGCCACTAAGCCAGTAAAGCAGTAGCCGTTACTATGTCCGGCAAATTCCTTTCCTTCCTCAACTAAAGTTCATGACCTAACTTCAGATGGCTGCGAACCACATTCAAAAGAAAAACCTGACAAACTTTCTTTCATCAACGCGACACGCTGTCGCCACAATCATAAAACCCGCTATGAACTTAATGTAAGTAAGAACGACTTATTTACGGACTCATTTAAAATGAACATACACGCATCTTTAAACAAATTTATTTTCTACTTGCCGAACTTTATTTTCCAAAAGGCCTTTTAAACATCATGTATTTTACTTGTTTTCATATTCTGTTATATGCATATTAAATTGTTTGTTGTTTAATGTTCGTTGTGTTCTATTCCATTTCTTTCACGCGATTGTAAAGTTTAGTGTTGTATTTGTGGTGGAAATAATTTAGAGAGCAATACCCGTAAATTACGGACGCACATCTACTGAAATAACCAAATTACATAAAACCCCCACACTCTCTCTCTCTGACCGCTAAAATGTCTGTCTTTGTCCGCTGAAATGTCTGTCACTGCCTCTGCTTCGGACTGACTGCTTATATGGAGTAAGTTGGAGAAAAGACAATTTTTGGCCCCGCCCATGAATTATAATATGTAAATCGCTTTGACTTCCATGCATTTTCGCCTAATCTCTGAACCTTTGCGGGCACTGCTTCTCAAGTGGAACTAAAAATGAATTTGGATTCCCTGCTGAGTTTTCCACAGACAGCATCCACTTGAGTTAGGCAAAACCTACTTATCTTGTCTCAGACCTTGGGTCTTGATTTCGTCCTCAGACCGCCCAAAATCCCATTCACCATTTATCATAAGTTTTAGTAAACGAATCCATCCATCAACCACCCAGAACCATCACACTCACTTAACTAACAAATTCAACCCCAGAAACGTTATTCCAAAAGGAAAAAAAAAGGAAATTCCTTTTCTTTCTCCGTATTGAAAAAAAATTTCTGGAATTACCGTTCTATCCTATTAATTTGTAAATTCATTCCAATCCCTTAGAACTATTAATTAATAAACCCACCTGGGGTCTCTCTCTCTCTCTCTCTCTCTCTCTCTCTCTCTCTCTCTCTCTGTCACACTCTACAACAAAGTGATGTCAATAAGAAAACAAATTATCAAATATTGTTCTTTATTATAGTAAAATTCCTCTATAAGAGTGGCTTCTATAGAAGAGAATAAAACAGCCATCGAAAGATAACCATGACCCACACTCAAACCACATACACAAACCGCATCGCTCTTCGCGCGGGTAAAAAAGGGGCGCGTCCTGCTGAGGTTGGAGCCCTGGCCTCAGTGTTCGAAAAATCAAAACTACTAAAATGCAAGCAAACACTACAAATAGCCACATTTAACGTAAGAACCTTAAATAGAATAGGACAACTACCAGAGCTAATCGCATCGGCCGAAGAACATAAGATTGACATAATATGCATACAAGAACACAGATACACGCACACCGAAGATATCAAATATCACGAAACTGGCAATGGGTGGTCACTCGTCACTGTACCCGCATGGAAAAACTCTGTCAACGCCGCAGTAGGAGGGGTAGGATTACTTATAGGACCTAGAGCATTAAAAACGCTAAATAGCGTTGAGAAAATACAACCTAGAATGATGGCAGCAACTTTTAACGGCAACCCCAGAGCAACAATCATCTCGTGCTACAGCCCCACCAATGTTAGTGAAGAAACTGAACTAGTCACCTTCTACGATGAGTTATCCTCATTAGTGCGTAGCATCCCGAAACACAACATGTTAGTCATTGGCGGAGACATGAATGCCCAAATCGGGAAAAACAGAAACAACAAATACAGCCTCCACAACACGTCAAATAGGAATGGGCAACATCTAACAGATTTCATGATAGAAAATAGATTAGCATGCCTCAATACAAACTACCAAAAAAGGGAGGGAAAACTATGGACATACACGCACGCAAACAATACTAAAGCTCAGATAGACTACGTCCTTATGAACAAGAAATGGAAAAATAGTGCAATGAATTGCGAGGCATACTCCTCTTTTGAGGGTGTGTCCACCGATCACCGAATAGTCACGGCGAAAATACGGTTAAGCCTACGAAAAAACGCCAAACGAACAGCGACCACCAAACACTATGACTGGGCCCTATTGAACAACAGAGATATAAGAGATAAATATGTATTAGAATTAAGAAACAGATTCGAAACACTACAAGAAAAGACGGAAAAAAGTACACCAAACGACGAATATGAAAATTTCGTCAATGCACACCTCGAGGCAGCAGCGAAATGCATTCCAACAAAACTCAAAACTAAATATAGAGTCCCTTGGGAAACTTTAGCGGTGAGAGAAAAACGTGCACTAGTGAAAACAGCCTCCAAAAACTATCGAAAAAAAACAACTAACACAAATGCCTTAAAACTAAAAACAGCACAATATCAATTAGCAGGCGTATATATAAAGGAACAGACAGAATACATTCAAAATCAGATAGATAAGATTAGAGACTCGGTGGAAGATAGACAATCTAGGAGAGCCTGGCAAACAATAAACGAAGTGAGTAGAAGAAAGAACATAGCCAAAGCAAAACTGAAAGCAGCAAACCAACAAGAAAGAATAAAACTGTGGAAACAGCACTTCGAAAACTTACAAGGAAACCCACCGAAAATAACATATGAACCAATCACCAGAATAATTAGCAAACAATTAGACATTAAACTCGAACCGTTCACACAAGAAGAACTCGACTCGGTTCTCAGAAAAATTAAAAATAGGAAAGCTGCTGGGCTGGACGAAATTCCCCCGGAAGTATGGAAGACCAGACAATTCAACGACATACTGCTCCGACACTGCAACGCAGTATACAATCAAAATCCGATAGATAGATGGATGAAGGGATGCATACTCCCCTTCTCTTAAAAGGGGGACCTCGGATTAGCCAAAAACTACCGAGGCATAACACTTACATCCATAGCAGCCAAAATCTACAATGCCCAACTACGAAACCGCATAGAACCCGAAATCGACAACATACTTAGAAAAAACCAAAATGGCTTCCGAAGAAATAGATCCACGACCTCAGAAATATTAACCATCCGTAGAATCCTTGAAGGTGTACGGGCAAAAAACCTACAAGCGACATTAATTTTTGTTGACTTTACCAAGGCTTTCGATTCCATTCACAGAGGAAAGATGGAACAAATCCTACTAGCGTACGGCATACCTAAAGAAACCGTAGCGGCAATAACGATTCTCTATAGAAACACTAAAGTAAAAGTACGATCACCAGATGGAGACACAGAATACTTCGACATTGTAGCAGGAGTACTACAAGGGAACACGCTGGCTCTGTACCTCTTTATCATTTGTCTAGACTATGTACTTAGAACATCGATTGACAAAATCAAAGAGAATGGCTTCGAACTGACGAAGAAAAGAAGCAGAAGGTACCCCGCAACAACAATTACCGACGCCGACTACGCCGATGACATAGCGATAGTGGCAAATACACCTGACCAAGCCGAAACACTACTGCATAGTTTGGAACGAGCAGCAGCAAGCATAGGCCTCTACGTTAATGCACACAAAACGGAATATATGTGCTATAATCAAACGGGGGACATCTCCACTCTAGAAGGAACCCCTCTTAAACTAGTAGACAAATTCACTGACCTAAGAAGCAGCGTCGAATCAACCGAAAAGGACATCGAAACGAGGTTAGCGAAAGCATGGACAGCTATCAATAGGCTATCAATTATATGGAAATCAGACCTAACCGATAAAATGAAACGCAGTTTCTTCCAGGCAGCGGTCACATCGATACTGCTATATGGGTGCACTACATGGATGCTAACAAAACGGCTGGAGAAGAAGCTAGACGGCAATTACACAAGAATGCTACGTGCAATCTTAAACAAGTCCTGGCGGCAAGACCCCACAAGACACCAACTGTACGGCCACCTGCCCCCTATCACGAAAACTATTCAAGTTTGACGAACCAGACATGCAGGACACTGCTGGAGAAGCAGGGACGAACTCATAAGAGATGTACTCTTATGGACCCCCACACATGGCCGTGCAAAAGCAGGACGACCAGTACGAACATACATTCAGCAGCTATGTGAGGATACGGGATGTTGTCCTGAAGACCTACCTAGAGCGATGAACGATAGGGAGGAGTGGCGAGAGAGGGTCAGGGATATCCGTGCTACCAGCGCGATATGATGATGATGATAGTAAAATTAAAATTTGAATAGAATCTACGTTGCCTTTTTCACAAACACACACACACACACATAAAGCGTCATCAAACACTGTTCACAAATGGGTTTAACATCAAACTAAGTCATCCTCAAAACACCACTCTTAAATAGTATGGAAAGATATAGATAAACATATAAATACCAAAATAAGCAAATGCCTGACGAAAGTAGTCATAGCTAATTTGAAATGCACCCTAACAAATGGTGAGCTCAATGCCAGGTGTTTAGGTTGGCAGAAATCAACTAAAGTTCTGTTAGAGACACTTGGATACCGAAAAATAATTTTCATTCAACGAATGCTCCGTCATCAGTTAATTTTTCGTCGTGTTTGCATATCAACTCTTTTAAAAACTCTTTCAAAAATTGTCTAAAAATATTTTCTTCGCAAAGTCGAAACTGGTTGAGAACAATGAAAAATATTCCTATCTGTTTTATCACTTTTGTTTATATATATATATATATATATATATATATATAAGAAATCAGGAAAAACAGTAAATATAAATGATTATTTAATGCCATGATAATGGCGAGGAAAATTGGGGAATTAAACTTTTATCCAATTCTTTATTCTAAATTGATTGAAACACGTAAATCATTGACATCAACTCAAAGTATGGAAAGAATCAAATCACAGTCATCACATGGTCGGTGCCGTTTATAAGCTTTTGGGTGGCTTGTCAAGCTGATTTTTACGTGAAATCGGCAGGACTATGGGAGTATACAACTGCTCCCAAATATTGGGGCAGTTCTAACTGACATTTCGGTCGGACCAAGAAAGGAATGACCGAGAGCCATGAAATATAGATGCTATACCGCATTTTTATCCAGTAGTTTAACGAATTTAGTTAATCTTTTCTGTACCTTTCCGAAGGAATAAATCCAATAAGAATTTAAGGTAAACCATTTCTTGGTTGAATTGAGAATCTTTCAACCCCCACCCCCCAAGATTCGCTGGATGCTAAATACCCGCTCTAAAAAGATTAATTTGAAAAAAAAAATCTTTGAATTATATTTTGAACAGATTTTGGCTTGTAACATTTTAAAATGATTTCCTTTTTAAATTGTAAAAGTAAAAACGTCTATTTTATTTTATTTCATTTTATTTATTTTGTAGCCCTCCTGTTGGTCCCTTGTAATGCCGTGCCGCGTAAGTAAAAAATGCAAACTTTTACTTATATCTTTATGCAATTGTATTAAAAATAACCTCATGGATGTTGTTTTTAGGCGTCTTTCAATCGACACTCCCGGGGCATCTGGGACATTTTACCTAGAAGGTATAATTCCTCCAGAAAGCAATTAAATGGATGCTATTCAAATTGGGAGTGAGTGGAGCAAATTGATGTATTTTCAAATAGGTAGGAAAGTCTGAAATTCTAAAAAGAATTCTAATTCATAACAGGAGTAATTAAAAAAAGCTGTGGAGTAGGCTGCCCAGTGCTTTTGGGTGAGTATACAGTTTTTAGTTGCATAAAGTGATGTTCCTGAATTCCTCAAGAGTTTCAGGTCTTTCAATATCAGACCCCCTCACATCAGCCGAGATTGATTGCTTCCAAGCAGCGACAATTCATAAGTTCGGCTCCTTAATCTAAAGGCACTGTGTGTCTTTTCCTCAGACTCCTTGATGATTTTTTTTCACAATGACCTTGTGAATGTATATATCTTTCTATAATTAGGTTGACATGTTACGTTAACAATCGATCAGTTTACTTTCTCATTTTATGTATTCCCAATTTTAATACCTCAATTGTTCGTTGTAAAGTCTATTCTCCCTTGAGATCTTCGCACTTTTAAGCTGTAAATTAAGAATTTACTATGGACAATCACAGTATAAATATCAATAATTTAAAAAAATCTCTTTGTATCGATTTTGTGTTATTTTCTATCAATTCCAATCACTTTCTCTTCATTCAAATGACCAACTTTAGAAACAGATTATTTTAAAAACGTTTACATATAAAATTAAGAAATAAAAAGGCTTGAACGGATAGATTTCAGACAAAGTACCGTTGAATGATCCTCTGTGGTTGTTATAATTGACAGGAAAATATTTATAGAGTTTCTTCATTAAGTTTTTTTTTCTTCCTCTTTTTAATTTACTTATTGAAGCTTATGTTTCAATCTTATACATCTATAAAACTACTTTTTCTATTTCTTTTCTTCAGGGATGAAATAAAAGAGCAATATGCCTAAAAACAATCATGCGTTGTACACACAACTATTTTCTGTCTTTTCTATAAACTCAGAAGCGATCAAACTTTGATCAGCTCAAGGTAAAATAAGGCTGAAAACTGCCATTAAAGTAGCTTCAGCTATGGTTAATATTTAAATGAGTAGCCGCTTAAGAACACCTGGTATTGTAGTTCGGGGTCGTCGACAAACTTATTAAAGCTCAGAAAATAACTATACCTCATTTATTATACAATCATAAGAAAAAAAATTGTTAATAGCTCTAAAATGATAATGTAATGTTACTTATTGATATTTTACAAATACTGATAACGTTCTAATTTGACTGTAAACTCATAAATTAATGCATATTGAATATAAGTCAGGTTTTGAAGTAAGGTTCGTTTGGTTTCTTTGTTTAATGACATATCAACCTTCGTAGGTTTTTAATACCAAAGCAGTCCTTATAGAAGAAAAGCAGAAATACTATTTAACCCTTAGCAAGGGAATAAAGAGTTTCATGGATTTTCCAAGGGGCATTAGTCTGAAAGTGAATGTAATAGCACAAATGGAATTAGAACTCGCTAACATCAAGACCGCAGCCCAACACTTTAACTATTACACCACAGGAATCCCCTCTAGGATTATGTTTACTTAATTATTAATTAATCGAATTAATTTTCTTTTCTTTACGTAAACCATTGCCCCTCGTCCGTCCCGTTAAACTAGAATTTTAACCTTACAAAAATATTACTCATGTATAGACCGACACCATTTTTTGCCTAAAATTTAGATTTTTAAAATTCGGTCTTGACACAACTGTATACACTATGCTTTGAAATAAACTCGCATGTAAACGTGGACTACAATTGTCTAGTTAAGGAGTGGGGGTAATTTTTCTTGTTTAAAGGTTTCATTAAAATTTATTATCGATGAATAAGGCCGCACCCAATAAAGTGTTACCATATTTATAACAAAATCTTAAATTTTTAGTTAAAAAATAAATCGAAATTTAATAAATGAAAGAAGTGAAAATTATCTTTTGAGGGCCTTTTGCGAGAACCAATTAATATTAGTCTTAATAGCTCTTTCGAAAAGGTCGTAGGGGGCATCACGTGATGGTTTAGAAAGGTATCATTTGATAGATTAGAAGGAGGCATGTGACCTTAAATTCACAGGTGCTCTACGGCTTGTTCACTCAGTCGAACTGAGTAGTAAATCTAAGGACCATTAACGATATATATATGTGCAGTTTATATGAATTGTTTAGTCCAGGAAAGGGGAAACTTTTACTCTGTAATTGTCTCATTGAAATTTCTTATAGATGAATAAGTCCGCACTCAATAAAGTCTTACCATATTTACAACAAAATTTTAAAAAATTAATTAACATTTCAGTCCAAATTTAATTTAAAGGAATGAAAAAAAAAAGTAAGAAAAAAACTGTAAATTTCTTTTTTGATCGCATTTTGCGAAAAAGCTTTGGGAGGATAAGTTCTAAATGATGAATACACAATTTTAATTGATCTTTCGACTAAGTCGGGGAAATCTGTACTTGATGGTTTAGTCCATGTACGACCTTAAGGGAGCAAGTTTCCTACCATTGGTCAAGATTTTACGAGAGTCGAATGTACTGCTATATAAACTGGGTGGGTGGGGGTAAATTCATGCATTTTCAAAAAGAATTACGACGAAGTAAATATAAACTGTCCTGGCTGGAATTTAGATTCCATTCACCGATTCCATTCTCTGCGCTGGTAATCCTTACGCTACCACCATTTTTTAAAGGAAACCTACAAGCAAGTAAATTAATGAATTCGTGTGTGTTGAACACTTATTTCCTATGTTCTCAAATATTGAGACTGAAACCTCAAAATTCACAAAAGCACGCGGAAACAAAACACAGACCTTGTTTCAAGCTATCCCACCATCCCAGATAAAGATATACTGTGAATGGTTACTTTATTAAACTTTTAATTAGTAGTATCTGACTCGATCACCTTGGCCCCGGACTTCAGGTATTCAGTAAAACAGTGCTCAGCTAGGAATATCCGACTTACAGATTTAAAACGTTAAGCAATAAAAGAAAATGCATTCGTTCTTTAGTAAGGATCATTTTAGTGCTGTTTTAACCAACACATTTTAACTTATTTTCAGAATATATTGGCTGTTTCATGGATATGATGACTGAAGATGATATGTCTTTGAAAAAAGTGGATGTGATTAGTGTAGAACAATGTGTTGCAATTTGCCGAGACTATGAACTTAAATATGCTGGCTTGCAAGTAAGTAGAATTACTTCTATTTCAAGAAAAAGGAAGAAAAGAAATGAAGAAAAGATTTCACCCATTTCCTTCTTTTTCTTGTGTATTGCAGAAAAACATTAATGAAATATTTGTCGTATATCATTATTTTTCATCAAACAATATGTTTAATTGTCCATTATAATTTTTTCACTGTGATACATATTTATCAAACAATATGAAGTATGTTGTAAAAAAGAAATATACCTTTTAAATAGCGAGACGATATTTAAGGTTGTTTAGAAGGTTAGACCTTATATATATAATAACTTTGCGAATAAACCAATTTCCTGTTCATTTTGCAACGGAATATACTTTTATTGCATTCGCGCGGAAAGTTAAAAAATCTATGTACGAGGTGCATACGATAAGTCTCCAGACTTTTTTGCATGGGCACTTTTTTGATAGTACACACATGAAACTCTAGTCCTCTTCGAAGTAATCTCCTCCGGCTGCAATGCACTTGTACTGTTCCAACAACTTCTGGAAGGCTCCATGGAAGTCTTCTTGTGTGAGCGTGTCAATGACCTTCGTCACAGCCTCTTTCATCCCCTCAGTTTTCTCATAACGACAGCCTTTGAGCTTAAGGAATAAGCAAAAGTCACAGGGAGCAAGGTCTGGACTATAGGGACGGTGAGGAACTGTATTGATGCCCATCTTGGTCAAATAGTCTGTGACAAGGATGGAGTTGTGTACTGGTGCATTGTCCTGGTGGAAATACCACAGACCCGATTTCAAGAGTGCTGGCCTCTTCTGACAGAATCTCTTCCTGAACTCCCTTAAAACCTCAACATAGTAACCCTAACCCTAACCCTTTGGCCAATCAACTCTGGTGTATTGACTTCCTTACTCCTGTCACAACTTTCATCATCTCCAACAGACTCCCTGTCTTCCCTGAATCTCTTATGCCACTCAAAAACTGATGCTCGATTCATGCAAGATGGTCCAAAAGCAGTCTGAAACATTCCATACGCTGTTTCTGTGGCATTTTTTCCAAATTTAAAACAGAATTTTATTGCATATCGTTCTTCCTCACGTCAAGATTGCACTTTTGAAATTCACCAGCTGTGACAATCAAGCTTTAGTAGGGTGTATTTCAATTGCTGCTGTAGCTATTGATTTGAACCTGAAATCATAAAAACAGGTCAGTCATCTCATAAGATACACAGCAATAACATAGTGAATTTTCTAGAGTCTACGACAATTTTAAATGCCCATACGAAAAAAGTCTGGAAACTTATCGTATGCACCTCGTATATAAAACTCAAAAAATTTATCTTTATACTATTAAAGAACCAATGTGCTTTAATGAATATTGATATAGATATAAAAATATATGTATATGTAAGTTGGTGACCGTAATCGAGGTTGACCCAAAGGTTCCCTTTTCAATAGCTACGACACCCTATTGTAGGGGAAGGCGCTACTTTTTTCCCTGGATTGCTCAATTTTAATCTTGATCCATACCTTATCATGTTTTGTGTTAAGCAAGGCAGTATTAAGTAACTTGTTTTGAGTCTTTGGTATAACCCGACCTAGGATTGAACCCTGGTCCTCCAGGCCGTTAGCAAACACTCTATCCAATATATATATAATAACAAAAGTTATTTGAAACACTCTGTTCTTATCAAAAATAAGTAATAACAACATCTTGTTCTGAAAAGAATGTAGAAATAGCTCTCTGGCATGACGGCAGAGCTGGTTAAAAACATTTACACAACTTCAGTCCAATAATTCTAAATTTTGTATTTTCACACTCATCAAACGAGCAGATGTTATGGGTAGCAACTTCAAAAGCGAAGATTAAAATGTCTTCTACAACAAATAGTGCGAGATATATATATATATATATATATCCTACCATTTGTAGTCGAGCACATTTTTGTCTTCGCATATATATATATATATATATATATATATATATATAATGTGTCAGTGTTTTTGTTTTCTTTATCGTCGTCACAAATAGAATTTGTTCTTAATTTCTTATTTTATATATTTCTTTTTTTTCTTATCTGAAGGAATGATTTTCTTATTAAAATTCTACCCAAAACTATTGCTAATACATATGAAAATAGAACAATAAAACGACAAATTAAAAATACAGGTCAGTTATTTATTAAACAATACTTAAAAACATTATGCAAATGAGATATACTATGATTGTACGCCATTTATTAGTATATAAAATACGCGCTTAATCTAACAGTTATAGTCGGAGGAAATAGAATCAGCTACCTGAGTTCAAATATTGAACAAATGTCTCGAGGAAAGGCATGAATCCATATCCTCTCAGTTGTTAATGAATAGTAGGACAAACTGGGTTCTTTAACCTGGGTTAAACAACCAGTCTAAGAAAATGAAAAACTCTGAATTCAGACCAGCTTCCACCATCAAGGCTTGGTGATAGCATAGATTTCCTTGAATATCTCTCACCATCCGTCCCTATCGGTCATGACTCTTTGTAAGTCCTCTAGACAGCATCAAGTGTCCGCACAGAGCTTATGAATGTAAGTTTTTACTAGTTGACTAGTACAGGTCTGTCCATGTGCATGAACCCATTGGAGAAGGTCGTTTATGAGTTTATCTTTACTTTCTCAGAAGTGCCCAACTTGTTTTATATGAATAGCTTGTGAAATGGGAGGTAAGTGGCCACACAGCAGTTCTTTTGTAGCGTGCTTCTTTCACGATGATCATCTGTCACATCACGCCGGTATCGGTGGGGTTGGGTAAATATCTACAATATACACTGCATGTTGATGAAGGGCATTGATAATTTAGCGTGATGTAGACCGTTTTGATTCTTGCAAGGCTGCGAAAGTACGCACAGAAATCCGTAATTATTCACATATATATATATATATATATATATATATATATATATATATATATATATATATAACCGTAACTTTGTAGAATGACACATTATGATAAGATTTGTACAAGAGTATTCCACTTACGCTGCTCTAGATTAAAAAATCAAGCAATTTCACGGATTGTCAAGTTTAAATGAAATTTCATTCACTGAATCTAAAAAATATTATGCCATTGTGTGCGTTAAACCATACTCATTCTTTATCATTTGATATCTTTAAAATTCTCTTTCAGGGTGGAGATGAATGTTTTTGTGGTAACAGTTTCCATAAAAACATGCAATCCACAAAGTGCACAGAAAAATGTTACTCAGGAGAAAACTGTGGAGGCAGCGAAACGTTCGCTGTTTACAAAGCAGGTGAGTCATAAGCAACACTAACACCAAATCAATCAAAGAATGAGATTTTCGTGCTCTCAGAAACGAAAGCGCCAACTATTTTCAAGTGCTTCCTTAATTGAAGAAGTTGGAATGGGAAAGGTTTTTTTTTTAATGTTACCCACAAGTAATAATCGTCTTTTGCTGCTTTATTGCAAATAATGGCGCTGGGACAAGGTGCCGTTAACGAAAATTAACTGTTGTCGTGACGATGTAATGGTGTTAAGAATGAAGAAGATTCACCGGAAATAAAAAGGAAAGGGCGAATAAAGACCTGCTGAGAAAATGGTTGTTAACTGAACTAAAATTACTGGGAATCGTCAGGGAAAAAATGCTGACAATCTATTATAGAAACATTATAATAAGAATGGAAATGACTGCTCTTGATTGATTTTAAAAGTTCATCAATGTGTCTAAGGTTATTTTTAAAATCACGTGTATTGTACATTTATATTTCCATTTCTTTTTGCACACAGTTATATGACCTCAAGTAACTAATAATAATACATAGAAAACAATTATAACTCCTAGTTTTTTTATACAAACAATTAAGGTATATGACATCAAATAATCCTATCAAGTCCTTAAAATTTTCAACAGATACATTTGACCTCATTTGACCCCAAAAGGTACTATTATTCCGAGCCGGAGTAGACCTGGGAGTAATTGCAATGAAGGGGTTGTTTTATTTAATTTTCTTTTTCTTTTCGGGTGGAATTGAATTGTATCAGAAAAGATAATGTGATGATTAAAAATTTGCCGATTGAACAGGAATTGAACACCGATTGCAAACAGCAGAAAATATCCCGACCAAAATCCACTCAAATCTTTGTTGAACATTTAGCGGCAGACAAAATAAAGTTTTAATTTTACTTGTAAAATCTTAATCTACGTGCTAATAATTATGTTACATCTATTAGTTTCACGGTATCTGTGTTAGGGCAATATTATATAAAAGACAAGCAGTTGTCATACAGCAGGTTTCCTTTCTATATGACACAGGTGTTAAATTGGACGAGGGTAGACTCAGTTAAAATCAGATGTTGCCAGAACAATACTGGAGTCAGTATTGGACTGCCCGAGAGAATCTCCGGGTTACTTGGGGGTTTTCTCCCGAAATATTTCTCCAAGAGTAGGTATAAACAGAAGGCAACAGTGGTTGGAATTCAAGTTTCTTACTCTTTGACTCGATGTCAACCAAGGCCAAAGAAACCAATCTGCCCTGGTATTTAAGTCATCAACAGGAGAAGAGACAGATTTGTGCCCTTTGCGAGGGTAATAGTGCAAAGTGAACACTCTCAACTGGAATGGCTAATATTTATACTGAATTGAAATGCTGCCATTTCGTACATAGATAACATTAGTCCGTGTGGTCCAACTAAAAAGATAAATAAATAGTAGCAGTAAATTATGACCTTGTCATTAAACAACTAATTTGTACTAAACAACTACTCATCATCATTTTTTTGATGAAATATAAATATTTTTCCTGTTGAAATAAATGAAGAAATTGCAAGTTTTAAAAAATGGATAATTTTTTTTTGTTTTGTTTTTGTCATTGAACAGAAGTCAATTGCACCTGTTGTTCTGCGATGAAAAATGGCTCTGCATATGCTGAGGAGTTTTTCGATGGTGTCTGTCGATTCACACTCGTAAAAAACGAATATCCTAGTTACAGAGTGATGTTGGATCATGAATACGAAAGTTTCGAAAACAGACCAGTCGTCGATTTCATATCACCACAGGCCAACGTCCGATTCTTGTCAAATCAACGAATGCTCGTAATAATTCATTCACTTTTTTTTTCGTTTATTTTAGAAATTTTTGGTTGAACTCAACATTTTCTCCGTATTACAATAATCATTTTTCTCTTATCAAAGAAAATCAATACGTATAGAAAATTCATTAAATTTTATGCCATTTAAAAGAAGAGATGTTTATTTGTAGATATTTACGAAGCTTAAAGTAATCTGGCACAATTGTGGAGTAGCTATGAAAAACGAACACATTTTCAATGTATAGATTCATAAAGAATCAGGTCAATATTTAAACAAGTGAATCCTTATGAGAAATACGCACGTATTACACGAAAATATTTACGCAATTTATGGTGGATGTTTGAGAAGTGAAGTCTCTTGAAGTTTTAGACTTTTAGCAATTTTAGCAATATTTCAAGTTTTCGAGTTTTAAGACAATTAATTTATTACATCACACACACACACACACACACACACACACACACACACACACACACACACACACACACACACACACACACATATATATTAGTATAAAGGTATCAAGACTTAATTTTAATTTTTTAAATTCTGAAGTGAAAGCTTATATGATAAAGTGAAGACTTCTAGACGTCTTGAAATAATTTTGACAAATCAATGTCAATTTTAAAAATGTATCCAGCTTCGATACTTTTTGAAGAGAATTTTTTTTATAAAACTTAGGATTGTGCAAGAGCAGAGCCCTCACACAGTATCCAGATCTGAGTAACGTTTTTCTTTTTTCTTAAACTAATAATTCTTAAGAGTAGGATCAGAGGTCGTAAAAAACATTGAAAAGATACGGGTAATGTAGCTTCACACGAAATCAAAGAAATAGCAAAGGTGCTTCGACCACAAAAAATTATTGCGAAGAAAGCATTTTAGTATAAAGTTAGATTTTTCGAGTAAAATGTGGAGCTAGTTACATTATTTGAGAAGCCTAAAAATGTGTCCAAGTGATAGATACTAACCTACTGTCAATATATTTGTAAAGAAGGCCTTAGAAGTGCACGGTCATTTGTACACGGGCACTTGCCCCATTGTTCCTGCCCCCCCCGGTTGTCTTGATGATGAGAATATTAGTTCGATTAATACACGGCCAAAGTTTTTGTTAATTTCCTAACTTATTCAATTATATCTTTTTTTTTCGGTTAATTTTACGTCTATTTTGTTGACTTTTCATCACAGATAAATCGAATGGAGATGGTTCCACCTTTCGACAATTACCTGGGCTTATCTGGTTTCTATGCCGACGGCAGACTGAATCTCATTACACCGTATGGAGTTTCACTTGGATACGATGGGAAAAACTTGTATGTCGATCAACCGGAAATGGGGCTGGTAAACCAAACATTTAGGATCTTCAGAGAGTACAAACCAAGCAGGTAGGAATTTTCTCACAACTAGGATTTAGATATTCCAATAAAAAGAAAAATGAAACGGAAATAAAAAAGCAAAAAAATGAACAGATTATTAACAGACATTATATCCTCCGTCTTACAGGATACATAGCCAATTAGATAAAAGAATTGAAGTGTGTCTAGTCAGTTCAATCCCTAAGTCAATCTAGTTGAGAGTAAGGGTTAGACATCAGAAGGAAAAATTAACTGATACGTGATATTTTGTAAGGTTGATAAGAAGAATAAGAACAATCTAACTGCTTGGATTGAATAAAAACATCAGTTCTAAATACCCCAAAAGTTAGCGTCTTGGGACACTTGAAAAAAGCCGGACGATACAAGATCCTTGTGAAATTGCTTCTCTGTATTTCCTACTGAACCGTTGCATGTATTTACTCAACCCTTCCGCTACAAGTAGGATGCGAGAAGAGCAGGGTAAAACTGGTTTAAATGCTTCTCCTAGACTGGTTGCCTACCAAAGTTACATAACCCAGTCGGCTCTATTTATGGAGAGGAGAGATGGATTCATATCTTTTCCAAGGGCATTAGCGCAAAGTAAAACACAAAAAACCTCGTCCACGATTTGAACAGGGATCTCCAATTTCATTTACAGTGACAATAACAGTGGCAATAAACACGCCTTTCAAAACTCATGAATGATGCTTTAACCCTTTACCTTGCCCTGCAAGCGTTTAATATCCCCCCACCTCGTGGTAGTGACAAAAACTGTTTAGTCCCACGGAGAGCCTCAATTTGTTTTAGTGTACTGGGGTAAGTACAGTTTGTAACGAAACTTAAATCTCATGTCATTTGACTAACTGATTAATTGAACCACAGTAAACTTCTTTTATTCAGGTTTTTGATTGATTGATTCTAATAGCATATCAACCTGTCTAGGGTTATTTTATGCCAAAGGGAATCACCTACATTGTACGTTCATATCAAATTTTTTTGTAGTTGTTTCATTAGCGGTTTTTTACGCACAGTTATATGATATCAAGTTGGTTTGGTTTCTTTGTTTAATGGCATATCAGTTTTTATGTATTATTTAATGCCAAAGCTATCTTTATAGAAGAAAAGCAGTGATATTATTTAATCTCTAGCTGGGACGATAAGGGGAGTTAAATACCTTTCCTAAAGGTATTAGTCTGAAAGTGAACGTAATAAAACGTGAACGCTTGTTTCGATGTTGCAGTCTAACACGTTAACCACAACACCAAGGGGACCAAGCAGGGAGCTTATTAGAGTTTAAGGAAAACCATAGAAAGGTCAGGCTAATACAAATTGTGAATAGAAATCAATTTTCAGGTTGTCACACTGGGAAAAAAATTCTTTATAGATATTTAAGATAAATCTTTATTTTTTTACCTATATAAAAAGGAATATGAAATAAGCTAATGATAATGAAAATTAGACGTGAAAATAGACAAGAGTTGGTATGTAGCAACACTAGCAAGTTTCTCTGGGCATGTAGCGATGAAATGCCAGAATCATGACGGATTTTCAAGGTTATATTTTTAGCTTTTGAAAAAAGGTAAATTTTAAAGTTGAATTTTCTTTCTTAAGGTTAAAATTTTTGTCAGCTTTTACAAGCGTTGCTTATGTTGCTAAATGTTAAAACCAATAAATAAAGAGAAATAAAAACCAGCACAATATCCAACAAAATAAGAGATCAATTGAAGATGTAAAGATCTACATTCAAAATATTTTTGGAAAATGGCCTTTATCCAGAACACAAACATGCGAATTCAGAGCTTAAAGATAGTTGTGAATGCAAATATTCTGAAGAATAATGAAACTTATTCTCTAAAATCGTAATTTATAACATAATGATGAAGTTTGAAATTTTTTTTGGGTGGGGATTATTCGTTAAGTTAACCAAATTCAAGAATCCAGAGGGAAACAACCACTGTTTCAAAAAAAACAAACTGTGAATAGAATAATTCTATGAAGAAATATAAAGATTTCAAGACAATAGTATTATATAAAACGTAATACCAATAATAAGGGTTATGAAAGAGTTTAATATTTCCTTAAGAGATTTATTTTCCTAAAACAAAGTTTCTTTTAGAAAATAAATAAATATGCCAGAGGCATAATAACACCTTTGGATAGAGCAAATTTTCAACTACAAAACATTATTTTCCACATCTATCCCATTGCGTTATTCTGCTCCGATGTAATTTCCATAGAAATTAATCGGAAGCATTATTTTCGGAGCTCCTCCTTCCTTGTATGTTTTGAAATGTTATTTGTAATTGAGTGAAAGCCTATCTCCATCTACAAAGTGTTTTATAAAATGCAAAACATTTAGAATAAGAACGTAGAATTTATGCGAACATACATTTTATGTTACAACATTAGTCATATGACAAAAAGATTACAACATACGCTAATCCCATTCAAGCATCCATTCATTTGTATTATTATTATTATTATTATTATTTTGTTTCCTTTTTGCAAGTAATTATTTGATTTCAAATAAACTAAGAATAATAACCATTCGTAAACAGTTATGATTTCAACTAACAATTCTTAATAAAGATAATTTGTACCCAATTATATGGTTTCAATAACTATTCATAGTTAATAAAGGTGATCCACTGGAAACTGTGCAAGAAATTTAAATTCGACCATACGAACCAATGGTATATGCACAACCCAGCACCTGTCCTACAAAATGACACACATAAACTCCAATGGGACTTTGACATACAAACGGCTCACCTAATCTTGGCCAGAAGACCAGACCTTATAATAATCAACAACAACAACAACAACAACAAAAAAGAGAATTTGCAAAATTGTCGACTTTGCTGTCCCAGCTGACCACAGAATAAAACTGAAAGAATGTGAAAAGAAGGATAAGTACCTCGACCTTGCTAGAGAATTGAAAAATCTATGGAACACGAAGGTGACGATTATACTAATTGTGATTGGTGCATTGGGAACAGTAACTAAAGGATTATTAAAGGGGCTGAATGGCTTGGAAGTTGGCGGACAAGTAGAGACCATCCAAACGACAGCATTATTGAGAACGGCCAGAATACTGACTAGAGTCCTAGAGACTTGAGGAGACTTGCTGTCATTCAAACTCCAGTGAAAAACCATCAGCTAACGTTAATGTGAAAAACTCTTAAATCATAATAATAACAATAATAAAGACCTTGCAAGAGAAGTCAAAACACTAAGAATCATGAAGGTGACGGTGATACCAATCGTAATTGGTGTATTTGGAACCATCCCCAAAGGATTGGTAAAGGAACAAGAAGACTTAGCAATCAGTGGACAAGTAGTAACCATACAGACTACAGCATTATTAAGATCGGCCAGAATACTGGGAAGAGTCGCAGAGACTGGAGGAGGCTTGCTGTCACTCAGTCTCCAGTGAAAGACCATCAGTTTAAACAAGTGTGAAAAACTTACAAGGAGTGAAAATCACAAGAAAATATTAATCCCCTTATATATATAGATGACATTAAGCTGTTTGCAAAAAAATGAGAAAGAACTGAAGACTTTGATACAAACAATAGGAATATACAACCAGGATATAGGAATGAAATTTGGGATAGAACAATATGCTATACTCATAATGAAGAGTGGATTAAGAAAAAATAACAGAAGGAATAGAATGACCAGATCAAGAAAGAATCAGAACGCTCGGAGAAAAGGAAAATTACAAGTACTTGGGAATATTGGAAACGGACACCATCAATCAAGTGGAAATGAAAGAAATAATAAAAAGAGTATCTCCGACGAGCAAGAAAACTTCACGAAACCAAGCTCTTTACTAGAAATCTCATCAAAAGGATAAACACCTGGGCCGTTCCACTTTGTAAGATATTAGGGATCATTCTTTAAATGGACAAAGGAAGAACTTAGACAAATGAACCAAAGAACAAGAAAATTGACGACGATGCATATGGTTTTACATCCGATAAACGACATAGAAAGCTATAAGGAAATAGAAATGGGAAGAAAAATAACTATAGATATTTCAAGCAACAAAGAGGCGAAATTTCACACCAGGAGACAGAGACATGGCTAAAGAAGCCAAACCTTATGAGAGAATCTGAATTTCTACTAATAAAAGCTTAAAACAACGTCATTAAGACCAATTATGTTTAAGCGAAAATCTATAACACACAACGAAACATCAAATGTAGGTTTTGTGATGATAGAGACGAAACGAATAATCCCACAATAAGCGAATGCAGCAAACTAGCACAAAGGAAGTATAAGACTTGGCACGACTGGATGGGAAAGGTGATCCATTGGGAGTTGTGCAAGAAATTGAAATTTGACCATACTACCAAATGCTATATGCACAAATCAGGATCTATCCAAGTGAATGGGACTCATAAAATTATTTGGGATTTTGAGATACAAACAGTTCACCTAATCCTGGCCAGACGACCAGATCGAATGATAACAAACAAAGAAAAAAAGTAAAGAAAAAAATGAACGTACCGAACAGGACTATGGAATATAGAGTGAGAATAAAAGAAAACGAAAGAGAGATAAGTACTCAGACCATGCCAATTTTTTTTAAAAAGCTGTTAAATATGAGAGTAACGTTAATACCAATTGTAAGTGGCACGCTTGGAACGGTTCCCAAAGGCTTGGATCAAGGGCTGAAAGAATTGGAAATCCGAGAACGAATCGAGACCGTCCTAGCTAAAATCGGCCAGAATACTGAGAAGAGTCCTGGAGACCTGAGGAGACTTATTGTCACTCAAACTTCAGAAAAAAAACCATCAGCTAACGCTGATTTGAGAAATTCGTCAGAAGTAAGATAATAATTTATTTGCACATAGTTATATGGTTTTAAGTATTCTTGTATTACATTAATTATTATTATTATTATTATTATTATTATTATTATTATTATTAACTCTTACATTAATTATTATTATTCTCATCAATTTGACCCATCAGAGTAGTTGGTTCGTGGAGTTTATCAAAAAAAGAAAAATTCTCAACGAGTTTTGACCTGTGGACATCGTTAAGAGACTTTTTTGTGGAGAAATTTTTTTTTATTTAAAAAATAGTTCTTAAAAGAGTTGTTGTGCGGCAAAAGAAGCGACGAAAATTGAACTGGTAACGTTGCAAATCCATTCGCTGCATTAAAATTATTTTGTGGTATCCAATTGTTATAGCCTTTGTTATCATGAACTCTAAATAGAAAGAGAGAAAAAGAAGGAGATAAAGAAAGAAATTGAGAAAATAATTTTAGGAAAGCAGTCACGTGGAGAAAGCAAAAGCCAGAGAGGAAGAGAGAGAGAGAGAGAGAGAGAGAGAGAGAGAGAGAGAGAGAGAGAGAGAAATTGAGAATGAAAGCGATAAAGAAAGAAATAAGGTGAAAAAAGGGAAGGAAGAAAGAGATAGAGAAAAGAAAGAAAGAGAAACTGAGAGAAACAAGGAAAGAGACAAGAAAAAAGAAATCGAAAAAAAAAAAATCCTGGGAAAGAAATTAAAGTTTCTCAGAACAGAGCAGTCATGTATTGAAAGCGAAACACAGAAAGAGAAAGAGATAGATCGCTAGATAGATAGATAGAGAGAGGAGTGGCGGAAGGAAGTTACACAGAGAACTGAGAAAGGAACGAAAAAGTGAGATACAAATAAGTAGTTAAAGAGGGATTGAGTAAATAATCAGGGAAAATTGAGATTAGTAAGAAAATTTTTTTCAGAAATCCTAGAAATAGAAGATATTTTTTAGATGTGGGTTGAAGTATATTTCAAATTAGCTGTAACTGTTTTAATCAGATATTCAACTTTGGTATTCGTTGATGTCGATGTATATATGGCAATCCATATCTTTCTATCGTATTTCAAAGCGGTGTTTTGAGGATGGTTTAGTTTGATGTTAAAGCCATTTGGGATCAATGTTTAGAGACATTTTATCCATTCATCAAAAGGTTATAAAAGCAGATTAACATTTTTCACGTATGACAGATCAACGTAAGGCATTTTCCTATTGATTGCTCAATTGTTTCTTTGTTTGTGTCTAATGGCATTTCAACCTTTGTAGGTTATTTAATACCAAAGCTATTTTTATACAAATAGTTCTATTTCAAACGATTCAGTTTACCATAAGTACACAGTTTAGTCCAATTTGACACATAGGTAGGACCACATCAGGTGCTACCACTCCGGGCCCGAGTGGACCTGGGAGCAATGGCAATGAAGAGATACTCCGCATTCCCCATAGCTCCTTCATTACTGGAACTTCACCATCAGATTACTTAGTGTCATATCCAGAGCACTCGTTGGGGGAGTCTTACCCCTCTGCAGAGAAGCAGTCGGTGTATTCTGCAGCCGCAACAAACTGGGCAATATTGGTTGCTCGTTGACCAATTCACTATTAATATATAGAAACATTACTTGGAGGCTCCACTGTTGTGTAAAGTTATGTAAAGGTTGTTTTGCAAAAGTATCGTGAATATGAGTGCTTTATTGTTTTTATGCTATTGTACTATTATGCTCAATTGCCAATGAAATTATCATACTTGGTTTTTAAACATTATTAACAAATCCTTTATTTTGAAAATTTTCTGAAAATAATTCGCCCCCATTTGCCTGTGAAAGGGTTGATCATACTAAATATAATATTTTATTCCACTAGTTGTGAGGAAGCTTTCATCAAAGACCAATGCTTATTGAGCGAAACACAAAGATGTAACGTTTTGTTAGACGAGAAACATTTCGGTTCTTGTATAAGCAAACTTGGACTGGAAAATGCCAGACGATACGTGACCATGTGCAAGATGAACACTTGTAGCTATTTCACAACGCCGACTATTTACAATACGGTCATGTGCGACTCTATTCGGCATTTCGCTAAGTTGTGTGAAGAAATTGGAGAAGGATCAGACTGGAGAGAAGCGTCAGGATGTGGTGAGTTACTAACTTATAAAGTACTTCAATTCAAAAATATTAGCTTATGGATATCATGTCACTAATGTATAGAAATATTCCCTTCTGTCTCTATTAGTCTATCTCCACACACACACACACACACACACACACACACACAGACACACACACATATATACTCTGGCAAAAATGATAGATAACTTAATTTAGTTGGTTTAAGGTATAATTTATGCAGCCAAAATGTTCCGTTATTAAATAAAAAAATGTTTTGCGTTTTATCCGTAACTTTTTTTTTTAGCTAATTTTATAATTTTTGCCCGTAATTTTTGTTGTAAAATAATTGGACACTATGTACAAAGGCTTTTATCGAATTTGACTCCGAAGTCAAACATCTGCGGAAATAGTGATTGACGGACTTGAAGTCATGGGTGAAAAATGTTTAAGCTATT
Source organism: Sepioteuthis lessoniana (assembly GCA_963585895.1). Classification (NCBI taxonomy): domain Eukaryota; kingdom Metazoa; phylum Mollusca; class Cephalopoda; order Myopsida; family Loliginidae; genus Sepioteuthis; species Sepioteuthis lessoniana. The sequence goes on from OY757921.1 coordinate 58,327,432, forward strand.
TTAACTTTGATCTACATTGGCAATATCACCGATATTGAGCACTGTTCATTTTTAAATATAGCAAACTAATATATCATCAATATATATACATATATATATATTTGTTTATAAATTGTGTTTATTTTCCATCTAGAATATCCAATCATTGTATACCCATGTGTATCCGCATGCACAAACTCACAAGCCATTGATAATGATTATAAAGTATCCATATATGCATAATTTACTGGCGAGTCACTCTTAAGACACTGGTACATTCCATATAGTGTGGTAAATCAGCGATAAGCCTGCTCAGTATTTTGATGAATGTGTGCCTATCTAAGCAAAGCTTAGTAAATTGTGAGTATCCATATTGACATGTGCATGTATATATAATTACCCCTTCTTTCTATTTAATTAAATGCTAATACAATGTATAAATAAATCCACATATCTTGTAACTATAGCGGAAGTTAAGTAAGAAGATGTGTTTAAAAAATATAGGACCTAAAATTGAATGTTCTTACAACTTTGATAGGTCTAATAATTATTCTGTTTGCAAATATTTATAATCAATTCAAAATTATTCTCTTTTTCAGAAATCAAATGCGCTGGAAATCAAGTGTACAAAAAACACACATTAGTATGTCAACCTACGTGCGAAAGTCCTTTTCCGACTTGTGAAGATTACACTGACACCTGTGTTTGTCGTTCAGGATATATTCTTAAAGATGGCGTATGCGTTGAAAAAGCCGAATGCGGTTGTGTCTATGAAAATAATTACCTTCAGGTGAGCAGTGGTGATTCTTCATATCATCTACTTGTTTATCTCTATTTATCTAATGTTCACATCTATCCTTGTATATTGATTTCCAATGTAGTAGGAAACTGGCGCAATACATTCCTCTTATCTATATAAAAAACTGTACAGACATTTACTCTAGTGTCTCGGTCAGTTCCTATCTATCTACCAATCTATTTATGTTGTGTGTGTGTGTGTGTGTGTGTGTGTGTGTGTGTGTGTGTGTGTGCGCGCGCGCGCTTTAAAATATTATAACTAATCCTGAAATGAAAAATTGCTTTATAAGTAGAGCAATATACAATTCTAACTGAATATTAAAGCTCACAAAAATTTTCATACAGCTAAAATTTCACGAATGTACATCTTCAAATAGGTTGCAACCTGAGGATTGACTTTCGTGAAATTTGAGTACTAGGAAAACTTTTGCGAGCTTCCGTAAAGAGATAAATTGAAAACCAGGTAATCCAAAGAGAAGAATTTAATGTAAAAGAAAGTCAACGTTCTGGCGTATCGGTTCAAAAGAACCATCATCAGGACTACGAAGGATGATATCGAGTGACTTTAAATCACCGATGGATTTTTAATGAAATACAAAACGAGGAAATATTATACATACAGAGAAGGGGGTAATCGTTTAACAATAAATCAGCGTTTGTATTCAGAAATGTCACCTGACTGTTTAAGACAATGATGTAGAACCAATAGAACCATCAAAAGAAATTATGAATTAATAGGAGAGAGAAGAAGGAAAGAATGAAAGAAGATAAAAGAAGAGAACAGAAGAATGAGGGATAAGGAAAAGAGCTTTAATATATATATATATATATATATATATATAGCTTTTATATATATAGCTTTAATATATATATATATATATATATATATATATAAAGAGTAAATAAAGGAGTGTAATCCAACAATATGAAGAAAAACTGATAACAACGATCCAAGTGGAAGGAATGATTTATTGAGGGGTCGACACTATAGCGTTTCGGTTCTACTGAACCATCAGCAGAACCATGAGGGGTGATATTAACAATTTTAAGTTAACGATGGATGTGTAGAAATGTGAAATACAAAAACCCAGGGGAAAATATGTATAATAAGAAAAAGTTGGTCGTTTACCTGGCGAATCAGCGTTTGATGTTTCAAATTACGTCATTTGACTTATTAGTGTACTAATTCGTGGATTGTTTTAGAAGGTAGAGAAGTAGTTTTGATATTGAGTTTATTTAAGTTGTTTTTTATGCTGTGAGAAGAATTGTTTGGCAAAGTTATTAGTACACTCCAGCCCTCAACGTAACATATTTTCTGACGCCGGTGTTTATTGCATCCCTTGTAAGGATTGTAAACTTAAATACATCGGCGAAACATCTCGGAACCTTCATGGTCGCTTGAAAGAGCACAAAAGAGACATAAGAATTGGTAACCTGCTAAGATGCTCACTTACATCCATAATAAAAATCTTAGAAGAATTTTCGAAGCTGCCGCTATCTCATTCCTTAATTCCCTAAATACTCGTCCTAGCTTTTATAATATTTCTCCTTACTTGAGCAAACACATTTTAAATAGCTACAATATATTCCATCCTTAGTTAATATTTTCTGTATATCTCAATTTTCATGCTTTCTATTTTTCTTTTTGTTCTTTCTTTCTTTTCTTCCATCTGACCCGAAATCTTTCTCGTTAAACAAACGTACATAAATTCAATACAATATTCCTAATAAGTCAAATGACGTAATTTCAAACATCAAACGCTGATTCGCCAGGTAAACGACCAAATTTTTCTTATTATACATATTTCCCCCTAGGTTTTTGTATTTCACATTTCTAAACATCCATCGTTAACTTAAAATTGTTAATATCACCCCTCATGGTCCTGAGGATGGTTCAGTTGAACCGAAACGCTATAGTGTCGACACCTCAATAAATCATTCCTTCCACTTGTATTGTTATTATCAGTTTATATATATATATATATATATATATATATATATATCAGTAGAATAAAAATCTATAAACTTATGTCTACACTTTCCTTTTGTTGATAAGATGACAGTACTTAATCTTAGTTAAATAATCGGACGGATGTTGGTGATTTCCGAATATCATATATTCGTATATGTATGTATTTACCTACCCACTCCATACTAGCAGTTTGCAAAACTAGGTCAATTTTTAAACGGAGTTTAACTAGTTTGAATTCAGATTTTTCCTTTTCCTAGATCGGTTGCCAAAGCAAGATGAAAGAGCCCAGTCTGGCTTACTATTTACCCATAGCTGGAGAGGGAGAATAGTTGGCTGCATACCTTTCCCAAGGGCATTAGTGCTATGTCAAATGCAAACAGCCTCGTCTAGGTTTTGACTTTGAGTCACCGTGGCCATTTCCTACGACTGTAGCCATTACACCACGGCTGCTTCCCTAAATATACATATATTCATATATATTAATGTATTGATATGCTCTTTGCCTCAGTGAATGTCCATATGTATAAGTGTTACAGAAGTAAATGCTAACGCCATTCAACATTTCTTTTTTCGTTTTCTCTTTCCAATGCAAGTAATTCCTTTCCTTATCAAATAATTGGTAAAAATAATTGATATTGTAATACAAATTTTCTATCACTATTTCCTAATCTAATTTTTTTTAAATATTACAAATTAATGAATAAAAATCAATGTTCCTTTTTTGATGACATCGGAAAAGATACTCAAACTGTATCATTCACATCTAAAAACATGCAAATTTGAATAATGGCACCAAAAAAAGAAAAAAAAAAAAACTAAATTAAATCTGCAGGACACATAGCATAACGGTTATAGGCGTTGGTTCCCTAAGCTTCTAAGGAGACAATCATCTAGAGGTTGCAGGTTCAATCGTGACTGCAGGCGAGTAACAATACAGCACTACTTAACACTTGTACCCCGTTATGGCTAATAGAATCAGAACAGGCGACCCCCGTGGATTCAATAAAGGACGTAGTTCGAGGTTCCGTTTAGGTTCCCGAGTTCGACAAACACCTGAAGAAGGCCGGAAGACATATCGGCCGAAAAGTTATGGGAATAACAATAAAGATAAAGACAATAGTCAGAAAACTCTTAATGATAAAAATCATCCAGCTTCATCTCAGAAATTTAGACAAACACATTTTATCATTTGTATCTAAAAACCATATGCAAAATTTATCATTCGTATTTAAAAACATATTCAAATCTAAACATTCGTATTCTTAAAGCTCTTGAAAGAAGCTCTCTAGTCATAAAATTTAGTTCTGTTAACAATTTTATAAACTAGGACAGTGATAATGTTTCTTCATGTCAAGACAAACAAAAATACTCAACAAGATTTCTTTGTTAACCTTTAAAAATTGTGTATCTTATTTTATACCATTAACATTTAATTTTGTGGCATATACAAACAGTTGCATATTTTGAAATATTAAATGAATTTTATTTAAATGCGAGGGACAAGAGTCAACCTTATTTTAATTTCTCGTCGTTTTGGTGAAGTTTAAAGTCTTTTGTAATTCTACTTTCAGATTGATCAAGAAATTGTGACCAGCAACTGTCATACAAAACTAACATGTCTCCCTGGAGGAAAATTGGAAAGGATTGAATTGGAACCATGTGGTTCTAATAGCAAATGTGCCCTTCTAAGCGGGATATATCAATGCGTTTGTGACAAAGGTTATTCTTTCATTGAAGGAGAATGTAAATCAATTGGTGAGTTGTTTTAACAGTGCTTTTACTCAGGGAGTACGTCATAACACATTTAAATTAATTAAATTAATTACAATTTAAATTAAGTAAATCGTTTAATCACATTGCACACACACACACACACACACACACACACACACACTCATGAAGTGATGAGCAAAAGAAATGAGTCGCTTTGCTAAACAAATGATCTAATTGTTAATAAGATAGGGACTACATGAAAAAGCAATAATGAAAGAGAATTGTTTAAAACGGATGGGAGTAGCGAAAAAATATTTTGCTAATGTTTCCTCCATAACCAGATGAAATAGAAAGTGAAATATTCCAACATGACGAAACAGAAGTTATGTTAGAAAATATCGAAACTGAAGCTTTATGTAACAAGAGAGAAATGAAAAATGAATGGAAAATCAATTTTCTTAAAAATAGTTCCCTTAGCATTCAACACATTTATTCCAGAGAGTTTTCCAATGGTCGAAACACCTCTGAAATTCTACTTTAGATAAGGTGTGAAGTTGCACCATCGTATTTCTTTTAATGTCCTCCGAATCCTCAAATCTAACGCATAAGAATAATCTTCAGTTTCGAAACAATAAAACGTCGCACAGATGTTTAGCAAGCAGGGGTAGCACTATTCTGTTTCGCCAAAAATATTTCAATCGAAAAGTATTGAGTTTGGTGTTATTTTTAAAAATTGGCACTGATTCGTCTAGACATCTAGACATCATCACTTTATTATAGGAGTTGTTCAGCTGTACCCACCAGTTACGTTTCGGGTCTCGGAGAGACGAAGAGATTACAACGAATTTATAGGAAAGTAAAAAGTCAGACAAGTGGTCACAGAAAAAAAAGATTATTACTCACTTTATTATTTGGGTTTCAACTACCCCCCTAAAGCGGTCTCAAAAACAGGAAGACGAAACAAACAAAAAACACGAACTTAACTTCAATGTTCAGTTGTGTACTCGCAACATGGGATTTGCAGACTGACACATTTATTTAATGAAAGGAATATAAAAATCAAAATGTGTATGCAAAACCAAAACTCCTATTAGGCAGAACAAAGTTGACGGTGGGAAAATTAAACTATTTAGCTAGGTGGCTCATTTTTTTGCTCGCTACACGGACACTTTTTTTAATTTCTCTCACACACACACACACACATACACACACACACACACATAAACCAAAATTGTACTTGAGCATTGATTGTTAAAATGATATACATTAGAGAAAGTCAAAACCATATATTAGCCAATGAAAGAATAAATAAATAACAAAAAATAAAAACAAAATAAAAAAAACAAAGTAAACATTTTTAGCCTCACTCTTTAGCATAATAAAAGTAAAACTGTTACTTATGAGATGATACAGACGGTTTTCTATAACAAGTAAAAGCATTAGACAACAAAAGGTAAATAAACAATGTAAATTTTTTTTTACAAGAGCAATATGAAACAAAAAAATGTCTGCCACCCAGACAAATGATGCCAATTGAGGCTAAATCGAACATATCGATTTCAAATCTGTACAAAGAATTAATGCCATTTTTAAAAGTATGCTCATAATTATATTCAAATGGAATATAAGTAAATAGTATATCTATGTCCAAGGAATTGAGATGATGTTTAAGAAATAACCGAATAGATATAAAATACCTATTTTTTAAATCTTATGTGTTGTTCCCATCATAAGAACCCTCAATATCATCTTATGGTTAGGTTGAACTGATATTAATACCATCTCATATTATGTCACTGTCGAACCTCTTAAAATACTCATCGTTTACTGCATGCAGATTCACCGGAACAATGAAATGAGAATATAAGAAATGTATTTTAAAAGACATTCGGCATCTCATTCTTTGATACACTTTTAGTGTAGTTTTCCTTTTTTTGAGTGTGGTAATATTCCGTTGTAGTCTTTACAGTATCGCCAGCTAACCGATGTCTCACTCTCCCATATTGTGATTGTTTTCAAAAGGAGATCTATCGGCCACAGGTGAAACCAAACAAACCGAAAATCACCTCCACAAAGGAAAGAAAAAGAAGTAAAAACAAAATCAGAGATATATTTACAGTTTGTTTTTCTATTTACTCTTCAAATTTATTCTGGTGTGGGGAGGGAAACGCGTTACATTTCGCAATTTGGACTTGGGTGATGTTATCTGATCACGAGTTAAATGAAAATGTTTAGTTTCAGTTTTGTCTGTTTTTTCTCTGCACTAAATTTTATTTTAAAAAGTTCTAGAAATCACAACCATCTTGTACCATTGCTTTTACAAAGTCCTTCATGGGACCATATTTGATATGAACGTCGAAGAAGATCCCTTTTGTAAGTGTGCAAGCGGCATATATTGCACTTGAGTCAAAATTCTGACGTGCTAAATCAATTCTAAGCATGAATTCGCAATCAACACACTCGATTGGGTAAAAAGAAAAAAGAGGTTTGATTCTAGAAGTAAAATTTTTGTCGCTTAGTGCAATCATAAAATGAATTCAGAAGATTTATTTTTAAACAAAAATCAGTTAGAATAAAGTTACATTCCTTTGAAATGCCAATATTTGAAAAGACAGAAATAATTTGTGATACACAAAGATGAATTATACTGTTTGAATGATGAGTGACTCAAACTGTGTGAAGTTGAAGTTTTCTATCTTACAGATTTCATTAGTGGAAGAAATAAAGTTATTATCTGAAGAACTATACAAAGATTCGTCAGGGAATTGAAGCCAAATTAGCATTTCCCTAGTTTAAGATCTTCCATCTTTTCGCCAAACACTACCTTCCTTCATAGTAACTCGTCTGTATATATTGGCTTCATCTTATTAAAACTGCATATATCTTCGAAATGGGTAAGTTGTAAGAATTCATATTGTCTATGATTTTGACAAGAGTCAGTAAAATACGAAAAAATTTTCCCCCTATGATTCACCCTATGCAAAGACAATATCCCTACTAATCAGCAAAAAGCTGTGATGATAAAAAAGCAGGATTTTCTTTGTTCCAGAGATTAGAAACAATATCCTCCAGATTAATTTGAAAGGTCATGATTTGTGGTTATTAACCGGGTCCATGTTTTCCCTGGGGTTTATATTTTCCCTGGGCGTTATCTAAGACTTTTTGGGCCCATGCAAACAAAATGATAAATTGGAGGTTCACGACAATATTTTAATGGTCAATGAAAATTTTTTTTACACTTATTTATTTAGAAATAACTTGGTTTATCTTCATAACCGTTTGAGACACTATAATGACACTGCTAAGATGATCATTAATTCTTGGAGAAAGCGCAGTTGTATGTGACTGGTTTCCTTTATTTTACTTTTTTGAATTTGGTTTTCTTGTTTAATGGCATATCAACCTTCCTGGGTTATTTAATGACAAAACCATCGTTGTAGAAGGACAGTGTTTAACCCAGAACAAGGGGAAAGGGGGTTGATTGATTTCCCAAGGGTATTAGTTCGAAAGAGAACATTATAGTACGACTGGAATTCGAACTCACTTACTACGATGTCATAGTTTAGCACGTTAGCCACTACGCCATGGAGACTCCTCTGAATTTGGTTTCAGCCGAGTCTCTGACTTATTATCAAAAACTCGTAACCGACTCAACATTGTGCAAAGAAATGATCTTTACTTATTGTTGTAACCGAATATTCAAAAACTAGCGGACCAGCAACAACCGCAAAGTTGCTACATAATAGTATCTTTTTTCAACTAATATATCCTTGTATATAGATGATTTATTTTACAAGTGAATATTCATTTTTCATAGAATTTATTTTTTATATTCTAACAATTTTTTATACAATTCCTAATAACAGTTACCTATAAAAATACAATAGGATTTTATAGACATCGAGTAGCTATGGAGGCTAACCAGAGTGAAATCGGAATCAAAGGGGGTCATAGCTTAAAAAGGTTGAGAACCCCTGTTTTAAAGGATGCAAAGTTGATCAAGAATAACGAAGCTATCCGTCCGGAAATATTTCAAACTGAGATTAATATGAACAAGTTTAGATAGATAGATAGATAGATTAAAGTATTAAGTATTCTATGATTCAGTTTTGAGTCGCCTTTTTCCGTATAAGAAAATTAGGATGAAAGTACGCACTAATAAAAATAACAGTGGACAATGTTGCGGGGTCTCGAAGAAAGTTGATGGGGACAAATAATAAAGAAATGATGACGAGTTCTCACAAAGAAACGAAAAAAAAAAAAAAAAAGCCAGACATGTGTTCAGAGAAGAAAAAACTCAATTTATTATTGATGTTGCAACCTTTCTTTGGACCGGTTTCAAAAAGAGAAGATCGTGAAATAGTATTCTCTACTCGATGAAGGAAGGATTTCTTGTTTGACAAACCGTAGCCAACCCAAATAGGTGTGTGCGGGGTAGGGGCAGTTAATTTAGCCTCGAAATTTAGGTTTTTATTTATTCTCTGCTGGTTATTGTCTAATCTTTTTAAAAAAAAATCCCTACACAGCCTCGTGCGCAACCATTTCTCGCCCCTACCGCGGGAATTCCGGTGATTGACCTTATGTTTTCGGTTACACAGCCGGGCATCAAGTTCAGTGATGGGTGAAGACGGCCAGATGTATGATTGATCTAATAAAGAGAGGAAATACTCTTAACTTTAAGAGTGATATGAATAGAGATATACAACCAGGGAAAATATTTCAAATTTATTCAGACAATTGAAATGTTTTTTCTCATCGTTGATGCTGTTAACATAAAGCTTTGGTTGGTCCATTCTTCAGTCCTCGTCAAGTGCATATGTTATATGTACGTGTATGTGCGTAAGATAGAGAGAGAGAGAGAGAGAGAGAGAGAGAGAGAGAGAGAGAGAGAGAGAGAGAGAGAACAATATCAAGAATTATAAGAAGGATTCAATATTTGATTTGAAAGAATTCTGACTATGGCAATATTATCTGGTTCACTTGCAATGTTAATTTACGATTCAATCTTCATATTTGTTCATCTGATAAACGCTTTCGAAAACTGTCGAAATCAATAGAAAGCTGTTATTATCAAAGGCAATAACGATTTTACAATTCAGCTGTGTGTCAATTTTCTCTTTCCAGTTTGTAAATAAACGTCGGCTGTAAAATTGTGTAAAAAATATTGTTTGGAAAAATCAGAATCTCATAAAAATTGAACGCTCAGTTAACAGTCGGTAAAATAGGCGTTGTATATAGGATTTCATTTTGTATTTTATGTTTCTCAACTGCGATAAAGAAGAAAGAAAAAAAAAGAAGAAAAAGAAGCTTGAATTATACTAGCTTCTATATGTCTCTGGTGTTTTGTGATTGTTTCAGTTATTGTTTAGGTTCAGTGATATTGTTTGACAATTTTCCTTTCTCAGAGTTTCAATTAGAAGTAAAATTGTCTTGGTTGAATTGGCAAGTCGTTAGTTCTTGTGTTAGTTTGTGAACACACACATACATGCATGCACATACGTAGACATACTTATGCACCCGTGCATAACATTTTTTTTTACCTTGAATTGGGTCTTCAATATTTGACCTATACTCAAGTATATATAATAATTTCAGCTAAGATATAAAATTCGGAAGCTTATAAAGTTTTCATTAACTCTTTTCATCCTTCAATACAAATATAACATCGGGCGGGAGTCCCCGTGGCCGAAGTGCTGAACTGCAGTCACGAAGTAAGAGAATTCGAACTCCAGACGCGCTATTACGTTCACTTTCGAACTAATACCCTTGGGAATGGTATGAAACCTTTTATCCTCCCCCCAGCAATGGGTTAACTAGTATTGCTACTGTTCTACAATAATGCCTCTGACATTAAATAACCCACGAAGGTTGACATGCAATTCAACTCAGACACCAAATCTAATAAAATATCAACATATTTGTGATATTTGTAATTCTTGTGATCTGGTCAGTTATGTCATTGAGTTAACCGTTCCTTTTGTTGAAAATATTGACGAGGTACATCAACGTGAGCTGGATAAGTACGAAAACTTACGAGAGCAACGTGTAAAAAATGGCTTGATTACCGATATATTTCCTACTGTATTCAAATACTGAGGTTTTATTGCTAATTGTACTTCTCTAAATCTGGCTAAACTTAGCTTATCCCCTACAGAAAAATGGAAAAAGATGAAGAGGCTCTTAGATCAGGTAGATTCTGCATCTGTATGGATCTGGTATTTCCTCAAAGCGACATGAAACCAACAAGCTTGGCGAGATCGTGAGGTACAGCTAGGGTGCTCTGGGTGTGAGTGATATTTCAAGCCCGAAACCATACCTGACATCAGAATCATTATTTGATAAAAGCTTTGTTGGTGGCACAGCTGCTGTTGTTCTTTTTGTGGTTGTAGTTGTAGAAATTTATTTTCTTGACGTCTTTTATTAGAATCAACCCGCACCATCTGTTGTCATGTATTTTCATTACAAATTGATTAAACTCCTTTGGGAAATGATAAAAGGTTATTTGGAATCATCATTTTTGAATTAAAAGTAGCTTAATTAGAGAAGGCAAATTTTTCTTTTTTTAGCAGGACACAGATGTAGATGATATTGATATAAATTTGAATGAATAAATATATAATTAATTCTGAATACTACTTAGCTTGAATGAATGCAAAACGAAATTAATTGAAATGAATCTATTTACAATTAATAGAGAAAAAATTACATGTTCTGTTCCAATAATTAATTAGGGGAATCAACAGACTGTGTCTAATTGTTTCTTTTATAAAGTTAATTGAATGAATCGATTATACACGTCCTTTGGATGATTATAGATAACGAAAGCACAACTCTGTTATGATATATATATATATATATATGTGTGTGTGTGTGTGTGTGTGTGTGTGTGTGTGTGTGTGTGTGTGTGTGTGGTGCCTTCAATAAGTTTCCATACTTTTTTGTACAGGTATTTAAAATTGTCGTAGACTCTTGAATATTCAGTATGTTATTGCTATACATCTTATGAGATGACTGACCAGTTTTTATGATTTCAGGTTCAAGTGAACAGCTATAGCAGGAATTGGAATACACCCAACTAAATCCTGACTGTCACAGCTGGTGAATTTCAAAAATGCAATCTGGACGTGAGGACACTTTAAAAGAACGATATGCAATAAAATTCTGTTTTAAACTTGGAAAAATGCAGCCACTGAAACGTATGGAATACTTCAGACTGCTTTTCGACCACCTAGCATGAATCGAGCATCAGTTTTTGAGTGGCATAAGAGATTCAAGGAGTCTGTGAGGGATGATGAGAGGTGTGGTAGGAGTAAGGAAGTCAATACACAAGATTTGATTGGCCAAAGGGTTAGGATTAGGGTTAGGGTTACTATGCTGTGGTTTTAAGGGAGTCCAGGAAGATATTCCTTGGGAAGAGGCCAGCACTCTTCAAATCGGGTCAGTGGCATTTCCATCAGGACAATACACCAGTACACAACTCCATCCTTGTCACAGACTATTTGACCAAGATGGGCATCAAGACAGTTCCTCAGCCTCCCTATAGTCCAGACCTTGTTCCCTGTGACTTTAGCTTATTCCCTAAGCTCACAGGCTGTCGTTATGAGACAATTGAGGAGATGAAAGAGGCTGTAACTAAGGTCATTGACACGCTTACACAGGAGGACTTCCATGGGACCATACAGAAGTTGTTGGAACGGTACAACAAGTGCATTGCAGCTGGAGGAGATTACTTCGAAGGGGACTAGAGTTTCCTGTGTGGACTATCAATAAAAGTGCCCATACGAAAAAAGTCTGGAAACTTATTTAATGTTCCTCGTATATATATATATATATATATATATATATATATATATATCAGATATACATTGTGAAATAGTTTTTGTAGGCAGTAGATTGACGTTTTATATTAACCCTTAGAATTCTGATTCCTACACGCAAGCTTCTGGTTGCTTGTGTTGAGCTTTATGGCATATCATCCCCAGTGAGTTATTTATTGGCAAATCCTGTTTTTTTACAAATATATACCAAATATATGAGTTGTAAACAGACAGTTTGTAGTCGAGCCAAACCTTATTTATTTGCACCAACAGTCTCACATGCATTAAATGATTCCAAGCACGAGAATGATTCAATATTTCTATTTAACCCAGGTATTACCACTCTGAGTCAGAGTACTAGACATTCCTTAAAGCTCCAGGACTGGAGTATCATCAAAAGATGGTGTAGTGTCATACCCAGAACACTCGTTGTGGGAGGGGTCTTACCCTTCTGCAGATGCGTAGTCGGCGTATTCTCCTGCCCCGGTCGATAGGGTGACTGTATATATAAAAATATTATCTCTTACAGAATTTTAAGAAGGCAAGAGCGTGTAGGAGGAGTGAGTGAATGTAATAAATGAGTGAAGATATGCAACAAATGAGTAAAAGATATGGAACAAATAATGGTTGTAAAACGGCGTGGACAAAATGAACATTTAAAACAAGGCGACGAACAAAAACAAATTTATATTCTACAACAATTAAATCTTACATTAATACATAAAAATATTACTAACTCTTCTAACAAAATAATAGTGTGTATATATGTGTGAGCTCGTGTGTGTGTGTGTGTGTAACACAACTAAGCTACAAAAAGAATCGCAAGTTTAAATTGTCCTTTTTCTATGGTTAGAAACAGGCAGTTTTTTAGAGACGGGAAAGCGTTTCATAGTCCTTGTATATGAATGTCTGCGAGGCATGGTGTTGCTGCTGCGGAGAATTTTGATCAAAGAGAAAGAGGGTGTTTTAAGACGACGTATTTATAGAAAATACGCGTCTTGTAAGTGGCTCAAAAACGCAGGACTTGAATTTACGCGCGCCTACGTAGTTGTAAGCATATCACGTGGTCCTCCTGGCCAATGGTTTCCCGAGACTGAACATTGAACGTCCGCCATCTTTGTGGGAACAAGTGGCATACCGCCCACAATAATTTATAGGAGTGTAAAGTCCTATAAGCGATATAGAAATGGGAATTCTTCGACTGTGGTTCATGCTGTCCGAGTATATGAACTACTTGATAGTGACCTAAATACCGGTCGCTCAGCAGGGACATGGCTTTGATTTAAGGGCACATCTGATTGGTTTTATTGTAGTTAAGTAATAACAATACAGAAATGGGTATTCATTGGCCAGAATTAAGGCCGCGCGGATATATGAATTTCAAGTATCAGTCGCTCGGGTTCTAAGGGTTACACTAAAAATAGCTTGGTCTGGTTTAGTTTTATGGCATATCAACCATTGTTGGTTATTTAATGTCAAATCCTGTTTTTACATATATATTTGATATATAATTTGTAAACTCATTTTGTAGGTACATCCAGGTATATGATCAAACAGTTCTATTTCTTATAATTCAGTTTAGCATAATTCATTTGTTTGCACTTAGTTTAAGCTAAGTTGATTTGCTAACGACTATTCCAAGTCAATTTAACTTATACTACTTCTGTAAATGGTGCTTTCAAGGAAAGTAACCAAATTTTAGTTTCTGGAAATAATTCCTTTGAAGGATGAATCAATGGTGTATATTACTGACAAATGAATATACAAATACATGTGGAAAGCTAAACATAACGGCCATTGCTGTTCAGTTCCTTGGGTAAGGAATAAATCTTCCCCCAGCTACGAGTAAATAGTTGTTCTTCAGTTTTAGTTAGGCAACAATTCTAAGTAAATGAGCTTTACTCCACTTCAAAATTGACCTTGTGACGCAGCTTTTTCGTCGCGGAGGGTTAGCGTAAATACATATTTCTCACGCAGAACAACTTACGTGTAGGTAAAATTTCTACGGCTTTTATAGTGTATCGTTCAAGAACACCTACAGTTAAACGCACGCAAGCACGCACGCACGCCAAAAGAACAAAACAAAACAAAAAAACAGGTCAGTCAAAACCTAATGAAAAATAATCCGAACTTTAAATTAAAAAAATATATAAATAACTTTTAAGATAAATATAACACAAAGTCGCAAGGAATAATAAAACATTACTTCAGTTTGTGGAAAAGCAGGGATTTTTTTTTATAAAAAATTAACCGAGGAAATTTTTTCCTGTTTTTTTCCTCGTACTTCTCGCGCTGTTGACGTAACAGCTGCTTCAATTCAACAACAAATTTACCCACTTTGTTCCGCGTCCGGGTCGGCTTTGATATATTGCTATTTCAAAGATTCGGCTGTTTGAAAAATTTCGCAAATCAGTTCATTTGTCGCACAGACTTTAACTTCATCAACTCATTAAATTTCTAAATTGAGAAAATTATTGTCCCTAAGCTCCTCTAAGTGTGATCGTATTTATTCTTTCACATTCCCTTTATTACATTTATCTAAATCAAGGCTTCTTTTCCGATTGGTTTGAATTTACGAGCAAGTTCTTTCATTTGTTTAGTAAAGGTTTAGTAAAGTAGAATTTTTCGAATCTTATTATTTGTCAGCCGCTGTTGTCGAAATGCGTACACACTCATTGGAGGTCCTTATTGTGAAATAATTTTTCGAAGAAAACGCATTACAATAGAAAGTTTCTTTTATTGCACACTAAATCATTTTAAATTTGTCTTTAATTACCGCGCTAATCAAATTTTAGGGATCACAATTTGATTTGAGAAATACGAAAATTGTTGGCGCGTTTTTTATTTGACGCGCTAATCAAAACTGCTTAAACGAGTCTTTATTTTCATGAAACGTTGCATTCAGTGCGTTAAGTTTCAATATATATATATATATATATATATATATATATATATATATATATATATAATTTGCTATATTCATATATAAAGAGTGCTCAGTATCAATCATAGAGCATATGCATCAAAGTGATTGACCATAAACATATATATGCTTGGTGTCTCAAAATAGATGTAACCTATCAATATGATGATGATTTATTACTGTGACAAGCACAATGGTGATCATTTGAACAGGTCCAGAAAAAAATGTATCCTTTGAGCTACAACATCAAATTAAGGTTGTTTTTTATTGTTATTATATTAGCTTCCAGGATATGCAATTTTTTTGAGTGATCATATCTTATTTGAAATTTTTAAAAGAAAGCATTTTAGTTAATCTTTTTGCAATATCATGTATAAAAATATTCTATTTTATCATTTATTAAAATCTGCCAACCTCCCTAACTTGTTTAGCTATCCCTTTGATACTACTGTACACACACATCTACATACATACATACATACATACATACATGCTACCTATGCCCCCACGCACCGCTACAGAAACGCTCGTATCCACATGTATATACATACATATACACTACGCCTATACGCATATATATACTCATATAGACACACTCGTACCTACAGGCGTATTGCACGTAAATATGTTCTTCCAGAGACAGAACAGATTATAGTGCCACTCCCTATATGATCCAATAATAGTGATTCACAGTAGACTACTTCGAAAGAGTCAATGGAAATTCGGTATATATTAGAGCAAGTTATCTTCGGATCAAATTTCTCAAATTTTCGTACAGTGAACCTCGTATTAATGATAGCACATCAAATCCTTTTTTTTTTTTTTTTTTTAACTATAATGAATTATACATAGAAATACGAAATACCACCAAATTTAATTCTTTCTTATTTGATTGCAGTTTCCCAGGAAATCGTCGAGCCATGTAAGTAAATACTTTGACGAATTATGCAGGCTTGAAATTAAGTCATACGTTTAATAAATAACTAAATTCAAACATCATAATCCAAAAATAAATACATGAATTAAAATTGAAATGAAACGAAGTGTCACGGATGATTACAAAAAGTAATTTATGCTTAATAATTTTTTCCTTTACAAATAAAATGATATGAATAAATTTACAGAGAAACGTTGCTATAAAGAAGATACGAGGGTAGGACAAAAAGTTCATCGGCTAAAAAAGTTCATACGATGATATCGTATCTATTGTTGATGACTTTTTTTATCAATGGAATTTACGCACAACAATATCGATGGAAGAAGTGTGTTGACCGTAAGTGGACTATGTTGAAAAATAACCCTCATATGGTCACGTTCCATGAGAATATCTTGGTTAGCCTATTAACTTTTCAGCCGACCCTCGTATATTAGGTGATTCGCCACGAATATTTCTTAATCATTAAATGTACTTGCTACTCTTAAATGTTTGAGGTTACTTTAGCAGGCAGAATCACAAATCTAACATTTTGAAATAACCCTTGACTCTTTTCTTGATTTCTTTAACTTTATATTTTTACATTTGTACTACAAGTAACATTTTTAAAAAATTATTCTTATTTTTAAATTAAATATTTTAAGACATTGCAGACGTACTTCTTTGCCATCAGTCAATCTTGCAAGGCTATAGATAACAACACATTCTTGTGCAAGGTTATATGGAAGACCTGTAGTTGCCTATGTAGCAGGTTTTCCCTCTTCACGGTATGTTGTCTAAAGAAAGGTTAAGGTGCTATACAAGATAGCATTAGTGTTGCCGCAAGAGTTGTCAGGTAGAATGCAGCATAGATCTGCTTTAGGGATTTCAGCTCCTGGACTTTTTAACCCACCACATCGTTACCCTGTATCGTTGGTAGGAAATGCTGCATTCAGAATTTTCTGAGACCGGCGGACCTTACCAAGGGTTGAGAACACAGTCTACCATATCCAGGGCTGGTTGGGTAAAGAGATGCATTCATGCCTTTCTCAAAGGGCACTTGCATGCAGAAAAGTACGAACAACTTTGTTTGGTGGTAAACTTGGATGATGTGGCTGAACTTCTATTATTTATACAATTCATATAAGAAAGAGCATTTACACTTATTTGTTCTGTTTTGATCATGTTCATTGCAACATTATATATATATATATTAGCAAAATCGAGAGTATCTTTTATTGTCCCGTGTTCTGATTTTAAATGTACAGGGAATCTTGATTCCTGGAATTTGAGGAAATCAGAATGCCTACAAATGGCTGACAGATACTCCTGAAAGAATAATAATCGTCACAATTATGTATTTAAACTTCGTCTAATATATATATATATATATATATATATATATATATATATATATATATATATAATGGTCATATAGAAAGAAGTGTAAAATCTTAAATTGCCTTTTTTTTATTCAGATGCTGATTGCTTATGCTATAGCACCAAGAGTAGTAATCTGACACATTATTTCCATGGTGTCTGCAAATTCACGCTCATCAGAAACGACGATCCATATTACAGGGTAATATTGAACGATGAGTATGACATGGACAATTCAAGAAGGCCAGTTGTAGATTTGGTTTTGCCACAAATGTACGTTCGTATTTTATCGTCTACACAAGTTGCTGTAAGTATTTATTTCTCAATACGCTTGTTCTTATCGTTACTATATGTCACACGAGGAAAGGAGAGAATGGTATTTATTTAATAAAAGATGAAAGAAAGAAAAACAAATAAAGATGTCTGTTTTTCTGTCTTCCCCACTGACACTCCACTCTCTATTAGGATTTATTATATAACACACTAATGTCACCCAAGAAAATGTTTAGTTGGTTTCATAGGTTCGAAAAAATAGAAATCCCAAATTCATTTCTTGACAACTTGAGTTTAGTTCACAAACTTTTTTCCTTCTGCTTGATTTCTCGACGGCAAAAAAAAAAAAAAAAGACCGGAAATTAGATGAAAGTGTATAAAACAAATTAACAAAGTAATTAAATATATTTATAATATTTTCCAGAAACCACAGCGGATAATGAAAATGCTAATGTTAAAGTGAATGTTGTGAAATCTTCAACAGAGAAAGACAAGGCATTCAAAAGCGAATTACTTTTACAAAATATATACTTTAAAGAAGTAAAATATTCCTTTTCGTTAGTTTCCTTTATTTGTTTTATAATTCAGTCGATTTATTTGGCTTTATTGCATCTTCGTCAATACACATCGTATATTTGAATATATACATAAGTTATAAATTAAAGATTTACGAAGTCATGTTGATCTTAAATCCTTAGTGGATATTTCTAATTAAACCCTGGAATTTACATGGATCCAGCAAATATTCAATAAATCTCAGTTCAAAAAACAATTAGGGAACACTTTGAAAGATATTTAGAATTCAAGAAGAAATATAGAATTTTGCGCTGGAGAACAGAGAAATAAATCTATAAACCAGCATTGGATCCTTAGATCCAGATAGTACAATTGTCTTTTAGGACTTTGTGATCATCACTCTTCACATCTTCCTTTATCAGTAAATTTTCATGACTCTTCTTGAGAGATAGTAGTATAGTTAAGCAACTGCTCCATTTGAATTCAGTGTTTTACTTCTCCAAGACTGGTAGCCAGTCACCATTGTTCGATAAAACAATCACCATGTTATTTTACTCATATCTTGGAGGTAGGGAGAGGTGAATTCAAAACGAAGTGAATGCGAACAACTTCAATTAAAATCTGAATTCGACTCGCCGTTACCATTTTCCGCGCTGATAACCACAGCGTCACCCAAATCTCTCTGCATTAACTTGATACTAAAAAATACAAAATTAATTTCTGATCTGAAGAACAATTATCATATATATTAGTGTGTAGGTCGATCTCGTGCATAAGTAGAATCTTGATTTATGGTCATAAAATTAATCTATGGAAATAATTTTTCAGGCCAACTGTTGTTCTCATTACTCTCCATAATGTTTAAATTTCAGTCTTAAATAATTATTATTTTCATTATTCATCGATCGGTTTCCGCAAATTTCTTGTTCAAAAGTTAAGTCTTCAAAATTCGACCAATACACGAATACATGCAGTATACACTTTATTGATTAACTGCGTTTTTGTTTTCTGCCACATTGTCATGTATATAAATTAGTTGTATTTTTAGCAGATTGATTTGGATGGAAGTCGCTTAATAAACAATTATTGAAATGTTAACAATGAAGCCATTTTGTTGCTGAACAGATAAGCATGTCGGACAAGAAGGTTAATTCTTGTCAACCAAGACATTCCATAAATAATGATATGACATCTTCTTTTGCAACACTATTATACTTCATAAGAATTAAAATAACTCTTAACTGTAGAATTTGTTTTTATATTTAAAAAAATGTGACTTTATCGTGCAGCTAGCGTAAACATTATCAGCACAGGAAATGGAATCAGTTAACCAAATTCAAATTCCGACAGAAGCTGTTAGTGTTTACTTCACACTAATGACCTTGAGAAAGGCATGAACATATTTATTTTCTCATCCCCTGTTATGTGTAAAGTAGAGCAGGCTGATAAAGCAATTCTGAATTCAAATTTTCAGTCAACTTTTAATGGTCCAACAGGGTGGATAAGATATAAATAACAAATGATGTCAAAATCAAATTTCGTGGAACATTTATTTATATGGTTTCATTCTGTTTGGGGTTCATTTGATGATAATTTGAAAATTTCTTTCTGATGAAGCTCATATTGTTAATAATAGATTATAATAAAATATTGCATTGTAAATAGTGAATGTTGGGGAGAAGCTTATGTTATTCTAACTTATGTCAGATTCATTGGATTTTTATCAATTAAGGGATTTAAGAATATTGATTTGTGTAAAATTATAATAAAATCGTGCATTGTAAATAGTGAGTGATGCAAATAGGTTTATGATAATCGTACGTTAATTTAAGTGGATTTTTAGTGTTTCCCGGTATTCTTCCCTTAAATTAAAAAATCTACATTGATGTTTTAAGCAACCTATGAACTGCGAAACATTATAAATAAATATTTCACCAAAGAGTGATTTTCACCTGATTTTTTTCTTCGGTTTTATGACAGGTATATTTCCGTATGTCTATTTATATATAACAAAGCAATATATGATTATTTTATTCTGATATATTCGAGATGTTGTCTTCGTTTCAGTTCGTATAGTTACAACATTTTAGCCGTTGTACCCTTCATCCTTCTTCAGGTGTTTGTTGTAGTCGGTAATTTATTGAGAATTTTGAACACATCCATACTTGGGAGTGGGTGGATATGAGATCAGTTCCTACCTTCCATCCTATTATAACCACCGAAAATCATTATTTTCCTACAGTCCTGGAAATAATGTCTTTTTATTTTTCTTTTCACATTCAAAATTTTATGTTATTTTATGTGCTGAAAAAATGCACCTATCATATCGTGTAAAAACATTTATTCCATGAAATGAGAGTACTGATTTACCTCATTTCTCCACAAAAAAGTTGGTTGCTACCCAAGGAGAAGTTTTAAGAGGACGCTTTCATGCGTACGAGTGCATGATTGGAGGTGGCAACAACAATAGCTTAGCTCAGTATTCGCCTTTTGGAGCGCTACAGACATCAAACAATAAACTTGATCCTATTCCTTTTAAACAAGTCTGTCTGGGTTCCCTGAAGCTAAGCTTATTGATTATATTTCACTCAACACACGTAGAGATACGTAAGTAAAACGGTAATAATAATTCTAACTTCCTGTTGGCAGTTGCAAAATCTCGAAATAAAATCATCATCTCATTACATATAGCCAAGCTGGTCGTGCCGTAAGAATTATCGTCGTAGGAAATGGAATCTATGACTCGATTTCAAATCCTGGACAATGCTTTTTGCATTTCCCTTTGCACAAATACCTTTGCGTAAATAGAAAGACAGACTGAGTTATTTAGCCTTGGTAAAACAACCAGAGTAGGAGAAGGAAAACTCTGAATATGCACTCCTTTCGAATACATACTCCTCTTAAAAATTGACCTTGTATCACATTCAGCCCATGGTGGAGGATTCGGATAAAAGTATCCATGCATCTATGTGCATGAATTTTCTGTAACCTATTGTAGCGTGAGTAGCCTAAAACTTGACGGCACGGGAAATACAATTGTCGATCAGAGTTCAAATTATGAGGCAATTTATGTTCCCTTTATACTTATACTCTTCAGAAAGGCATGAACAGACTCCTATCTGTAAAGTAAAATAGTTGAAATAGAAAGTTTGAAAAACATCAGTTTATTTCACCATTTACATTTAAAATGAACGTATAATAAATAGAAATTTCTCATCCTCAGAATTTAGACAATCATGATTATTAATTGTTGTTTGTATATATATGCTTTTCTTTTACAGATCAATCAAATGGAAATGGAGATACCTTTTTATGATTATTTGGGTTTAACTGGCTATATAATGGATCATATGTTATATTTAAGCACTCCCATTGGACTTTCGGTTGCATATAATCCAGAAAATCTATTCGTCAATTATCCAGAAATGGGAATAGAGAATGAAAAGTTTGAAATTGCCCGCAGATATAATCGTAACAGGTATTTATTTCATCAAGTTGATGGCTTGTTCATAGTCAATGAAAGCATCCATCCATTGACGAATTTTTGAAATGTTTATGAATGAAACAATTATTTATAGGATTTTGTTTGGTTTATTTGTTTATCGGCAAATTAACTCCTTGTGGGTTATCTAATGTCAACATTTAATTAATTCATCAATATTTTAATGTAATCATAACTATTTTTTAAGTGCACTTTTAAAAATTTATCTTTCATCATTTGTTTGTACACATTTATACAATTTCAAGTTTTCCTATATAATACTAATAATTTAGACACAATTGTGTGGTTTTAAGTGACTAAAAGAAAACAAAAACAACAAAAAAATGGAGCATGAAGGTGACGATTATACCAATCGTGATTGGTGCTTTCGGTATAGTAACAAAACGATTATTAAAAGGACTGGAGGACTTGGAAGTGAGAGGACGAGTGGAGACCATCCAACTACAGCCTTGTTGAGAACGGCCAGAATAGTGAGAAGAGTCTTGGATATTTGAGGAGACTTGTCACTCAAACTCTAGTGAAAGACCATCTGCTAACGCTGATGTGAAAAACTCTCAAGGAGTAAATAATAATAAGACTGATTACGGTAACTAGATACAATACTGGCCACATGAGGACCAACAGAACGACAATAATCAGAAAACAAAAATAAGAAGAAAAACAACTCTATGTACGTTTTAAACGACTAATAAGTAGCATATCACACGATATGGCAAAGAAAGAGAAGCCTTAAGAGAGAAACTGACTCTCTCCACGTAGTAGCACAAAACAACGCCATAAGAACCAGTCATATCAAGGAAGGATAGATAAGACGCAACAAAATAGCAAATGTAGCTTATGTGGTGATAGAGACGAAACTATCAATCACATAATAGAATGCAGCAAATTAGTACAGATAGAGTATGAGAGTAGGCATGACTGGGTGAGCAAAGTGATTCACTGGAGATTGTGCAAGAAATTGAAATTTGACCATTCGAACAAATGGTATATGCACAAACCAACATCGGTCATGGAGAATGACACACCCAAAATCCTATGGGATTTTGACATACAAACGATCACTTAATCTCGGCCAGACGACTAGACTTTATAATAATCAACAACAACAACAAAAAAATTAATAAGATAAGATAAAATAAATAAATAAATAAATGAATGGATAAAAGAGAATTTGCAAAATTGTGGACTTTGTTGTCCCGGCTGACCATAGAGTAAAATTGAAAGAAAGTGAAAAGAAGGATAAATACCTCAACCTTGCTAGGGAATGGAAAAAAACTGTGGAACATGAAAGTGACGTTTATACCAATGGTAATTGGTGCTCTTGATACAGTAACTAAAGGATTTATAAAGGGACTGGAGGACTTGGAAGTAAGAGGAAGAGTGGAGACCATCCAAACGACAGCATTATTGAGATCGACCAGAATACTGAGAAGAGTCCTGGAGACTTGAGGAGACTTGCTGTCAGTCAAAATCCAGTGAAAACCATCAGCTTACCCTGGTGTGAAAAACATTTACAGGAGTAAAATAATAATAACCAGTTGGAATTCTTCTTTTTTACAAGTGCATACTATATTTAGTTATAAGATAAAAATATACAATACAACAAATTGAATTATATTAAATAGCTAAACTAAACTACCGAAAATAATGTTTTATTAGTTTAAAACTTTACGATCAACAATATACATATCATAATATTGTATATTATACTCTTTTAAATTCTTCATTACTTTCATCATGTCTACCAATTTAAATTTAGTTTGGTTTATTTGTTTAACGATATATCAATTCCTTATGAGTTATTTGATGTCGAAATTTTATTTATTTATGAATATTTAATTGCAGTCATAACTATATTTTAATGTTCCATAGCATTTTTTTAATTGCACTTTGTTTATTTATTTATTTATTTATAATCCCTTGTTTGCACACATTTACATGGTTTCGAGTATTCCTATCTAACACAAAAAATTTGCATATTGTTGAATGGTCTCAAGTATTTTTTATCAAACACTAAAAATTTATATTCAATTAGCTGATTCAATGTAGCTATTCCTAATTAATAATAATCATTTGTTTGTTATATGGTTTCAAGTAATCCTATCTAACACCAATAATTTGCAAGTAACTATATAGCTTCAAGTAGCTAATAAAACTAACCATTATTAAAAAAAAATAATGGGTTCAAGTAACTATTCTTAATACAAATCACTTGCACATAGTTATATGGTATCAAAGATTCCTGTGTAATGCGAATATATTTCAAGTAGATCTATTTGATGGGATCATGACAGATACTTCTGGTCAGAGTAGACCTGGTAGTAATGTCAATGAAGAGGTATAGAACTTAAGTCTCACTATTTGATGCAGTTTAGTATCATACTCAGAATATAATTCATAAGAATTGAATATAACATGTTAATTTTAAGAAAGATCGTCTTTAGTTGTCAATTGTAAAGCATTATCTTAATTATCAAACGAAAATGTAAATCAAAATCATTTTTAAAAAGATCTCAAATCGATCTATTTGACCCATAGATCTAACAGACACTACCACTACGAGTCAGAGTTGACTTGCGAATAGTGATAACAAAGAAATGACTTTACACTCACCTGGAGTGGAGCCTCACCACCGGATATAGTTTAGCGCTATAACGTTTTTGAATATTTTCTACTCGGGTAGTACAGCCTGTATCTATTTTTTATTTGTGTTATTTGCTAGGTTACGGTTATATACAATTTTAATGAGAACTTTAGTAATATATCGGTTTAAATCTTTGTGACTTGGTATCATTTTTGAAAACATTATTTACTTAAAAAAATCAAACTGTTTTAACCGTCATCTTTTTCCTTTCTATTATTCCTTAGTTGCATACAAGACTTTGTCAAAGATGAATGTTTGCTGAGCGATACAGAAAACTGTAACATATTGTTGGATCGCAATTATTTCGGTACTTGCATTGATAAACTTGGGCTGCCGACTGTTAGAAAACATGTCTCAATTTGCAAGGTAACCACTTGTAGTTACTATACAACACCAAAGATTTTCGATACTGTCTTGTGTTCTTCCGTCCACCATTTCGCTAAAATGTGCCACAAAGAAGGTATATTTCCAAACTGGAGGGAAGCCACAGGCTGTGGTAAGTTTGAAAATAATCTATTACCTGAATTATTTTGACTAATGTCCTGATCTTAATTTACTACTTATCTAGAATAGGACTCCTATTCATCTATTTTTAAATATGGTCGAATTCGACTAATATCTCGATATATGTACTTATTAGAAAGACTATGTAAGAAAATCAAAATCTATCTAATTTGATAATAATCCATATATATATATATATATATACGTGTGTGTGTGTGTATATTGTGACGGCAAATTGACTAAAATCCCAAAACGGGACTTTATTTTCGCACGTGTGAAGACGGGGCACGTGTGAAGACGGGGCACGTGTGAAGACGGGGCACGTGTGAAGACTTGATCCCCTATAGAATAAGTCCTCGTTCTGAGTTTTTCTCTCAGGCATATAAGACCTGGCATATTACGTGAGGGATTAATTTAGAGCCAGACTGACCGCCGCTGGCAAGGGGTTCCAAATTTCACACTATCACACACCCACCAGGCCGCTAAACTTCCTTCCCCTCGACAATGGAAGATAATGAGCCTATAGGTTTTAGTCGTAATAATATTATATTGTAGTAGTCGGCAACTCTGGTTTCCCGTGTGATATTTTAAAGGAATTAATAGGACAATTCTAAGCAAGATAACATAAGGCGAATAGAAGCTGAAAAGAAAATGTGACAACAACAAATTCGTAGTAGAACGGCAAAGAACAACTTAGACCAGGTGGTAACATAAAAATACATGAATTCCTTTACTACAGTTATATACACTTTCAAAGTGTCAAAACATATAATAATTGGACAGTCCACGAATATAAATGTCTTTTCTTGACTTTTGTTTTTCTTCAAATTGAGAGAGAGAGAGAGAGTGGTATACAAAATTTGGGTATAAAGGAGAAATGTCCCAAAGTTACTTATCTTATTTTTCGATGGTGTTCCACTGGAGAATCTTTCTTCTTTCACGGGCTAATAGACTTTGTTCTATTTTTTTTTTTTTTACACTGGCTTGAAGAACCTGGGGTCCTTCGTGTCTCAGTAATTCTTTTGTCTTCCACCCGGAGTAAAATGGCTATGGTTCGTCTGCCCGCTACCAACCCTGCTCAAAAACTAATCTTTCTTCCTATTTACTTCCGCTGAGGGGAAGGGGTCCCCACTTACGTTTTGAGGTCCCAGCCAATCATTTGGCTTCTCTCTTCTCCCCCTTGGTGTCCGGCGACCTGAGGTTACTAAGTACCAACATCTGGTCTCCCCTGTGTGACCCACATTCCTTCCTAACGATCACTTGTTTGACGGCTAGATACTGTTAATTCAACAGGAGGATAGTATTAATCTTATCTCCCTCCTCCCAGTGGGATATCGCGTGACAATATATATATATATATATATATATATATGGGAAACTGAAAGTGAATCCAACGGTATGAAAATGTAATAAAATGCTGGCTGAGATATTCAGCCTGTCACAGGAAAAAGTAATCAAATTTTGTAAAAATAAATCAGTGTTTTGTGTATCAAAAGCACACTTAACACACATACACACACACACACATACAGACGCGCATATACGGATGCGTGTATGTGTGTGTGTAAAGTGTGCTTTTGATACACAAAACACTAGTTTTACTGTTACTAAGCACACACACACACACACACACACACACACACACACACACACACACACACATATATATATATATATATAGTACCTGTAAAATTGTCTTTGAAGCGAAGCAAAAATTGTAAATTTTATAGACTAGTGTGAACTAAAACTTCTCACTAATAATGGAACTAAAAACAATTCCACCCTTTCAAGAAGTATTGCATCTTTAGGATGTTCTACAACTTTTTCGATCGCTCGAAGAAGAGATGAATTCGTATCTTTCTTGTGGCTGTCTCAGTCAGAAATTGAATGTGACGCATCCATTCCATTTTCTGAGTCGTAAACCGTTACCTCCATAAACCTACTTTTTAAAAATGACAAAAATGAATAAATACATTTTTGATTTATGATTAAAAGCATTTTTCTTCTTTTTTTTTAATCTCGAGCCCAATAATCATCAGATGAAATTAAAAATGATGAAGGTCATCGCTGCTTAATAGGGCATCGAAGTTCAGCCTCGCCCAGGAAACATAGGACTCGACACTGGTTATTAAGTTTCTCAAAGTGATTGAAGTAAACACCAAGAGAATAAAATATAAGAAATAAATCTTTCGTTAATTCAATGATGAAAAAAATATTCTCAAATAAAAGTCATTCTTTTAAGAGGTTTTGCTTAGTCTGGTACACAATCCTTAAAGTACCTCCTGTTACAAAGTATTCTCTCGTCTCAGAACTTATCAGTCTCATCATTGCTTAACTTTGGCAATGTGATTTCAATGTGACTTGACTGTAAGTCAGTCACTTACGAATCTGATCTTAGTTTAGCAAAAGGCCAGGAAAATTGAGCACCCAGTGAGAATCAACTCATTAATATTGGTCTGCTAAACTAGCTTGCTAACCGCTAAATGTCCAGAGGCACTCTTTAAAAAAACTAAGCATAACTTAGATTCAGCGCATGACCAGTAGTATGGGGCACCTAGTAAAGATCAAACTCATTATTCAGTAATGGTGGATCTGTAAAACTACTGAGTTAACCATTACATCATGATGGAGTGTCCATTTTCTAATAAAAGTCAATTCAAATAATTACTTAGACACTCAACTAAAAGCATCTTTATTATTTATTATTTATATGCAACTTATATGTATTTTTTTTTTTCAGTTATCACCTGTCCACCAAATGAAGAATACCAGCCTCATATTCTTACCTGTCAGCCAACATGTTCCGATCCTTATCCCACCTGTAAAACATACAAAGAGGGTTGTTTATGTAAAGACGGTTTTATTCATAGAGGCACAGAGTGTGTACCGTATTCTCTTTGTGGATGCATCTACAACAATAAATTTATGATGGTAGGTATCAAACACTATAAACAATTGTTAATGGTAATTGTTCTTCGGCTTCTTTTATTCTAATTCTTGCCATTGAATTTATGAACCTATTCGTTTCCAATAAGTAAACGCAATAAGATATGAAATAAGGGTCAATAAAAAGTATAATGTCTCGTTCCAGAAGAATCCACTCTTCCTGATTAACACTTCCTACTTCACTTGAACGAAAGAGTTTACAATTATTTCCTTATCATGCCTAAGACAAGGCTGAAAGAACAGAATACTTTTTATTTCCTTACTCATATAAGTACTGAAGGGTGTCCTACACTAAAAAATGACCAAACAGTGAGCTGATATTAATACGTCCGAATTGTGGGATGATATCAAAATATCCAAATAGTGGGATGATGTCAAAATGCATAAATAGATCCCACTATTTGATATTAAAATCCCTAAATAGTTAGATGATAATAAAATGTCCTTTTTTTATATTTGCCGTTCATTGTTTATATCACTAGACTAACGCTTTTGTATCACGCCTTTATGGACAGTGCTGATATCCACTAAAACTTAGCTCGTCTTGTACCAGAGTATAACTGATTAACCCTTAACACGTATTTATCCAACTCTTCCACCACGTGCAGGATGGGACATAAGGACAATTTTTAAGTGGAGTAAAGCTGATTTAAATTCAGAGTTTTCCTTCTCCTAGACTGGTTACCTTACTGAGGCAAAAGAACCCAGTCTGTTCTACTATTCACCCATAGCTGGGAGAAGAACGAATGAATCCATATCTTTCCCAAGAACATAAGAATGAAGTGAAATGTAAACCGCTTCGTCCGGGATTTGAACTATAGTCATCGATTATATGTTAACTTTTATGCTAGGCATACCTCCAATGAGCATTCATTAAAGATGTGATGTGTACAAAATGCCTTCTTTTATCCCAGGATCTTCGACGTTAGTGTGCAAAGCAACCTTGGTTAACATGAAAAACAAAGCAGTAGCAGCAGCTCATAAATAAAAATCAAACCTCATATAATGATGTTGTTGATGACTGTAGTCGAGGGTGACCTGAAGGCTCCCTTTTCGATAGCTACTACACCAAGATGTAGTGGAGGACGCTACTCCTTTTCCTGGATTGCTCCATTTTACCCTTGATCCTTACCTTATAATGCTGAGTGTTAAGCAAGGTAGCATCAAGTACCATTTTTTGAGTCTTCGGTATGACTCGACCTGGGATTGAACACAGGTCTTCCGGGCCATTGGCGAACACTCTAACCATTATGCCAATGTCCGGTTATAATGATATAAACCCTATATATAAATATAAACTTTGTTCAAGTCAAATAATTGAGTTAAGACGACAAAGCAGTCTCATTGTTGTAAGAGTGTAATGGACTTTATTGAGGGTTGGATGAACGCTGCAATGTTTGTAGACTTTAAGTTGTAAGTTGTGGAAAGTGATAAAAAAATCTAGGTAACCATTCTTTCTAACAGATAATGCTGGTAGAAGAATGAAATGTTAAGTCTTGGATCTTAACGTATTTTATTGGTTTGTAAAACTGACAAGGAAGAATATACCAAAACAGGAACGAAAATTAGAAAAGAGGGAGAGATGTGAGGATGAAGGAAAATTGGCTTGCTGGTAAGAGCGTATGTGAAAATACTAAAAGGTAGTCTTGTGTAAGTAATAAAAATATATATTTGTTCGAGTTTCTTTGTTTATTGACTGTGTGTGTTCGAAATTATACGTGAACTCTTATTTTTTATGTCGAATGATTCCCAACGTGTATTGGGAGTGTTTACTGTATTACGAAATCCGTTAAAAATGGACGCCCCCAATTGAACAAGAACAGGTTCTTGCTGCCGCTGCTGCTCTATACTGGAGAAAAAGAAGATTCGTCTTGACGCCCTTTTTTATACTAGGATGTGTTGCTATGATGACGCTTTGGTGCCCCACAACGAGAGTTATTTTACACGCAAGGGAGATAATCCCATCCAATTGATTATAGTAATGTCTTATTTATGAATAAAATCGCCCAATTTTGTTTTTTTTTTAGCCATCATTTAACTGTGTAAGGAGACAATAAATAATTATCTCCTTTAAAGAATGGGCATGTCTCGGACCTTGTTCGGGAACAGTTATGCCACGTAGCCATTTTGCTTTTCTCTATCAACTAAACTTTTTCAGTTTTTATACCCCTTTTACATACTGCTTGTTCATGAAACAAAACATGTATATTTCTAGCAGTTGGGTCATGTAAGATTATTCTTTCTTCTTAATACCATTGGTATATATATTATCTATATAAAAGGTTAAACGCGTTTATCTTTCTTTTCTTGAATACAATATTAATATACCACAAGTATACTAATCCTAATATTGGTCCTTTGTGAGTGGGGACTACTAGAATATCATCCAATATGTATTTTTTAAACTAATCAAAGAACTTGGCATTGCCTGGGGCAAAAGAGTGGGGAGGGAATCTTAACTAATATACAGTAATCATGAGCACATTAACAAACCAAGCTGATTTGCCTCATGTCCAATCAACATTTATATCAAATGTGAATGGTAATGGGGATAGTTTATGAAATATTTAAAAAAAATAGATGAAGCAGCGGCCATTTTCGATGTCTTGGTATTATGTAGTATGTACACCCCTTTACACATAGAACTACTACTCACAGTAGAATATCGTTAGATAATTGTTTATTTCGAAACAAGCATTAGAATATAAAATAAGAAAAATGCCGTTTATTTTGCACTAAATTAATATTTTTTTCCAAACCAATTAAAACGTAAAGAAAATGTTTTTAATAACTATTTCTGATTACATTTTATTTCTGATTTGTTAAATGATGAAAACGATTAATTGAATTATTTATTCAAGCTTATGAAGCAATTTTGTTTTTTAAATTTCAGATTAAAGAGGAAATTGTGTCTAGTGATTGTCAACTGAGGGTTAACTGTGTTGCACCAGGAGAAATAGAAAGAATTGTCACAAAACCTTGTATCAACGGTAGATGCATCTTAAAAGAGGAAAAGTATCAATGTGCTTGCAATGCTGGTTACATATTTGAATCGGGCCAGTGCAAACTAAGTAAGTAAAAGTAGAGATATTTATTAGTATCAAAAGTATATTCATTTATTTTTACAAAATTTAATTCCCAAACTCATTTCATGTAGACATCTAAATATTATCATCATCG
Source organism: Sepioteuthis lessoniana (assembly GCA_963585895.1). Lineage (NCBI taxonomy): Eukaryota > Metazoa > Mollusca > Cephalopoda > Myopsida > Loliginidae > Sepioteuthis > Sepioteuthis lessoniana. Next base: position 58,358,492 of record OY757921.1, read on the forward strand.
TATTACTCTTGGCGAGTTTTTCACATCAACGTTAACTGATGGTTTTTCACTGGAGTCTGAGTGACAGCAAGTCTCCTCAAGTCTCCAGGACTCTTCTAAGTATTCTATCTGATCTTAATGCTGCAGTCTGGATGGTCTCCGTTTGTACTCTTACTTACAAGTCTTCCAGTTCTTTTACCAATTCTCTGGGGATTGTTCCAAGTACATCAATTACAATCGGTATCGGCGTCACCTTGTTCCATAGATTTTTAAAAAATTCCCTAGCAAGGTCTAGATATGTATTTCTCTTTTTGCTTTCTTTTTACTCTGTGATCTGCCAGGATAGCAAAGTCCACTATTCGGTAGTTCCCCCCCCTCTCTCTTTGTTGATTATCACTAAGTCTGGTCATCTTGGAATTAGGTGATCTGTTTGTATCTCAAAATCCCAGATAACTTTGTACGTCTCATTCTCTGAGACGGATTCTGGGTTGTGCATATACCACTTGTTCGTATAGGCAAATTTAAACTTCTGGCTCAATTCCCAGTAGATCACCGTTCCCTCCCAGTCGTGTCTAGTCTTATACTTTTGGTACTAATTTGCTGCATTCTCTTATTATGTGATTGATAGTTTCGTTTCTATCACCACAGAATAACACTTGCCATTTTGTTGCGTCTTATCTATTTTTGCTTTAAAATAATTGGTCCTTAAGGCGTTGCTTTGTGTTGCTATTATAAGAAATTCAGTTCATCTCTTAAGGTTTCCCTTTCTTAGGCATATCCAAGTTTTCTCGAGTGAGGTTTCGCTTGTTTGTCGCTTAAAATATCCATACAATTGCTTTTCCCCCCATTTTTGTTCTCTAGTTTTTGTTGTTCTGTTGATCCTAATGTTGTTTATGTTGTTTCTGGTCGCTGTAATTAATTTTTCTTAGCTCTTTTTTATATAATGTTCGAGTCCTCGTATCGATGTATCGACGCTATCTCCAATGCTATTGATTTATCTTCCTCCTCCTTTTCTAGATACATATGTCAATGTCATCGCTGGGATATAAGGCCTTATGCATCACCATAATTATTATTATTATTATTATTATAATACTCTGTGGGAACTTTTGACTCGCCAAGTAACAGTTGGTTTTTATTGTAGTCTAAGTGTCAACAAGTCTCCTCAGCTCCCCAGGTCTCTTTTAAGTATTCTTGCCGACCTCAACTTTGGTGATAATAGACTCAATTCTTCTTCGGATTTTTAGTCCCGCCATTCCCTTTTCAAGTTAAAAAAAATTTTCAGGTGCTTTATCAATGATTGATATTACTGTTAACTTTATATTCCACAATTTCTTTTGCTCTCTGGCCCCACCGATAGAGCGGTTGAATAAAGGGGTTGGCTCAAAATTCTCAGATGATAACTGATTATAAGATATAAAGGGTCTAAAAGTTATGACCTTATCAAACAAGCTGAGGGCACGAGTCTGTGTACAACAGTATATAATAATTGTATGGAGTTTGGTTTAGCTGATTAGAGCAGAAAGTTTTGACGGCAAATCTATTTTGGAGTGAGATCATATGGTGATGGTTATCATTGCGTAAAGAACATTATTTATAATTCTGTCTGTATAAACAGTTTTAATGGAACAGTATTACATTATATATATATATATATATTATCATTTTGAAAAATGTTGTAATTTTTGTACTTGGTATTCATATTCATTTATGATTTTTATTTTTGTGATGAAAAATCAGAATTTGATAAAACCACATTTTGAAGTTATACTGAAAATTAAATAATTATTCTTTTTGAAATCTGTAATTATCTTATTTACGACGGATTGTATCTTTTTAAAAGACTTAATACAAAAAATTAGTGGAAATGATTTTAAATGTAACTATCTTACACTTTGGAAATTTCAATAAAATGTCATTCGGCCAAGAAACATTTCACGTCTTTTAAAATCCTTTTAAAAATCATTTTAATTTTTTATCTTATGGCAAGGAAAAGATGGCGGAAATTGAAATTCTTCTTCAAATTACCAAATTTCAAAATAAAGTATATTTCTTTGCCTACTTTTAGCTTTTGTTCTTCTTTTGTAAACTGTAAACTTTTCGTTCGTAATAGTCATTTTAAAAAAATTTCTAAGATTTTTCTTCATACAAAAATGTCTATCATCAAATGGGTTAATGCCAAAAAAGGATGACATCAAAACGCTCCCAACCAGCCAGTTAGACCAAATATCCCCATTCTGGTTCTCTGCAACCTTATTAAAGATTTTTGTCTTTCGGTATGATGACATTATATTTTTCAAACTATGTCATGGGAATTCATTTTTGTAATAAACTTTATAATAAATATGATTGATCACTTTCTAGTTAATCCTTGTGCACAACACCCATGCAAAAATGGCGCCACATGCAAAACTAAAGATACCAAATACAAATGTATATGCAAAATTGGCTTTGAAGGAGAGGATTGTTCTGTTGGTAAGTTTACACTTTATCTAAAAATTCAATCAATAAGTTTTCATTCGAATGATGGATTCAAGCTTAACTTTATTAATCTATTGATCTTGAGCATTATTTTAGTATATACAGTTAGACTGATATTCAGGCTTAGAGAAATCTCGTCAGATACTACGAATAAAAGGCTTAACATTGCGACCATTTACCGACTTTCTTTCATTGGGATTATGGGGACAGCTCTAATGTCTGCAACTTGCAGCAAAATCCGAGTATATTTTGTGCATGAATTTTTTTATGAATATTATGTGCTCAGGTAGATGATATCTGAAGGCAGAGGACTTGATATTCTGAGTATAATCTTCTAGAGTCAAAGAAACATAACAAAAATGTTGGTTAACATTTTAACGCTTGCCACCTTATCATAATACTAAATATTAAAGGTCTGATTCAAGGCTATACCAAGTTAAAGTTTGACAATCATGGCACTCAGGCCTTTAACGGGAGGTGAGCGTGTGATCGTGTAAATCACTAGTAAACTACAATTACGGAGAAAATCTTTAACATTTTAGCCTGTTGATTGTATTGGGGAAAAGTTCTCGAAAGGCTGTCAAAAAGGTGGAAAAGAATTTGTCCCTTGATTTCGATGACTAAAGAACAGACAAAAACACTACAAAAACCCACTCACGATTTATTCCCTCAGACCGGTTAGAAGGAATATACGGAGTGCTTTTCTTCAACGAGACTGTTTACGAGGATCAAACGTTGTATGTGGGCTCAGCTAGGCAGTGGGTAAAATCTCGCAATTAAGCTGGATACAGAGAGAGACGATTCATACTTTTTCTGAAGGTGTTAGTGCTAAGCGAACATGAACTTTGTTGCATTTTCAGCCAGTAGCCATAAAGATATCCCATTGCTCCTTTCCTTTTACGTATACTTATGCTATATCGATGTTTATTTTTAATCTTTTAATCTTTTTAAATTTTTTTACTACTTTAAAATTTATGAAGCAAAGTAGTTTTAATTTGATAAAAGCCTTAAACATAAACGTTTTGCTGACTGGGTCCAATTAGAACTAAGTGAAATCGAGGTTGCCGATTACGCAATTAGTAAGGCCCCACCATATTCGATTTATAAGAAATTTATAATTCATATCATTATTTATCTATGATCAATTTTCTGGTGTTTGAATGATTTAATTTCGTCTCTTTTATTTCTTCAGTGGATCATTGTGCCATGAAACCATGCAAAAATGATGCCATTTGTAGAAATAAAGATGATACGTACATCTGCATTTGTAAGGATGGCTATGAGGGAAGGAACTGTCAAATACGTAAGTAGATTTGAAAAATATTATTCATGAGTGCACCGCCCAGTATTCTTACACTGACCCCCACCACTACACAAGTGTGAATTTAACGCACATATTTGTATATATATATATATATATATATATATAGGTATTCTTCAATCCAGTAAATCTGGAGTAGGGAACAATTCCGTCTGGACAAATGAATTATTCAAATTTCGAATATTTAAATATTCCTGGTAGAGAGCTCAATGTAAATAAATTCACAGGGCAAATAGTATTATTTCAAGAAAAAAACAATATTCGGTCACCACTTTCATTTCTCAGTCATTTGATAATTCGGTAAGTGTCATCGATTAAAGATCATTAATACTTACCTTATCAGTTAATAATATGGTTTTATTGAAAGTTGGAGGTAAAATGAAATTAGTTTTACATCGACGTTTGTTGATTGTCCCTTGTTGATAACATCAAACGTTTAGCAATAGTATTATAAGAGGCCATTGGCCAAATGAGTAGTGTTCGCCAATGGTCAGGGAGACCGGTGTTCATTCCTTGGTCGAGTTATACCAAAGACTCCAAAAATTGTGCTTGATGTCGCCTTAGTTAACACTCAGCATTATAAGATAAAAATAAAAGGTAAAATGGAGCAATCCAGAGAAGGAGTAGTACCTTCTCCTACACCTTGGTGCACTAGCTATTTGAGAGGGAGCCTTCAAATCATCTTTGACTAAGGTCACCAACTTTACTTTTATTATAAGAGGTGATATTTGAATTATATATATATATATATATATATATATATATATATATATATATATATATATAGGGGTGTGTGGGTGTGGGTATGTATGTATATTGTATTTGAAATTTTTATAAATTGTCACTATTTAGTGTGTGTGACTAATGTAAAAGAAGCAAATAAACTTTTTAGTTGAATTTTTTTTGTACTGGCAAATCTTACAAAAATATTCTAAATGTGTATTTCATATTGCATAAAATCAAGTTATAAAAGAAAAATATCAGTAAATGTTACATTTTACCATCATACTTTGATTTCTTTGGATCAAAGTCGAGAAAACTAGTCTGAATTGATAAATGTATGATACTACCAATACAATATTCTATAAAGTCAAATAAAAAGTTTCAAGCAAAAAGAAAAAATGTTTATTGAATTTTCCTACTTGAATTTCTCTAGCATTTCCTTGTGAATTGAAACCCTGCAAGAATGGGGCGGAATGCACAAATGATGGAACTGAGTTTATTTGCACGTGCAAACCTGGATTTATGGGAAAAACCTGTATTGAATGTGAGTCAGATTTTCGCATCATTTTGGATAATTCCGGCTTTATTGATTAATTTGGTTATTCATGAATTATTTGTGATTTAAAACAAATAATAAAATCTTAACATTTACTTTTATAGCAAATCCCTGTGGACTGGAGCCTTGTAAAAATGGTGCTAAGTGCTTTAATGATAAAGATACTTTCAGATGTGAATGTCCTGCTGGTTTCATGGGAAAAACTTGTGTTGAACGTGAGTTTCATTATTTATTGCTTCCTTTTAAATCTATTGACTGAAACCAGAAAACAATAAAACTAAATGCAAAAATAATAGAACTTCAATGTTAGAACCGATAAACAAAAATTTGTTCGTTTTTATACATCTTTTTAAAAATAAAAGTACGTCTGTCACAATACCATCAGGGACAATATTATTTTTTTTAATTTGTTAAAACTTTCATTTATTGTTTCCTTATTAATTTGTTTGAAACAGATGATCTTAGCATTACAATTCAAATATCTTAAGTTGTTTTATATAATATTAATGAAGAAGCGAAATTCAGTTACAATCATACTTCTAACTTCATATAGTATGAAATGTAAATATATTTACGAATTTTGAGAATTTGAAGTTTGATTGGTAAATACGGCCTCTGGTCATAAAGCTATTTTTAGACTAGACTGAATAGTAAAACTGGTATCAAAATGAAGTAAATTCATTTCTTTTCAAAATTACAAGGGTTGATAGATAATTAATATCTTTACCCTTATATTATGTTTGAGATCAAAGAAAATAATGAAAGTAGTATCGAGGTAAATATTGTAATTTGTTTCTTTAGTTTTAAGAAAACTGAATCATCAGTTCTACCAATGTGTAAGGAAAACGAAAGTACCAGGTCTGTCATTGTCATCGGTCAATAAATATGTAGTAGGTTTGGTTTGGTTTGTTTGGTTTTATGGCATATCAACCTTTGTAGGTTATTTAATGCCAAATCCATTTTTATGTAAATAATCTGTTCTATTGAAAATAGTTCAGTTTAGTATAAGTACACAGTTTAATTGTCAAAAACATTTCCATTTCAAACTATTCAAGCAGTTATATGTAACAATTCAGTTAAGTGTAAATACAGTTTTAATGTCGAAAAACAGTTCTATTTGAAATAATTCAGTTAAGCATAAGCGTGCAGTTTAAGTGTAAGTACGGTTTAATTGTCAAAAACGTTTCTATTTCAAGCTATTCAGTTTACTCAATTCATTTTAGCATAAGTATGCTGTTATTTCTATTTAACCCATAGATAGGGCCCTATCAGGTGCTACCACTCCGGGCCAGAGTGGACCTGGGAGCGATGGCAATGAAGGGGTACTCCACATTCCCCCAAGCTCCAGCATTGCTGGAACCTCACCATCAGATTGTTTAGTGTCATATCCAGGACACTCGTTAGTGGGGGTCTTACCCCTCTGCAGAGGTGCAGTCAGTGTATTCTACAGCCCCAGCTGACTGGGCAAATATGTAGTAGGACTCTCTCCTACTCTCGGAAGCAAATAGTTGCTGGAGTATTGTATCGAATTTATTACAGCTACCTTTCCCAGTGCTTGTGACGATAGTACAATTATTTCTCTTGAAAGCTTATTTTTCGGGAGTCGCCATTTAGTGTTATATATTATTTGGAATGTTTTATTCATCGTCTTTTTTCCATTCATGAAGAAAGATTCTCGCTTACTTCTGATCCAGAATTCAACTTTAACTTCAGCATTGGATGACAAATGTTCACTTTTCAATGCCCTTTTCAGTTTTGATTAGAAATAGAAATTTTATGGCGCGAAATCGAAGCTGTACAAAGAGTGTGTAACATGTATGAACGCCAATCTTTTCGCTGTGTGTCACTGAAATCGTGTTACGTTGAGGGGTCTCGACAAAAGTTGCCGAAGACAAAGAAGATATGAAAATATGACGAGTTCACACCAGGTAAAAAAGGAAAATAGTCAGACATATGATCATAGAAAAATACCACTCTCCTTATTACTATGTTTCAACTTAATTGTAAACCAGTCTCGAATCGGGAACATGTTAAGTTATAGTTTTGAGTCGATGGAATTGCTAAATCGTTGCTTCTCCACCCCACGCGTAGAGGGAAGAAGTCGAACTGCGAAATTTAAGTAATTCCTTGTTCTTTGTCTATGAAAAACTTACTAGCTTATTGTGAAATTCCCAAACTCTTGTGTCACCATTTTTCGCACCTGAGACAAGAGTTCTCGTAATTGACCTTTTGATGTCGGTCGCATAGTTGGTCTCGAGGTTCACTGGTGGTAAGAAGCGGCAATTACGTTACAATCGATCGTTCTGGTCCTTACTTACCACACACACACTCGTCTCTTTTCGGTCACAGTTTTTGGCACATCAATTCCGGGAGCAGATATTTTTCTCGTCCATACAACCATCATTATAAATGTCTTCATACGTTTGTGAATTTTGATTCATGTGAAACCTTCTAATGGAAAAAATCTATTTGTAACTGTACTGTAATATACGTATTGTATTCTAACACCCTTATGAAAATGTAAGCGCAAAGGTGTCTTTTCTTAAGGCACTAATTAATTAAAGTGCTCATTGTTTCTATAGGTAAATTGAGATCGATTTCCGCTAGATTCAGTAAACCTATACAGCAAGTATTTAAAAAAATGTCGGCGTATCACATGATTAGAACATGAATCAGCAAACTATTCGTTTGGTATGAAAGTGTATGACACTTAATGCTGATATAAAGATTGAAATATACTCATTAATATCTATAAACAACGCTTGCTGTATATCGATAAAATTAACAGGGGATTAATTATAGTGGATTGGGTATCTGAATATTCAACTCCGAACTCTTAATAAGTAAATTCATGCCAAAATATCACTTTAAGCTAATCGCAAATGATAATTGTCCATGGTTCACTCTATAGCAATCCGTTTGAGATTATTCAATTATTTACAAAGAAGTGAAGCTTCACAAGGTACTATTTCAGAGCATGTTCTTAGGGATGTGTTCAATCCTCACTGTATGCCCTGTTAATTCTGATCTAATAGTTGGGTTTAGGATTTAGTTTTCACTTTCCGCTAATGCACTCGAGAAAGACATGTATCCATCCACTTCACATTACATCACACATTACAAACGCTATATACACAATACTGTCAGACAGTAAACTGGCACTAAGCACATATGAACAGTACTTTATATACTACTGAATATATTTTCAAGCATGTTTTTATCTCTAATATCAACGACACCACGTGATTGGATATCTTACTTATCAGTAAACTCTCATAAAATCATTTCTTGAAAGTGAATGAATGTAAACAGGTTTGTTATATTTTTGTTGTTTGAAATTCTTGTAGTTTTTAACCATTTACTAAATGAATAAAGAGTCATGTCATTCTGAAGTACACGATGATCCAGTTTAGAATTGAAAGCTTGAATTTTAGTCTGTATTTCCATTAAAAAGAATTCTTTAATCTTCTGACAGAAACTCTAAATTTTTATTTGAAACTTTTTAGTAATATTGCTAAGATTTCGGTGAAATTATTTGCTTTTAAGGGTATGGATTATAAAATGTTGTTGATGATTATCCTCGGAATAAAATCCGGGAATGGGGAAATTAACTGATAAAAACGAAGCCTATACATTAGTTATGCCCTTAAAATTTTACCAATAAATCGACAATATACTGAAAAAAGGTAACTGAAATTTTAAAAAATTATTGTGCGTTAATGCTAATGGAAAGTTTGTTGGTTGGGGAGATATTTAGTCAAGTTTCCCCTAAACAAAGATTAATATTAGCATCAGTGTATCCACGATATAATAACATTTAACTCTACAGAATGAAAGACAAGATAAATTCATTCACTCGTACATAAACATTTAACATCTAATATATTCAATATACATACAAGTGATATTAAAAGAAAGAATATACGAATATTTCCCAACAAATATAAATATATTGTTCCATGAACAAGCAGTATGTATAAGGGGGGACAAAAATGAAAAAAAGGTTTAATTGATGAATGCAGATAATAAATCCATATGGCTTTTCCGTTCCTTGGCAGAGACAGTGACAACGTCTCTACTATTCAAAGAACAGAGGCAAAAAGAACCTGAGAATGAGTTTCTTAACTGTCATTTCCCTTAACAAACATATAAATTATTTAAGGTAGATAATTATTTCTGTATCCCTACAAGTACTCCTTCTTTAAACAGGTTCTAGAAACGATAACAAGGAGTCCTGTTTTTAGTACAATGATGGAAAAAATAGATTCACCGCACGCACATAGCTGGTTGGCCAATACTGACGAGTCCACATATAGATTTTGATTGAAGAACGTCGCATATGAGTTCGTTATTGCTTCTCTAGCAATGCCCCTCATATCTTGTTCGTCTTACTTGGAGGATTTGTGAGATCGGAGGCAAGTGGCTGTACAGCTGCTATTTTGTTGGTGTTGCTTCCAGGATTTGTTCAAAATAGCACGTAGCATTCTAGTGTTGTTTCTATCGAGCCTTTTCTACCTGCGTTTCGTTAGCGTCCATGTGGTTCATCCATACAGTTGTACTGACACACCCACGATTTAGAAGAAATCCCTTTTTATTTTATCGGAGAGATCATATTTCCCAATGATCGATAACCTATCAATAACAGTCCATAACTTCTCTATGCATATGTTGACATCCCTTTCAGTTGATGAGATATTACTCCCGAGGTATGTGAACTGGTCAATTAATTTAAGAGGATTGCCATGTAAAGTGGAGATGGCTCCTTGTTTAAAACACATGAGCTCCGTTTTATTTGCGTTCATGTGGAGGCCAATACCTCCTGCCGCTTACTTCAGTCTATGCAATAGAGAATAGGTTTGAGCAGGTATATCTGTGAGAAGAGCTAGATAATCTGCGTTGTCAGCATCTGTCATAGTTTCTGCGGGATATTATTTGTTTCTTGTGTTTCTTAGTGCAAAACTATTTTATTTTATTAGATCTATTAACTTCGAACGATGTAGATAAGGCAGATTAGAAGCATATATGATGCTAATGTATCTGCTCGCAAAACTCCAGCGACAATCTTGAAAAAGTCGGTGTCACCATCAGATGAGCGAATCATTGCCTTCGTGTTTTTGCAGTGCATCATTATAGCGGTAACAGTTTCTTTGGGAAAACCATATACTAGTTGTATTTGTTCCATGTTTCCTCTGTGTATGGAATCAACTGCCTTGGAGAAATCCGCGAAATAGTATTATCAGGAGATTTTTTGTACGTACTCCTTCGATTGTGACACTCATTAGGCCAATCGATTGGACTAATAAGTAGAGGGTCAGCCCATGGTCCGGGAGACCGGGGTTCAATCCCATGTCGAGTCATACCAAAGATTTTTAAAAATGGCACTTAATGCCGCTTGCTTAACAGTCAGCATTATAAGGTACGGGTCAAGTGCAAAGTGAAGCAATCCAGGGAACGGAGTAGTGCCCTTCCCTACACCTTTGTGTTGTAGCTATTAAAAAGAGAGCCTTCTGGTCACTCTCGACTAAGGTTGCCAACTTTACTTTTACTTACTCCTTTGATGATAAGGTTAATAGTCAGAATCAGTGAAGTTGTGGATCGATTTCTCTGAAAACCGTTCGATTTTTTCCTGAGGATTTTCTCGAATCCAGGTTGGATACAATTGAGAAGCAAAGCTTTATAAACCTTAATAGCTATAGCAGTAAGGGTTATGCTTCTGAAGTTCTAAGTGATTCCGAGGTCACCTTACTTGGGGAAGAGGAAGATGCAGCCTTTTGTCCATTTCTCTATTGTTTTGTTTATAGATTGCGTTGCATAATCGAAAAAGTATATCGTCAAATTTTCTTGCTTTTGATACTTCAGAAGGTACTTCATCGAGGCCTTTAACATTTCTTCTTTGAATTTTTTTCAGTACGACGTCAAATTCTTCCTTCGTAAACTGTCCAAGTTTGATGTCTGGTTGGCAATTAATAATTTTTCCATAGGTTTATCAGTGATTTTAGAAAGGTTTCCAAGAAGATTCAGGAAATGTTCTTTCCCCCTCAGTAGTCTTTCTTCTTGATTTGTACGTGATGTATTCAATAAGTTTTCAGACTTTTTTTTGTACTGGCATTTAAAATCGTAAACTCTTGAACATTCGGTATGTTATTGCTATTCATCTTATGAGATGACAGATCAATTTTTAAATGAAGGTTTAAATGAACAGCTACAGCAGGAATTGGAATACACCCTACTAAAGCCTGATTTTCACAGCTGGTGAATTTCAAAAATGCAATCTAGACATGACGACACTTTAGAAGAACGATATGCAATAAGATTATGTTTTAAACTTGGAAAAAATGCCAGAGAAACGAATGGAATGCTTCAGACTACTTATGGAGCATCTTGCATGAACCGAGCATCAGTTTTTGAGTGGCATAAGAGATTCAAGGAAGGCAGGGAGTCTGTGAGGGATGATGAGAGGTGTGGCAGGAGTAAGGAAGTCAATACACCACAGTTGATTTGGGTTTAGGGTTAGGGTTACTATGTTGAGGTTTTAAGGGAGTTCAGGAAGAGGCCAGCACTCTTCAAATCGGGTCAGTGGCATTTCCACTAGGACAACTCCATCCTTGTCACAGACTATTTGACCAAAATGGGCATCAAGACAGTTCCTCAGCCTCCCTATAGTCCAGACCTTGCTCCCTGTGACTTTTGGTTATTCCCTAAGCTCAGAGTCTGTCGTTATGAAACAATTGATGAGATGAAAGAGGCTGTGACGAAGGTCATTGACACGCTCACACAAGAGGACTTCCATGGGGCCTTCCAGAAGTTGTTGGAACGGTACAACAAGTGCATTGCAGCTGGAGGAGATTACTTCGAAGTGACTAGAGTTTTATGTGTGTACTTGGCCCAGCGGTTAGAGTGTTCGCCAATGGCCCGGGAGACCTGGGTTCAATCCCAGGTCGAGTCATACCAAAGACTTTAAAAATGGAACTTGATACCACCTTGCTTAACACTCAGCATTATAAGGTACGGTTCAAGGGTAAAGTGGAGCAATCCAGGGAATGGAGTAGCGCCCTCCCCTACACCTTGGTGTAGTAGCTATCGAAAAGGGAGCCTTCGGGTCACCCTCGACTATGGTCGCTAACTTATCAATAAAAGTGCCACATACGAAAAAAGTCTGGAAACTTATTTAATGATCCTCGTATCTTAGTTTTGTTCTCGAGGTGCTTTTCCTTTTGCTAATTCCAACATTGTCTGCCTTGTTGATCGTGATTGTCCATATTCTACCAAGTTTCTAATTTTATTGATTTGGCCTTGAAAGTATTCTAGTTATTCTTGTTTATGAATATCTAATCTAGCTGTGATTTAGAGTTATTTGGGTAGGTGTTAGGACATAGTTTCCCCTCACTTTTGAGTAGTTTAGTATCAAGGCTGGTAAGCCAGTTTTCGAGCGAAAAAATCTGCTAGATATTCACCATTTTTGTTTGGCGAGTGGTGTAAACAGAATTCGTCTCTGCCAATATGAGCATTCATATTTCCATTGATGATAAGAACGTTGTGTTTGGCAATGTGTCGGACAAGGGAAGTTAGCTTGCTGTAGAAGGTGATGATGTCCGTTTCATCACGTTAGTTTAATAATGCTTTTTAAATTTTGGGTCGCAATTTGATTTTCTATATAACAACAAAATGGGAAAGTTGAGATGTAAGCATACCTTCTCTGAATGGACTGTTCCAGTAATAGTTTTACTGGTACTAAAATTATTTTGTATTTGAGCCTATCCTTTTGACGAATTAAAAGCGATCTAAAAATTTATAAGTGTCAGTTCTCAATTAAACACATTTGATGACAAAAGTGATGTAAATCCTTCAAAATGGAATATATTTAATTTAAGCAGAAAATCAATTATAACAATGAAAAAAAAATAGATAAAACATTTCAATAGTCTGTAACGTCTTCGTTGTGGTCTATTCTATCTTATTCGAGAGTGCTTATGATAAAACAAGGAGGATTGATACCATTTTTGTGAAGGTTTTATTGTAGAAGAATGTATGGAATAAAAGAATGCAGATTCCTCACAGGAATAAATTCAAAGACAATTTGCTCGTAATTCAACAACTATTTATCGAAGTTTGAATTAAACAGGAATGGAGATATAGCAGAGAAATATACGTATGTAGGATAATTCTTTTATACTACATAAGTGTTTTTGAAATTACTAAAAAGGAGAAGTATTGTTACAGAATTAAAAGGTAGTTATCTACTTGTCTTTGAGTTCTGTTTGGGATAGAAATGTCGGTAATATGTGAAGGCATTCTGCATCGTATAATGCGTCAATTAGAGTGTAACGTGAAGTTTGCCATTGCTAGAATGCCAGATTCCTGTAAGCTGGGATATTTATCCGTACATCCCACTGGGCAGGATTTGACACAATGTTTTTTTAGGAGAGGAGAATGTTGCGCACGAGTCTCGACTCATGCGCTGCTGGTCAATACTGGTTACTAGATGCTATGTGAACACTGCTAGTCATTGCTAAGTCTCTCGGCACAAAGCCAGATGACCTTGCTATGTGAATCAATGCTTATCATTGTTTGCCACCAGGCACGATAGCCAGGCAGCCGAGCTGCGACGCCAACTCAAAGATGGACTGTAAGCGGGTGTGTTCACCGATGGATAAGAAAGAGACAAAGAAAGACTCGAATTCGTGCCTCTGTGTAAATACTCAGACGTGAATAGGTTGTTTCAGTCAAGGGAGGTAATCTCACGAGTCAATGATACCCCCCCACGACTTGAAAAAAAATCAATACAAGCCTTTGCTTTCAAGATTTGATGCTACACTCTTTTACGGCTTTGAAGACATCTAAATTAATTCATTTTTTTTTTCAAAATATCAATTCATGTCTAAATATCTTTTGTTTATATATTACTCTTTTGAAAGATGTTCTGCAAAATAAAAAGTTGGCGACCGTAGTCGAAGGCGACCAGACGGCTCCCTTTTCAATAGCTTCAACGCCGAGGTGTAGGGGAGGGCGCTACTCCTATCCCTGGATTGTTCCTCTTTACCCTTAATACGTACCTTATATTGCTGAGTATTAAACAAGGAGGTATCAAGTGCCATTTTAAAAGTCTTTGGTATGACGCGACCTGGGATTGAACACAGGTCTCCCGAACCATTGGTGACATGAAATATTTGCTGATTATATTAATTAAAAAAAGTCTGTATTAGATATCGAATATAAAATTTAAACACTTTAAGGAGAGCGTGATCTAAAAAGGTACTATTCCACCCCCCCCCCAGGTTTTTAATAAGAAACTTGAAGAAAGTATTGACAGAATTAATAGAACCGAGAATAAGAACAGATAAAGATGTTTTTATTGTGTGTTATGATTTTGTCATCTCCTGATTCTGTAGAACAAAGTTAGAACGACCAAGAGGTCCAATTTACCACCCAAGTGTATTAAAAAAAGAAAAAAAAAAAAAAAAGAAAAGAAAAGACGAACAGCTTAAAGACAATCAAGATATATTTATAATAATATGAATATATCTACTCTCAGGAGAGTCAAATAATCTACCTTTATAAATCTGAATTAAATGTTGTCATATTATTGCAACACAGGGAAATGACACATTGTTGCAAGATGTCTATTAGTGTAGTACCATAATACTCACTGAAAATAAAGCAATTAAAAAAAAACTTACTATGAAATGATAATAATAATATTGTCTAGTCTGAATCAAGCTCACTCTTATCATTATAATTCCTCAAGAGAGATAAATATTAAATGCTGATTATAAAGTACTAACTTTCATTTATTTGTCATTGATTATAATATATGTTCTATAAATAGAATAGGATGTAACATTGAGCTTATTGGTCATGGAAGGTAACCTTTAAGTAAGTAGATCTAAAAATTTAAATTTTCATAAAACTACATTGTATAAAGCTTTCTTATTATTATAAAAAAAATTGTGTTCGTGTATGTGATGTTAATTAAAATAATAATACTTTAAATATTTCTCAACAGCCAACCCATGTGGACTAAAACTCTGCAAGAACAGGGCTAAATGTTTCAATGATGGAGAAAAGTTCAGATGTGTTTGTACAGCAGGTTACATGGGACTAATGTGTATTGAACGTGAGTCAATTAATTCATTTCTTTTTATCATGACAAAATTAAGAAAACACTTTATTTAGATAATTGTCTATATTTCAAATCTGTTGTTTTAATTATATGGCAAAACTAAATTTAAGGTTATATCAGAAAAAACATGATGAATTTTTGCTTGTTTGTGGAACGTATGAGACATTTTTTAGTGTCGGGGTCTTAAATTCAAGAATTCAAAAAGGCCATTGCGTTCAAATGAAGGGACACGGTAGGTTAATATTGAGGGTTGGAAGAGTGATTTCCACCGATTATAATGCAAATCTGCAATACAGCTGATAGGATGTTATTTACTAATTTTGATAAATCAACAAGCATATCATTTATTGATTTATCAAAATCAACAAGCATATCATTTATTGATTTATCAAAATCAATAAGCATATCATAGTAAGTGGGATATATACCTTTGTACAAAATGTAAAATTCACTTTTGTAAAATCACTTTTTCTGTTTTCCCTTTTGATAAATTCCGTTTTTTTCCATTTCATCATATTTCATAGGTAAATTGTGATAATTTATCATATTCCATAGGCAAATTGCAATAATTTGTACAATGAATATAACAGAAAGAAAAACAAAACAAAAAAAAAAAGAAGCAAAATTTAAAGGTTTATCCACTTCAAAAAAATAGCCAATATAATTTCTGTTTATCCAATAAATTCGTTCTCGAGCATATTTTTTATAATTTTCTATTTTTGTATTTTTGTATTTTGTCTGTTATCTCTGGCCAATATCAGTCGACAAATTTATTTCTTATTACTTTATGAAAAAAATCGTCATGTTTTGTTGTGAGTCAATTTTCCATAATTTCAGTCACTCCTCCAACCCAATAAGTTTTTGTAATATTTCAATGTCGTTCCAATTATTAAGAGTTAATTCTTATTAAGAATGTTCTTTTTTAAAATGTATAAAAAAATGGATTATTTTTACTTTTCAGTTTAAAGTGAAAGCGACTAGAATATCAAAATATATTTTACTCTTCTCTAGTGAGAAGTTTTAGGAAGATATTTGTCCCGAAAATTGTTTTGTCGTATGCTATAGAAAAGTAATTGTAAGCCGCATGTTTGAAGCCCCTGGTTTAGTACAAACTATTTAACCCTAAGAAAGTCCGTTGAATGATACTAAATCTATCTAATGCCAATTAAAAATGGGATAAAATAATTAGTAATTATCGGATCAATTTGAAATTGACTATCTCTATTTGTAGCAAATCCATGTGGATTGAAACCATGCACGAATGGAGCTAAATGTTTTAATCAAGGAGATAAGAACTTCAGATGTGTGTGTACAGATGGCTTCATGGGACCAACTTGTATTGAACGTGAGTATCTATATATATATATATATATATATATATATATATATATATATATATATATATATATATATACCAGCTTGTCATACACACGTATACACACAGAGACAGACAAGTCCACGCATGCATACACACACATATATCAGTTATGCTTGGTGGTTGGAAGATGTTTTAGTCGAGTCCCCACTCCCCAAGGACCAATGCGTGATATATTAATACTGAGCACAGACAAAATAAACTCACTGGTGCTCTTTTACAAGGATGGCTTTGGTATTAAATAATCACCGGATGTTGATATGCCATTAAAACAAAGAAACAAACAAATAGATGCATCCCAACAGCAAGAAGTATACACATTGTTCAATGAATAAATAGTATATAGAAGGGGTACAAAATTGAAAAGAGATTATTTGATAAGGCTAGGTAAAAGATAGCCATGTGACTTTATTGTTCACTGGCATAGCCAGACAATGTCTCTACTGTTCAAAGATTAGTGGCAAGAAAAGGTCGGGAGACCGGGTTTCAATCCCAGGTCGAGTCATACCAAAGACCAAAAGATCAAAACAAAAAAAAAAAAACGGTACTTGATGCCTCCTTACTTAACATTCAGTGTTATAATTTACGGATCAAGGGTAAGTGAAGAAACTCAAGGAAAGGGGTAGCACCATATCCTACAACTCAGTTGTAGCTACTTAAAAGGAAGCCTTTGGGTCGCTCATGACTACGGTCGGCTAACTATATATATATATATATATATATATATATATATATATATATACATGAAATTTAATATTGGAGAATATAAAGGACAACTTATTGTCGCTTGGCAGTCTTTTCTGTAACATTGCTCAATATTCAAGACAGAACTTGTAGTGGGTACATGTAATTGTTTAGTGGATATGTTACTCTCCAATTTGTAGTGAGTGAGTGTGAGTGAGTTCTCGTCTGTATTTTACGGGTATTACTTTCATGTTTAGTTCCACCACAAATACAACACAAATTTTACAAGCTCGTAAACAAATGGAATATGACAACAACGAACATTAAGAAACAAACAATTTAATGATCATAAAAGCAAGATAAAAATAATAAGAAATACAATGTTCATGTTATGTGTGTATGGAGAAAATACAGTTATGGCCAGTTGAAGGAAAATAGGATTGTTCGCCCGTGTGTGTGTGTGTGTGTGTTTACATGTTAATTAAGTCTATCAAATAAATGGGTCCATAGTTGGCCGAAGTAAATAAGATAAAAATTTGACTTTACTTATATACATGGGTATGTGTGTGTGTGTGTGTGTGTGTGTGTGTATATATATATAAGTAATGGACTGTAAGTATTGGCCTTTGTTTTATTAAGTCTGCATGTGCGTTTTCTTGTGATCTTAGCGACAACGTGTCGCATTAGTAAAAGAATGTCGCATGCCATTTCCCTTTGAGCCTTATGACGTGGCTCTCAGCTGTCCGTTCATGACCTCTCGTAGTGGGAAGGAATGAATGACTGGTTGATTAAATTCTTCGTTATTTATACTTTTTGGGGTTACTAAAGTGGATCAAAAATAGTTTCATTGCAGGTCCTAAAATTCAAGCGCGCAGACCAATCAGATTCGTATATTTACTTATTTGTTTTGGCGCTTAAAAATTTTCTGTTAATTAGTTTCTGTGCTGGATTTTCTAGAATGTTCTTATTTTGTGTTTTTAGCTGATTGGTTGAAAAATATAAAATGTAACTTCAATGTTAATGCGATTTTGATCCGAAATTTCTAGAATGTTCTTATTCTGTGTTTTTGGGGTTGATAATTTTAAGGCTAAAAAATGTGTATTCTATAAATTATTTGTATAAGGATTAAAATGCAAACATGTTAATCGCTACTGTCAGTTTCACAATCATCAAGCAATGATGAAAGTTATTCTTAAAACGTGAAAGTGACAGTTGCAATTAACATGTTTGGATTTTAAACTATACGACATCACTATCATAAAATGGAAATGGACATTAATTTTTTTTAAAGTTTACAACGATTTCAGATAATATCATAATTATCAATTTCAGATACAGTACAATGATAATCTATACTTTTGATAATGACGAAAGATAACTCAAAATACTCGAACTACAAAAATAGATCAAATAAAAATAGCCAAAAAATAAAAAAATAAAACAAACAAAAAAAAAACAACAAATTTTGAGTTTTTGGTATTTGTCCAGAATATCCAGCTCAAGAAATGTCTGCTGTAATATATATATATATATATATATATATATATATATTATTTACATGCACCATTTAGATAAAAGTATGTTTCAGTCGTTTCCTTCTTTTTTTATTAAAAAAAAATGAAAAAATCTTAACAGTAAATTCAAGTTTCAAAAATCATGTATCGACATTTTCCTCGAAAGTATTTACTTAACCCCACTGCGAGAAGTAGGATGACACAAGTTCAATTTTTAAGCCGAGTACAGCTGGTTTGAATTAAAAATTCCTTTTCTTAGACTGGTTGTTTAACCAAGGTTAACAAAAACAGTCTGTCCTACAACCACAAAAGGGGTGTTTTGTCTATAACATTAAACTACATTTAATGATGAGGCTCTTGTTCTCGAGATCTCCAGAGTGTGGGATACCTCTTCTTGGCCATTACTCCCAAGTCCACTCAGACACAGAATGGTAGTACTTGTTAGAGTCCCATCTGTGAGCCAAATAGATTTGTTTAAAGATTATTCGTATTTGATATGACCGTATAAAAACGAAAGAAAAAATTGTAAAAAAAAACAATTACACAAAAGTGCATATATAAACGTACGTTAAGCACAGTCCTCTCACCTCTAGGCATAAAATAACTCTTGATAGGTTGATATGCCTTTAAAATCAATCAATTTTACAAGTGCAATAGAATATACAAATGAAATCAGACTTCTATAAAAAAGACTCAAAAGGTCTCTCGACCAAAATAGATTTGTAGTGTGTAGTTTTTATTGGAAATGTGTTACTCCCACAATTTGTAGTGGCTCGTTATTGAAAGGCAAACGATATAAACGACGCAGACAAAAGAACATTCACAACAAAGCAATACAAACAAAAATAAATTTATCTATTAACAAGTACATAAAAAGGAAACATTACAAAAACATTGCAAATATTTGAATATAGCTTGTTGAATATTCCTCTGTGTGTGTGTGTGTGTGTGTGTGTGACTAACACGAATATTATGGTGAATGCGTGTTTAGGAACGAAGGGTAAGAATGTCAGAATTCTTACTTACGTTTATGTATTATTATCTAGGTGTATGCGAGAAGACTGAATATTAAAAGTGTCCTGTAGACTATATATGTATGTTGACTCAGTATTTCACGCAAGGTACCAATATACAGGAATATTGCAGTGTATTTTAGAAGGCCGGATTTTCTCCGAAGTTGGTCATTTGTCTCTTTCGGGATTTGGCGAAATGTCTGAGGTTGTGTGCATGCGTGAGACTGTAACAAGTTCAGCCGAAAGGTAGAACAGGGAAGAAAAAAGGTCGTAGATTATATACGCACCCATGTTATGTGTATTGAGCTGTGTGTCGCTAGCTGGCAAAGCATTGAATGAGAGAAAAGAGAGCTGTCTCTGGGAAAGAGCTGTCTCTGCAAGAGAGCTGTCTCTGGGAGAGAGCTGTTTCTGCAAGAGAGCTAGTTATTGGAAGTCTAGAGTATATATAGCTAAACCTTGTCACGTTATCGGCTCCAAACATATCGTTTATTTTGCGCGTGATAAAACCAAAAGTGCGGACGTAGTTGGGAGCATAAATCACGTGACTTCCCTTACCAATAGGTTCCCGAAAATAATTAGTTTACTGACCTCCACCATCTTTGTTTCGGGAACATGTGAATCAGTATCCTATTTTCTAGAACTCTCCCCCATCACGGCCATTTAAGAAATATTGGAGTGAAAATCTTATAGACTGAATAAAGATAGCCTTGAAAAATTCAACGTGGGTTGGGATTTATTGAAGAGTTTAAAATAATAAAATTCCTTAAATTTCTAAGGTTACATTTTATTTTTCTCCTCAAGAATTATAGTAATTTCAAGCGTAATAGAAATCTATTTTTCATAGTTTTTGGCGTTTCGTTAAATTTGTTTATCCGCATTTCGTTTCGTCTGAAAATCCCTAAAGTTAATCAAAAAAAGAAAAGAAAGATTGCATATTAAATTTTGAATTATTGAATATCATTAGTAGTTCTTTATGCTTCTTTGATTATAAGTTAAATAGGACAGGAAATATTTATTTTCGTGTCGAGATATGGATACGTGTTTTGATTTTTTATTTAAAAGTTTTAAAAAGTATGTTGATAGTCATTTTCTTCTCTAAAACAAAAAATGCATCACTTTGAGATTGTGTTATTTACTTGTGCAGAAGTGCAATTTTTTCCTATTTTCCATAAGGTCATTTTATTTCTGAGATCTCATACGTATTTAGAACTGGACGTGCTGTATGCATATTTCCTATCGGTGATCACAATTTGTGGAAATAACTCAAGTCTTTTTCTTTTCAAACTGTCGATCACCCATAGGGAATATGCACACAGCACAGACCTTTCTAAATAAATAAATATGGGATCTCAAAAACAAAAACAAACACAAAAACAACAAAAGAACAAATCATTCCAACAATATCGTGTAAAATTAGAAAATCTAAATTTGGTCACCGAAACGATGTCCCTTTGAAAACTGAAAGAAAAGAAGGGATATTAAGTGAGGGAGTGAAAGGGTTATAGAAAGAATGAGTGAGTAGCAAGGTTGTAGAAAGAGTGATTGACTTTAATATTTATTTTCAAGTTTTTCCAACCAGTGTAAAAAAGAATGAATTTGAAGAATTCCATGGAAGTAAAAGAAGGAGTGAGTGGAAGAGTTAAAAGAAAGAGTGAGTGAGTGATTTACTGTATTAAAGGAGTGACTAAATCAGTGTGTGAGTGGGTTGAAGAAAAAGCGATTTAGTGAGTGAGTGGGTATATTAAAGAGTAAGTGAGTGAATGAGTGTGTGAATGGCTTTAATGTGGAGTTTCAAGTTTTTTCAATCCAACGAAAAAAGAAAAAAAAATGGATAAGTTGCTTTTCCATTGAGGTAAGAATTTATTATTTTTATTTAAACTTTACGCATCTTTTAAAAAACATACAATATTTTTTCATTTTTTTATTATTTATATAACAAATATAACAATGCAAGATTACAATATTTAAAAAAGTGCTATTAAAAATGAAACACATATAATTATTTTTTTTCAAATAAATCCTGCTTTTTGATAAAAAAAAAACAAACAAACAAAACCTTTCATTACTGAAATTAAAGAAATATTTGATATGTTTAATTTAATATTGATTTAATTTTTCGTTAGTTTCTTCATTCTTAAAAAAACAAAAACACGCGAACAAAACAAAACAAAGATAATGACAATATTTATTTAAAATATCTGAATTAAGAACTGATTTTTACTTTTCTTATCTTTAACATTTTCAATGGTAATTACTAATTAATTGTTGAACTAAGATTTGCTTAGATGTGGCACAAAGTCGGATGTATGGAGCACTCAATAAGAAATTTCCATTATTTTTGCGGTAATGCACAAAAAAAAATAATTCAATTTACAAATCTGCGTTTGTCTGTAATACTTATATTCACCATCCAGATCAGAGTAAGTTTCAGTCATTTATTTTATTTTTTTAACGGTTATATTTTAGTCCCCCAAATTATATATTATCAATCGGCCATAGTGGCGAAAGGAAGGACTAAAGAAATATAGCGGGTGGGTGAATTGTAGCGAGTTAAAGTCATCATTTTTTAAAACTTTATTTCTTCAGTTAAAAAAACGTGGGGTCTGAATGGTGAATGTAAGTATCACTTTTATATATTGTGTGTATTACCTCAGACATTTCATCCGTATGATATTCTGGATAAACATCATTACAAGAATAATGTCAATCAATTAACAAGAAAAACTTTCATTAACTGTATTAACTGTACAAAAAATTTGATCTTTAATTTTTAAAATGTTAAAATTCAAAATTTGAATGAGGACGTATCCACAGCTGAGTAACTTATTTAATGAAATAATGATGTCCAAATTGTAGATATTGTCATTTCAATTCTTGGTACTTTCTGATTAACAGTTTTGGGCGAAACACAGGCTTGTGCAAGTGCAGCATCCACTATGCTCATCAGCATAGTTCCTTGAAACGTTTTCTTGATTCTTGAAATAAAAATTAATCTCAAGGTTATGATTCGTGGATATGGAAGTCATTAAAAGAAATATGATGACAGTTTTACAATATATCAAGAGAAGTTTTAGTGGTGCTTCAACCAATGAAAAACTCATTGGATTGATTTCAAAGAAAATGAACATTTCTGTCTTGGTAAATAGTTTCAGTATTGATATTCTTAACTCACCTTGTGTTCAATATTGTCCAAAAATAATCAACCCATTTAATATCAATAGAAAAGTTACTTGAGGTAATGTAATCTTAGTCCCACTTCTGAGTATTTCCCTTGGGACTTCATATACTTATCCAAACATTCCTTTAATTTTTCAAAAGAGTTTACAAAGTTCTCTTTTGGGAGTACTATCAGCTGCTTTGTCATATTCTCCTTATCTCATCCATGGCCTGAAAAGGCAGAAGTTGCAAGGAGTTAAATCTACTTACATTTTATTTTGAAGTAATGATTTAATTTTTTTCAGCCAATCCTTGTGGACTGAAACCCTGCAAAAATGGAGCTGAATGTATCAACGATGGAAACAAGTTTATCTGTAAATGTAAACCCGGATTTATGGGAAAAACTTGTACTGAACGTGAGTCTGACTTTTATGAGTAAAAAAAAACAAAATAACTTTGTTCTTCTGAATTTGATTTGAGATTAAAACTTTATCTACTCCATATTTCAAATTCATGACTGAAATTGTTACTTTTGCAGCCAACCCTTGTGGACTTAAACCATGTAAGAATGATGCTAAATGTTTCAATGAAAAAGACACTTTCAGATGTGAATGTCCAATTGACTTTATGGGAAGAACTTGTGTTGAGTGTAAGTAATAATAAGATAACAAGTTTTTTCTAATTCTGCTTATCTATATTTTCTGTTTCAAATATAAAATTTATCAAATTTCATATAATCTTGTTTGTAAATTTCATTGTTGCAAGGATTGCAGATTTCTGTATTAATGCAACTAGTGTGTTTACAAAAATATATCCGTGCCTGCAGCATGACGTGATGATGATGATGAAGAATTGCTTGAATTTACTAGTTATTCATGGTCAATGCATCAATATAGCAATCTATTATTATATTTAATTTTCAGCTTTTGGTTTGTTACAATCCTTCACTAGATCTTTACCAAAAACTTTGGGGGATTATTGATTATTAGGGTTTATCATATGCCTTCAATACATATATATATATATATATATATATATATATATATGTATATATTGGGGCTTTTGGGTTTTATTTCTCCAATCACATTGGTAGTACTCTTCAAAGGAGATGAACATATATGATTTCCTGAGGCCTAAACTAAGGAAAGTGGTTTTGTTTTGTATTGTATGGTTTTATATATGTATAATCTGATAGAAATCAAGTCTAATTTGAGAGTGAGAGAGAGTGGGGGAGAGAAGAAGAAGAAGAAGAAGAAGAAGAAGAAGAAGAAGAAGAAGAAGAAGAAGAAGAAGAAGAAGAAGAAGAAGAAAGTATGTGTCTAGAATAGGGAGAGATAGGTAAAGAGAAAAAGGAGAATGGTAAAAAGAAAGAGGAGGAAATGAAAGAGAGAGAGAGAGCGGGGGCGTGGAGAAGAAAAGAGGAAAAGAGAAGAAAATAAGGGAAGAGAGAGAAGGAAATAGGAAAAGAAAGAATGAAAGGGAGAGAGAAAAGAGAAAAGAAAGAGGTATATAGTAGAGCAACAAGAGGTGAGAGAGGAGAAAGAAACAGAAAGGGGAAAGAAAGCAAAACAAAGAGAGGGAGAGAGAGAGAATGATACTTGTTTGAATATATTTGTATTACCTATCATATGACAGTTGTGGAGATTGTTTATGCTGATCATCTCAAAGATTGAACTCAATATCCTTGGTTCACTAATGTTTAATCACCCTACCCCACTTGCTGAGTAGAAGCATAAAATCTCTTTGTGGTTTGTTTTGAGTGAAATAATTTGTTTTCATTTTGAGTCTGTGCTGGATAACTTGAATATATTGAAACTCTTGTTCTTACTTGATCTAACAAACATCATTAATATCTAATATGTTTGTATCTTAAATTTCATGTCCTTCTCATAAACTAAAGAAAAAAACTTTTGAAGTTATCAAAAAATATAGATAAATCTTTGCTTTAAAAACTCTTTTTGAGTTGAGCAAAAAGATGGAGGTATTGTTGATTTGAAAAAGAAATTTAAATGTTCTATGCTTTTTGTTTTGTTGTTATTTTTATCTCTTTATTGGTTATATTGTTTACATGATTCAAATGATTCAAAGTCCCTACGGATATCTTTCTTCATTTGTAGCAAATCCATGTGGAGTCAAACCTTGTAAAAATGGTGCTAAATGTATCAATGAAGGAGAGAGATTTAAATGTGTTTGTACAGTCGGCTTCATGGGTGTGATCTGCATTGAACGTAAGTATAAAATATTTGATTCAAAATATTTCAAGAAGCGAATCAATATTTATTTGTTGCTGTTTGTTATGTGCCCAAATTGAATCATGTTTGGGTTATTTTCTTTGTTTAATAGCATATCAACCTTCATGGATTATTTGATGCCAAAGCCATTCTTGTTGAAGAACAGTAGTGGTACTTTTTAACACATAGCTGGTGGGGTAAGGAGGGTCATACCTTGTCCAAGAGTATTTGTCTGAATGTAAACATAATATTGGACTGGTGTTTGAATAATTCCCCTGGAAATGGTGACATTTTCATTCATCTGAATTTTATATATTGATTTATTTGAACTATTATTCTCAATTTGGTTGTTAGATGTACTGATAAGTTATTATAGATGCAAAGTTTTGCTTGAATATTCTCTGGTCATCTTCAGTAATCCTTTTGTTGATTTTGTAGGGGATATCTTGTTGTAATGCTATTTTAGTTAATGTTATAATATCATTGTTCATTTTTATTAAATGAGAATAGATGGATTTCACTATCTGATCAGATGATAAATATCTTGAAAATCTCTGAAGCTGGATTGATAAATAAGGTCTCCACTCCTATAAAACAAGCTTTTGACAAAATAAAATGATAAATCTGGTATAAAAATGAAGGGAATTTATTTCTCTTCACAAGTATGAGGGTGGATTGAAAAACAACGCTAATTCTATAATCTTTTCCAGTGTTAATATACAAGAGACATATGTAATGTAATATTGTAGGAAATGAGTTTAGTGAACAAAGTTGAAATACTGCATAAGGTTTTTTGCATTTCCTTTCCTGCTAACAATCTTGTTAGAACCATGAACCCTATGAGTAAATAGTTGTGCATACTGGCCTCTTTAGTCTTCATATAGCAATTGGTTTAGAATGTAAACTCAGAATTCAAACCAGCTATACTCCATTTAGAAATATTAACTTTGTGTTGCATGCTGCTGTAACAGAAGGGTTGTATGAATACATGTATTTGTTGTTGAGGTGTTTTTATTTTTTCTAAGTTGATAAGATAGTCAAGGTAGTTCATTAAATTGATAATAATAACACCCCTCTTTCTTGATGGGAAATACAGAAACCTGCATATAAGAAGGGATTAAAATGTTGGAAAGATTATGTAAACCACTGTAAACATTATCTTGATGTGCACAGTTGAACTATAATAAGTCTGAGATGACCAGTGGTTTTAGAAACTGCAGTATCTTTCCAGGCTACAGTTAAAAATTAATGAATAAAACAAATCAAACTATTAAATGTACCTTTTTGGTTATGCACATCTCTATTTAAAAAGAACATAGTCAAATGGAATTGTTAACTTGTTTAGATATAACATTTTCTTCTAGTTAATATTAATTTCTCTCATATTTTCATCAGCTAATCCTTGTGGACTGAATCCATGCAAGAATGGTGCCAAGTGCTTTAACAGAGGAGAACATTTTTTCTGCAAATGCAAACCTGGATTTAAAGGAAACACCTGCTCTGAAAGTGAGTTCCAGCTTTTTTCACTGCTTCCAGCCATTTCTGATTAATTCTTAACATTTTCTATATGATTGAAATTTTACTTAATATATAATACAAATATTAAATTTAGAAAAAATTATTTAATTTGTGTCTGTAACTTAAAATTATTATGTTTTTTTGTCTTTTTGATTAGTATTCTAATGATGCCAAACCTTTGGTGAAACATATCAATCTGATTTTCCAATTTGTCTTTTTCATATATGTGTGTGTGTGTATTTAAACAGCTTTGTTTTGTTAATGCATTTTTGATTAAACAGAAAAGACAAAAACAAATGTGTAAATACAAAAAAATATTTTCTTATTGTCGTGGCCCCTGAAAAAGGTCACTAATGAAAACACAAACATGGATATTAGATAACAGATTATGTTACACAAGAAAGGTAGAGTTACGTAGAAAAGGTAAGAAATCTCGTACTGTTCAGATAACACCGATATTGATCTGCCCTCTGACAGTGAAATCTCTAGTACTAATAACAGTGAGAAGAGTCCACTATAGTAAGATGGGTAAGGCTCCCACAACACTCCTCCCCCAAGCCTTTTACTTCGTAAAAGAGGAGTTAATATTTTTTTCTTTTTGGGTCAATCATCAACGGGTCGGTGAATTTCCTTTTCTTCCCTGACCGATGTATTTTAGGTGTTGGTCGGGGAGGAACTAAATCGAACATGTTGAAAATGGTATCTATTGGCTCTTCTTCTGTTTGTGGTATGTTGTTGGAGTTGTTCACACAGCATTTCTGTAACTGGTTCTGGTGTCTCTTATGTGTGTATTTGGGTCCTTCTACAATGTACACCATATCACCAATTCTTTTTTTAATTATTCCGTGTTCCCAAAGGGACGTGTTATTTTGATATTTTTTAAAGTAAATTTTTCCTCCTGAGTTGAAGCTTTTTTTAGGCGCTAATGTGGACTTTCATTGCTTATTTTGTTTCGGGAGTAGCTTATTGAAGACGGATCTTATCTTTCTGGCAAACATCGTCTCGGCTAGTGAGACTGCCAGTGGTGTATTGGGATTGGGTGTGATTCTGTATATCTGCAGAAATTGCTGTAGTGCCTTGTCTATCGGGGTACCTGATACTTTTTTGAGTGCTCGCTTTAATGTGTCTACAAAACGTTCAGCCTGGCCATTTGATCTTGAGTGATATTGTGGTGTGGTTATGTGCTTTATTTGGAAGATTTCACAGAACTTCTTGAATTCGACTTATGTGAATTGGCTTCCATTGTCGCTGACCACACAATCTACTACACTGAACTGTGCAAACAGTTCATGTAGGAACCCAATAGTTGTCCCTGTAGTAGGTCTTCTGCATCTGAGAACCTCAGGCCATTTAGAGTAACTATCCACTACAATTAGGTAGTAGTAATCTTCCAGGGGACCTGCAAAATCAACATGTATCCTCAACCAAGGTTGTTCTGTTTTTGACCAAGGTTTGAAAGTAGTGGGGGGTGCTTTTGTCGCTAAGGCACAGCCTTTACATTTTTCGATCATATCTGTAATTTTGTAATCCATCTTCGGCCAATAAACCATAGCTTCTCATGAGACTCTTCATTCTATTTATTCCCAGGTGTCCCGTGTGGAAATCTCTTAAAATTCTGTTTTGCAATTTCTTTGATATTACGACCCTTTCATTATATAGGAGGACGTTGTCACATGGTGAAAATACTTCTGGTACTTTTTCATTTTTTGCTGTGATTTTTTGATCTGAAAATGGTTATTAGAGGCTTGTGGTTTGTTTGGAGAGTAAAGAATCAGCCATGCAAATATCGGTGAAATTTAGTCACTGCAAATATTATTCCCAAGGCCTCCTTTTCAATCTGGGAATATTGCTTTTCGCCTGGAAGAAGGGTTCTAAATGCATGGGGTATTGGCTTTTTTGTCCCATCGGGCATTTTATGTAGGATACACGAACTAACCCCACATGAGCTAGCATCGCTTGCGACAATAATCTCCAGTTTTGAGTCATAGTGTGTGAGAAAAAGATCAGATGTTAATGCCTTTTTAATTTGGTCAAATGCTGTTTGACATTCGGGCGTCCATCTCCACTTTTTATCTTTTTTTAGTAGTTCGTTTAGCGGGGCGCAGAGATTGTGCAAATTTTTTATGAAACTTTGGTAGTAGTTTGCAAGTCCAAGGAAGCGCTGTAATATCGTAACATTATCCTTGATAGCTGTAGCCCTTTCGGGGTCGAGACATCTCCTGTCTTTGTCAATGATATGTCCCAGATATTTGATTTTGTTCATTCAGAAATCGCATTTTGCTTCCTTTACCTTGAACCCAAATTCCCATATTTGTGTGAAAATCTTGTTTAGATGTTCTCTGTGTAGCTTCTTTGTTTTACTACTAATTACAATGTCATCAAGGTAAGCGAAAGTGAAGTCAAAGCTGCCCAGCATGGTGTCCATCACCTGTTGGAAGATAGCTGGTGTGACTTTTATTCCAAAAACTAGTCTGTCAAATTTGTACAGCCCTCTGTGTGTGTTAATACAGAGTAGTTTAGAGCTATTTTCTTCTACTGGAATCTGGAGGTAGGCCTCGCTTAAGTCAATTTTTGAAAAGACTTTTCCTATTTAATTCATTAAAAACCTCTTCTGGGCTGGGTAGTGGATAGTGGTAATCCTTGAGTGCAGTGTTCATTCCTGTAGAAAAATCTGTGCATACCCGGATTTCCTTGATTTTTTTCTTATATATACCGTTGGTGCAGCCCATTCGCTGAATTCCACTTTCGATAGTATGCCCATATTCACTAATTGGTCTAGCTCTTTATTTCTTTCTTCGGTCGCAGCGAACGGTACGTTTTGCTTCTTTCTAAAATGGGGTATGTATTTTCCATCTGTTCAAATTTTGCCTTAATTTTAGTACATTTGCCAAGACCAACTGAAAATACTTCGGTGAAACTGCCTTTTAGTTCCATCTTAATTTTTTCAGCTTCAGCTGTAATGCATTCTACTTTTTGGCAAAATGTATTAATTGTTTGATCCCAGAGATTAAATTTCTGAAACCAGTCCAACCCAAACGAAGACTTAATTTTTTAGTTATACCATTTAGTGATACTGAGATAATTATTTTGCCTTCAAATTTTATTTTGTCTCCTGTTAACGTTCACGCCATCTTGCTTGTCATCTTTATCATTGGCCTATTTAATTTTCTCCAAGTTTGTAAGTCTATTATTGATAGATCAGAGCCAGAGTCTAACTGAAATCTTACCGACTTATTTAGTACTTTGACTGTTATATATTTATGAACAACTTTGTCTGACTCGTCCTCGCTTTTTGTATGTCTGACTCTGTTTTTAATTATTTTTCTTTTCCTACACTGTGAACCCTTATGTCCGAATTTATTGCAGTTTTGACATTTTTTTGTACAGTAGAGACAGTCCTTAGCCCAATGTACTTTTCCACAGTGGTAGCAAGCGTTGGGTGGTTTTATTTGGTTGTCACTAGTCTGCCTGTATTGAAATTTTGGGTAGTTATATTTTTTTCTCTCTTTTACCGGAAAGTATGACGAATCTATGCTTGACTTTCCTTACGTAAGCAACACCTGACTCCTTAATATTTTTTGAGTCTTTCCTGACACTCACTATCCTCTGATAGTCTTCAGCCAGTTTTTGAAGTGTGAGATCAGGTTTGTTCTCTAATTTCGACAAAACTGTATCTGATTTCTGCGTCTTTTTCCGACACTATGCCTTGTGCGAATATCAGACATTTGAAGTTATCCGCTGACAATTCGCCTAGTTTAAAATTGTCGCAGTTTTTATTGATGACTGAGTCAAACCCTAAATAATCATCACTGTCCCTTTTTGTTAAGTTGAGACATTTCCATCTTTTGTGGAATCGAGACGTTTTGGAGCTGAATAATTCTGACAGTAATTTAACTGTTTCTAAAAAGCTAAGTTCACAAGTTTTTTTTAGTAAGATATAATCTACGAATTTGTGTTCCACAGTTCCTAGCTTTGGTAGAAGTAGCTGGACTTTTTTTTGCATCAGTCCAATCAGCACAGTCGGTAATATAGATATCTTCATATCTTCTGTAATATGCCTTAAAGGTCTTATCCTCATCTGGTACGTAGGAAAATGTTTTGAGTGCATTCCACACTGGATTTTGAGTGAAAATAGTTGTACTATCTGTAGGATGGTTAATACTTAGACTTTTAAAAAGTGCTTCTTGTTGTTTTTGCAATTCAAGGAAGAACCGTTGTTGTTTTTCCTTGTTTTTTAAGATTCTTTCTTCGTTTTCTTTCTGAAGTTGAAGGAGTTTTTCCTCATTTTTTTGTTGTGACTCCATTTAGAACTTCCTCATTTGTGCAAACATTTCTTTAAGGTCTTCCATTTTTTATTTCTCTGGAGGGGAAAAGTTTTTTTTTTTTTTCAGAAAATATCACCAAAAATCAAGAATAATTACTCTGTGTGTGTGTGTGTTTTTTTGTACAGCACAAACTGTAAGCACCAAATTAAATTTTTCTCTCTGAAGTGAGAAGAAAGAAAAATATGAAAATCACTTTTTGATTACGTGACAATCTTAGAGATTTTTTTTTAAATATCTGCTATCCGTCACACTACGTCACTTGTACAATTTGATACCTTGTAGCTGTTTAACAAAAATCTTGTTCAGTTTGTTCTATGCTGGAACTTTGTTGTAGATTCTTTAACAACTTGTAGTTAGGTTTCTCTTTGATGTTGCAATGTATCTTCACCAGTATGTTGTGCGATTAACCCCTTTTCCTTGTTGGAAAGTCCCTTTTTTCGTTCGAGTTCCTTATCACCAGTATGTTGTAGCCCCAGAAAGGGTCACTAATGAAAACACAAACACAGATATTAGATTACTGATTATATTACACAAAAAAGATAGAGTTACATAGAAAAGGTAAAAAGTCTTGTACTGTTCGGATAACACCGATATTGATCTGCCCTCTGGCAGCGAAATCTCTAGTACTAATAACGGTGAGAAGAGTCCTTTATAGTAAGATAGGTAAGGCACCCACAACATTTATTTACAAACAAGGGAACATAAAAATTGTCCAAAAGTTTCTGGGTTTTGAGCGTTTCTGGTCGTCTCCATTATTCTTATTTGTTTGTTATGCCTCCTTGGGCATCTCCACTTTTTACTATCTTCTCACATCAAACTTAAAAACATCTTTGTGCAGAACATATTCTATCTATACAATATTCATATATTGATCAAATTCTTTTAAGTAATTCATTTGATAGTTCTTCAGAATTCCCTCTTAAATTCTTCTTTTTTCCATTTTTTTAAAAATCATCCAATTTAATCTTAAAATTTTCTACACTTCTTCTTTTTATCTGATTAGTCAATTTGTTCCAAAAATATATTACTCTATTAACAAAACAGTTCAATTGATTTAATAGACTTAATTTTTTAAATCTGTCTTGACAGTAAATTCTCAGTTCAAGGAGAAATATTGAAAAATGTATACCATTATTGGAAATTCCGTTTTTGTGAAAGTTTCAATGAGATCACCTCTCGTTCTTTTTTCTAGTAAAGTAGTTGATTCTAATTTCTCTTATCTTTCCCTATGATTGTAATCTTTTATATTTTTATCACTCTTCTTTGTATGACCCCAAACTCACTGTTTCACTCTAATTTCCATGTATTGACACTGGATCCCATGTCTGAGTACAATATGCTCGATGAATTCTTCTTAGGGTTTTATATATTTTTAAAACAATATTTGCCTCCCTTGAAATGAAATTTCTAACCATCCAGCAATCATTTCATTTGCTCTTGATACAATTGACAAAATATGTCAGCTTTAAATCTATCATCAAAGCCAATCCCATGATTAAATTTGTCATTCACTTTTTTGATTTCCCTGTTGCTTAATTCATCTTTACTGTTTTGGGATGCAATATACAGTACTTTATATTTTTCCATATTAAATCTTAATTTCCAAATATCTTTAAATCAATTTGTTTCTTTTAATATTGGTCTTATAAGTAGTTTAACATCACCAGCAAATAGTTTTATTTCTGGTTTTTTATCATTAGGTAAATAATTTATGAATATTAAAAACAACAAAGGCCCCAGTACAAATCTCCAATGAACATTGGACAGTATATTCTGTGTTTCAGAATAATTGTTAACAATTTTTACTTTCATAGTTTCATCTATTAAAAATGATCTTACAATATTTACTGTTTTTTCATTTTTAGAAATACTCAAGTTTTTCATTTTCACTTGTAAATTATTATGAAATACCATATCAAATGCCTTACTAAACCCCAAATATATAATATCTGCATTATCCCCTTCTATCAAATATTGATTTATAATATTCAATACTTTCCTAAATATTAGATAATGTTGATTTACCATTGACAAAACCAAAAAATGTTTTACTTTTTAATCAATTTTTTCAAAAACCTTACTACAAGTTAGATTTATGAGAAACTGGTCAATAATTACTTTTTAAATGTATGAAACCTTTTTTATGAAGTAGTATTATAATTGTCATTTTCTAAATATTTGGAATCATTTAATATTCTATACATTTCTCAAACAGCTTACATATTGCCTTGATAAAACTCTCATTTGATGACAAGTGTTTTGATATTTCCAAATGTATTTTATCAGGTCCCATACTTTTACTAACATCCAAATTGGTTAATGATAATTTTATGTTTTTAGCTCTTTAGTTCATCCATAACTTCCTGTAGTGGACCAAAGAATGATCAGATTAAAAGAATTTTGTTTGTACACCTGATCTTTCAACTGGTGTGTTAATTCACCTGTCTTATTGTCTTTTACTGTAGCAACATTTTTATGAATTTTAGTTTGTGATTTTTCATATTTGTATAATGGTTTACAGTTGTATTTAATATTTTTAACAAACTTATTTTCATGTTTTGATTTTTGAATTACTTTCATTAATTTTCAAGAATGCTACAGTTTGCACCATCAAAAACACAAAAACTTGAAATACTTGAAGACTTAACCACCCCCCCAAAAAAAAACTCTCAATAAGATCTTCTTTGGACTGAGATAGGGAATTCTAAATATATCTAACAAGTAGAATTCCACTTTTTCCCATGATTCTTGTGTGATATCATCAATTGGTTCACTTGCCAACTCTGTCTTCATTTGATTTGTGACTGTTGCATTTGTTACATATTGACCTTTGACCAAGCCGTCAATCAAGAAATGCACCTGTGTAAATAAGCGGAAAAACAGTGGCAGCAGGTCGGTGTTAGAAAATAATATAACCAGGTGCCTGGGCGGCTCGAGTTAGTTGGAGACAGGATGCCGAAGTGAGAACCACCTCCAGACAGAGGGCTTTGGGCCCTTAGTGACCCCAAGTTGAGCAACCCAAGCCAAGATGCAAAAGAAGTGCTGCTATGGTCGAGGAAGAACTTGGGTCAATATAGTGGTCTGTCCTTGTCTCCAATCATTTCTCACACACAACAAACATCACCTTTTGAAAATAAAGTGTGAGAGATTTATATATTTTTATAAAGAAGTGTATTCGTTTGTTATTGAAGTCGTCGTTATCAGTTGATTATGTTCCCGTGTATATTTGTATACACATAGTCTACTATACAACACATAATGTCAACCCTTCAATGTCTTATTTAAAAACAAATTGATAAAAGAAGCCAAATGGCTTGAGAAAATCAAAATTATCCTTTAAAACCTATTTAAAGGAATTTTTTAAAACTTAAAAACATTAATACATTGTCCTTTTATGTTCTTTTTAACCAA
The DNA here is from genome assembly GCA_963585895.1 of Sepioteuthis lessoniana. Lineage (NCBI taxonomy): Eukaryota > Metazoa > Mollusca > Cephalopoda > Myopsida > Loliginidae > Sepioteuthis > Sepioteuthis lessoniana. The sequence goes on from OY757921.1 coordinate 58,392,899, forward strand.
ACATATATACATAAGGTGTATTTAAAAAGTAATGGGACTGGTGTTACAGACAATTTATTTCAATTCCAAGTAACAATGGTTTCCTCTTCAAAGTAATTTCACTCGCGTCTTATGCGCTTTACCATTCTTTCTCTGCCATGTTTCTATGCACTGCTGGAAGGGTTCTTCTGAGATGCCTCTCAACTCTGTTGTTATGATCCTCATGATGGTCTTCATGCCTTAAAACAAACCCCTTTAATGATCTTCTTGAGCTTGGGAAAAAGAAAATGTTTCACAGAATAAAGAAAAAAGTCACACAGAATAAAATCAGAGGAATTGGAAGATTGTTCCAGGATGATGATGTTCCTTTTGACCAGGAACTGCTGGATACTTAGCACATCCAGTCCCATTACTTTTCAGACCAGCTCAAATCTTGGTTTATAATCTTCCAAAAAATATCCTTTTCCATGTCCATCTGATTCATGATCATTCAAACATTTGACTAATGATCACCACACACAATTTGCCTTACTCACTTTGCATTGAAGGCCTCTTGTTCCTGGAGTCATCTTTCACCTCTTTGCAACTCTCTTTGAACCTGTTGTGCCATTCAAAAACATATGTGTGCTACATGGTGTTATCTCTATACCTTTGTTGAAGCATTTCAAGTGCTTTTGACTGAGTTTTCTCCAAGCGGACTAAAAATTTCAGCTTTATTTGATGCTTGGTGTTCATCATTTGCTCCTCAGTGTTCATGGTTGAATGACCTGAAAAAGAGGAGGTGTCAACAAAATGTAAAAAAAAAAAAAAATGCGATTGTTGTAGAAAGTTAAGATTACAGTTATATTCTCCTAATATATCATGTTAGATAATAAGATACTCTACTTATCCCTTTATATTATCCCATTGCTCATACAACATACTCAGCCCTGTCACTTTTTTGACAGACCTTGTGGATATATATATATATATATATATATATATATATATATATATATATATATATGAATGTATTAATTGTGCAACCTGATTTTGACACAAAGTAATATGAAATTGCATTGTTATAGTAATATAAGGCATTTTAGAAATATATATATATATATATGTTTTTAAAATTTAGTCGAATGTAGGCTTCCTGATGATCCGTTAAGGTGAAACTTTAGTAGAAGATTTTCGACTCACGATTTAAGTCAATTCTATAATTGGCTCCATTGTATTGTGTTGAGCACTTTAGTAATTATAGCATTGCAGCATTCGCGGAGGGTTTTTTGGTTTTCTTTTGACCACTGACGGCGTACCCATTGATTTTTTTCAAGGAGTTGTACGAGGTTGGCATTTTCTTTCTTTTTTACCCAAAAAACTTTTTTCTTTTTCCTCTGGGCGGTGATTCAAGGTACTTTTATCTCTTGTTTCTGACCAGGGGTTTTTTGTTTTTTCCGATACCGTGAATACTGGTAGATATTAGATTAGTAAATATATATATATATAAATATATATATATATATATATATATATATATATATATATATGGATTTTTTAAGAGGTAATAATTAGAGAATCTAAACTTTTTTGTCTTACTCTGATTCATCATTTGTTTTACTATTAAAGAAACTATATATCTGTGCTGTCTTTTCAACTTAAAATCAAAAAGTATTTTTAACTTCTTCTAGTCAATCCATGTGGACTTGAACCTTGCAAGAATGGAGCAAAATGTGTCAATGAAAAAGATACCTTCAAATGTGTTTGCACAGCAGGATTTATGGGAAGAACTTGTGTTGAATGTAAGTAGATGAATTTCCTTATAATTCATATTTTCTGCTTTTTTATAAGAAATTATAGTAGGTAGGTCTAAAATGTGTGGATTCTGAGGCCATGCTCCAAGCCATAAAGCTAAATCTGATGAGTTGCATTTGGAAAGTATCAGGTGAATTTGGCATCTCAGTCTAGTGTAGTTTTTGAATAGAAACATAAATACAAGGTAATTTTCAAAATCTATGTCCTCTTCATGAATATCAAAACACAAACATGCAATGTTTTAACAAATTTTCACATTTTTCTATTTGTTTTTACTTTTTCTTAAACTTGATTCAAATAATACTACTAATTATAATAGTGATGATGATGATGATGATGATGATGATGATATATCTATAATATAATGATTATATCAATATATCTATAATTGGATGATGATGATAATATATCTATAATATAATGTTAATGATGATATATCTATAATATAATGGTGATGATGATATATCTTTAATATAATGATAATAATATATCTATTATATAATGATAATAATGATAATAATATATCTATAATATAATGATAATAATATATCTATCATATAAACATGATGATAAAAAGATCATTATGATGATGATGATCCTCAATATGGTAATTTTATAGAATTTGATAGCTTTCAAGCTTAGCTTAAGTCATTGAAATAAATAAATAAATGATATTTTATAATTAGTATTTAATAGTTATCATCGTTGAAGATCTAAACTGTTAAGGTTGAGCATGGATTCACAATTAATTTTCAAACTGGATGGGAAATTACTTTATTACTTTATTTAGTCATTTTAATAATATTGCACTAACAAAAATTGTGCTATCATGTGCTATTTTTGTTTTGTAAGTACAAAAACGTAATCATTATAGTATAGATTCTCTATTCAATTTGTTTCCATTAAAACAAAAGAAAAAGACTTTTTTAGATAGTCTAATGAAATTATTGCTTTCAAAATGTTATTCCTTAAAATATTTCTGTGTTTGAATTAATTTTTATTACCAGGGTATGTAGCGTTAGCATGCTAATATCACTCAGTAAAATATCAAACTATCAATTGATATAGTTTGACAAAAGAGAGGATCTCCTAATTTCTTGTTTCAGAGAAATTTTATTTTGTGTTAAGCTAAATATAAGTTGATGAAGTCTTAATTTATCAAAGAAAAAAAAAATTTTTACTCCAGAATATTTTTCAGATGTTGTTTTTGTGGTTTTTTAGCAAATCCTTGTGGACTTGAACCTTGCAAGAATGGTGCCAAATGTTTCAATGATGGAGAGAAATTCAGATGTGTTTGCACTGCTGGTTTTATGGGACCAACTTGTATTGAACGTGAGTAGATAATGGCCTATCAAAGAAATATATTAAAATAAGTGTAAGCCTATTGATATTATGAGTTTGAATCATTGATTAGAATTAAGAGTACTTCTCCAAACTTTCCAACATACTTCTCATCCTGATGTGCTCTTTCTCTTGATAGAATTCCTCCATTTTATCATCATCACTTACACTTGTGGGAGCATAGGTCTGAATGATCTTTATAGTAGCATTCTCTAACAAGCATCTGAGATCAGCTTCGTCTACAGTAAAAAGTTCAATTAGCTTGTATGGCATTGTGGCCCATTTTTGCAGAGTACTGAAAGCTGAAATTCGACTGAGTAGAGACAATAGATACAACAGTTGAGTGGCGTTTAAGACATGAAAAACAACCACTCAGACAACTTCCATGATGATGGGAAGATGGAGTTGTTGAGCAATTTGAATCAATATAGAGATATAGAAAAAAATGGTGTTATCAAGAATGTAATGGAAATGTATTAAGGCTTGTGATGTATATGGAGTTTGACAAATTGTTTGAGTCAGTACTTACTTGCATAACTTGCTGAGTCAGATCTAAAATGAACTCCAGAAGGAGGAGAACTATTGGGATGTTCTTTTGTGCTCACATGGGCCAGCCCATTTCCTGGGTTGTGATTGGTTGCTGGTCTTTAAGTTGATATGTTTGTGTATAAATGTCAGCTTCAGTTTAATAATAGCTGCAGGATCTGTATTGAGTTGCAGCCTGTTTTTTTTTGTCTGTCAACTGGATGCAGGTTGGAACCCACTGGTTGGTAAGTGTTGTGATTCTACAATGTACAAAACATCAAACAACTTGGCCTATAAGAAATATACATATGTTTATATATATATATATATAGTTTGTTATATTTATAAATAAAGAGTACTCAATATCAGTGATGAGCATATGTAGATCTAAGTTAGGATAGTGTAGACACAGTCAATGCCACTTGGTGATCGCATAAGCCAGAAACTGGGAGTCACCAAGCACCATTGATTCTTTGCCTATGCTATCCTTATATATATATATATGTAATACTACTTTTGAAATGAAAAAGAAAAGAAAATTACCCAATTCATAATTTTAAGACTCACAAAACAGTAAACCAGTCCTCAACTTATGAAGTTGGTTTCATTCAAAATTTTCATTGAATCTGCTTTGTACTTGTAGATTGAATATAATGTGTTTTATACATTTTGTATATACTATTCTCTTTTTAACAGTGTGTATTCTATTGTCTTTTTAATGATAGAACTGTAATAATTAAAAAAAAAATGGAAATGAAGAAACAAACCAACAAAATAATAAAACTCAAAAGTTAAAGTTTCATACAAAAAGAATTGCTTAGTCATCATGGCAGTTTTGCTTAGAATTGTTAGACATTTTTTGTTGTTGTTGAGATAATTTTAATCAGTTTTTTAAACATTTTATTGTTTGCCCTCATGGGTGTCTGCTGCCACTTTTCTGGGCATGGAAACAAAAGATATATTTAGAATCCTTTGCTTTATATCATTGATAAGTTAATCAACAAATTGTGTTTTGTCTACAATGTCCACAACAAATATCAGTTTTCAAGTTGGGTGTCTTTAAGCTGTGACTTGTCCAGAGCTATCTCTGTTTATTATAAACTCTTTATCAACAGTCCTTTTATAAGGTAACAACTTTAAAATCCTTTTACCGATTAGTTAGAAGGTCTGATTAAGTAGGATATACAAGGTTCATTAAATAAGTTTCCAGACTTTTTTGTATGGGCACTTTTATTGATAGTACACACATGAAACTCTAGTCCCCTTCAAAGTAATCTCCTCCGGCTGCAATGCACTTATTGTACTGTTCCAACAACTTCTCAAAGGCCCCATGGAAGTCCTCTTGTGTGAGCGTGTCAATGACCTTCGTCACAGCCTCTTTCATCTCCTCAATTGTCTCATAACGACAACCTCTAAGTTTTTTCTTGAGCTTAGGGAATAACCAAAAGTCACAAGGAGCAAGGTCTGGACCATAGGGAGGGTGAGGAAGTGTCTTGATATCCATCTTGGTCAAATAGTCTGTGACAAGGATGGAGTTGTGGACTGATGCATTGTCCTGCTGGAAATGCCACTGACCCGATCTGAAGAGTGCTGGCGTCCTCCGATGGAATCTCTTCCTGAACTCCCTTAAAACCTCAACATAGTATTCCTTGTTGACTGTCTATCCAGTGGGAACCCAGTGCATGTAGATCATGCCAGTGCTGTCAAAAAAAGGGATCATCAAAAGTTTGTGGGTGGATTTGCTCTGTCTGGCCTTCTTGGGTCTGGGAGAGCCAGCATGCTTCCACTGGGATCTCGGTCTCTTGGTCACTGGGTCATAGCAGTAGATCCAGCTTTCATTGCAGGTCATCAGAACATCAAGAACTGTGGGATCTGAATTGATCAGCTCGACCATCTCCCTGCTGTCATGACAACGTCTTTCTTTCTGATCTTCACTGAGCACCCTTGGAACAAACTTGGCACAAATCTTCCGCATCTTCAGTTTCTCGCAAATAATTGTGTTTAGTTCCCATACTGACATCAAACTGTGCACTTATTGTCTCTATAGACACATGACAATCCTTATCCATGAAATTCTTTATTTGGCCTATCAGCTCTGGTGTTCTGACTTCCTTACTCCTCACACACCTCTCATCATCCCTCACAGACTCCCTGCCTTCCTTGAATCTCTTATGCCACTTAAAAACTGATGCTTGATTCATGCAAGATGCTCCAAAAGCAGTCTGAAGCATTCCATACGTTTCTGTGGCATTTTTTCCAAGTTTAAAACAATTTTATTGCATATCGTTCTTCTAAAGTGTCATCACGTCCAGATTGCATTTTTGAAATTCACCAGCTGTGACAATCAGGCTTTAGTAGGGTGTATTCCAATTGCTGCTGTAGCTGTTTATTTGAACCTGAAATCATAAAAGTTGGTCAGTCATCTCATAAGATGTATAGCAATAACATAGTGAATTTTCAAGAGTCTACAACAATTTTAAATGCCTGTATAAAAAAAGTCTGGAAACTTATTAAAGGCGCCTCATAAATGACTTGTTGATTTGAGTGGGGATTGCAAATGGTTTTATGACTCATGTTTGGTCTCTTCCAACATTTTATTCTTTGATTTTTTTCACTCAAACATTTTGTACTCAGACATGATCTTTGTCTTTGAAGTAGAGTCTAGATGTATGCATTAATACATGAATAACATATGGGAATAAAATATACAGAAATATACACATAGTGAAAGAGAGAAAGAGAGAAAGAGAGAGAAAGAGATGAATAGAATATGATATATGATAAAACTTATTGCTAATATATAGGTTATTAGATATAATTTTTTTAAGTTGATAACACTTCAGTTTTTAAGGTGTTGATTAAAAATATTATATATTCACAGCATGATGGGTAAACCTATTGTAAATAAAAATATTTAAAAAAAATGACTCTTTACTTTTATAATTTCCTTAATTTTTCAGCCAATCCTTGTGGATTGAAACCTTGCAAAAATGGAGCTGAATGTAGAAATAATGAAACTGAATTTATTTGTATATGCAAAACTGGATTTATGGGAAAAACTTGCATTGAACGTGAGTCTGATTTTAAAATTATTTCCAGCAATTCTTTTTAATATTCTAAAAATTACATTTTGTTTTTTTAATGACAACATAAATTGATTATTTCAAGATAATTATAACTGAAATATGAGATTCTGAATCCCAGTAAAATATTTTTGATATTCATGTTACACTTTATTATTTAGGTATATTTTAGTATATTTTTATATATTTTAATATGTGAACATTAATGTATATGATCCTTAACCCTTTGATCTCAAAAACTTGTATTGAATGTAAGACTGATTTTAAAATCATCTCTATCAATATTTTGAAGCTCTTTTTATGTTTTCGTTTATGATCTTGTAAAAATTATATATTTTTTATTAATAAAAACATAAATACAGGATTATTTAAAAAAATATTTTCACCTGAGGTAAGAGGCACTGAATTGCAGGAAAATATTTTTGACATTTACAATAGAATCTTTTTATTTTGATTCATTCTGGTTTGAGAATATTAAACAATTAAACAAATGAAAGAGTGGGTTTCATCTTGGGAATGGAGATATATCATGACTATAAAAAAATTTGCTAAAACCATGACAGAAAATGTGTTTTTCTATGTGATATGAACTTGTAGTATCAATTAGTTCTGACCCCCAGACACAATGGTGGTGGTGGTGATGATGATAGTATCTGAAATAAGAGATATTGAAGAATACTAACGATTTTTTGACATTTACATTAGAATTTGTTTATTTCATTAGTTTTGATAAGAGAACATTAATCCTCTGAATATTTAGCCTCTTTGAGGTATAGTAACTGAGCTCACAAAATTCACAAAAGAATTGAGTACAAAACGCATTCAAACTTTTCTCCAGGGTGCAGCCATCCTAGTTTAAAGCTATTCTATAATTACATTAAAAGACAAGCTTTGAATAGTCTGTATATCAAACTTTTTATTGATAGTATCTGGAATACTAAGCTCACAGTGTACAGTAAAATAGTGCTCAACCTGATTAGGTTCTGAGAGTTAAACAATCCTTGTTATTAAAACTGAAATATCTTTTATTCATTATTGCAGCAAATCCTTGTGATCTTAAACCTTGCAAGAATGGCGCTCAGTGTACAAACAAAGACAAAGGTTATATTTGCACATGCAAACTTGGCTTCAAAGGCATTTATTGTCAACTTGGTGAGTACAATCCAGCAGATTAGGCTTTCTTAAGTTTGGCATGATAATATGTATATCAGTACACAGATTTGCCTCAGATATATTTAAAAAATTGGAAAGAGTTTGTCCTCTGTGAAAAAATAAATGTTTTTTTTTCCAAAAGATTAAAAAAGAAAGACTTAATATACCATATAGACATTTAATATCAATTTTAGATGAATTTGTCTGTAAGATTATTTACAAGTATTTAGCAGCTAATCAAACTTTTACTCATGCCATCAAAAATGATGGCAATATTTAAATTTTAATTTCGCAATTATATTGTTCTTATAAAATAGCAAAACTCTTATGTTGCTCAATATTAAACTAATTCTAAATTCAAGATAACACTTAATCCTCTGTTTTGTTCCCTTGATATAAATGAAAACAATTAGAATGAATGAATTTTTAATTAATAGATTTATATATGCACATCTTACTTTAAAATTTTATCAAGAGTCAAAATTTAAAAGTTCCATTACAACATTATTTCTTGTTCATGCATTTGTTAGCTTCTCAAATAAATTTCTTGAAATCTTATCTATGAAAAAAAAAATGATCATTTATTTATTATCATTTAAATTACAATTCATCATTCATTTATTTATGTAAAAAATTTGCATTTCTACATCACTGGAAGAGCTTTTAAAATATAACTTAATGCTTTGTGAATGATAATGAAATTTTTTATTCTCTTGTAAGACAAGGTTTGCGTAATGGAGTTTATATTTATATATATGTCACATTGCATTTTATGTATGAATAGATTATTATCTGTAATAACATTTGGGGTTCATATATTCCTACAATAATTTTGATGCTGATAGGTGATGACTCAAAAGTTCATCAAGAATAAAACTTCAAGAGGTTTTATGTATTTTTTACTAAATGATTCTATCATTTGTACAACATAAGTTATTAAATTTTAAAACTGCTGCAGAACTTTATAATTATCCTGCATACATGACATTATATCAGTGTTGACTTATATATTACTCTCAACAAGTTTAACTAGTATCAATTTAATTAAATTTGTAGCCAACAACAAATGTATTTTAATGAAATTATTTATCAAACATTTTTTACAGCTATTTGAAAAAGTTCTGTGAATAAATATTATGTTTTCTGTATGATAATAATTGTTTCATTTCATGTATGTAATTTATATATAAATCTAACAATTTTTATAGGATATAAGTAGTATTAAAAAGTTGGTGATCTGAGACTCCCTTTTCAAAAGCTACTACACCGAGGTGTAGGGAAGAGCACTACTCCTTTCCCTGGATTGCTCCACTTTACCCTTGTTCCGTACCTTATAATACTGAGGCAGCATCAAGTACCATTTTTTTGAGTCTTTGGTATGACTCTACCTGGAATTGAAATTCAGTCTCCTGAACCATTGGCGAATACTCTACTTATTAGACCAATGGCCCAGTTATATACAGTATTATATAATTAAGCCCAATATATATTCTTTGTATCATTTTGTAGAATAAAAAATATTCTGTTTTGCTTATTGTTTTCAAGTATTTGTTGTTTTTTTTTTTTTGCAGTTAATGCTTGTGGGTTGAAACCATGTAAAAATGGTGCAACCTGTGCAGATGTTGGTGATGGCTATAAATGCACATGTAAAATTGGATTTAAGGGACCAACTTGTGAAATATGTAAGTCATTTTTTGTTTTTTGTTGTCATTTGCAAAGTCATTAAATCTTAATGTAGGAAAATATGGAAATATTTTGGATAAAAATGTTTATTAAATTTTGAATGTTTTTCTTTTTGAATTTCAGTTGATCCATGTATGTCAAATCCTTGTAAAGATGGATCAACATGTATTAATCATAAAGAAGGATATTTCTGTAAATGCAAGCCTGGATATGAAGGAAAGGATTGTACAAAATGTAAGATAAAATCATTATTATAGGATAATGTTTATTGTAAAATTTTTCATTATGAAATAATTATTATTCTTAATTATTTGTTGTCAAAATCTATTTTTACCTTCTATTTAGAACAACAAATTATTGAAGATTATAATTTATTTCTACTTTTATATATTAAACTGTGTCATAAATAATTTTGATTTTAGTAAAATGTGATCTGTTGATGAATAGTTTAACAATTAACTAATTTCAATTGATTGTATATTTGCCATTATCTTGAATCAACTCTTGCTATTTATCAAGTAGCTTGTGAATTCCTTTAAAGTAAAATTCAACTGGTTTTGAGCTTAAGTTTTCTACCGATATTTTCATAGCATAACTTTTTTCCACGAAGCTCTGCCTTTGGAGTCGGCTATGGAGATTCATCCTTGTCAATCCACTGCCTTTTGCATTGGACAGTGTCAATAGATCCATTTTTTTTGTCTCCTGTAATGATATTCTAAAGAAATAGGCCATTTCTCTGCCCTGAAAGAAGACTTGTTGCTATGGATATGTGATCTTCCTTATTCTTACTGAGAGTATGGAGACCCCAAACATCTAGCTTGCTCACTTTTCCTATCTTTTTCAAAGTGTTACAAGATTGTTGATTGAATTATGTTGCAGTCAAATGCTAATTATCAAATACTTTTGTGTAGATTGCATTTTACTATTCTCTTGAAGTATCTTAATCAAGTACTAATGAGTTTTCTGGTTTGGGTTCTTCTCTCTGTGATGTATCACCAGAATGAAACTTTGAAAATCAGTTTCAGGCTTGGTGATCAGTAATAACACCTTGACCATAAACATCAGAATTTTCTTAGCTGTCTCTGTAGCATTTTTGTTATTCTTAAACTCCCACAACATTAATGTTGATTATGCACATTCAGTTCCTCCATTTTATGGGGTGTGAGATCATAGATTGAATTATAATCCACACTCATTCACTAATGAATTAAGAATGACCAATGAAGACAGTTTTTGATCAAGTAATTTCTAGTCGTGTTTAAAACAATGGAAGTTTGAAATGTGTAGTTGCAACTTATAAAAAATGGAAATTATTTATAACTCAACTTAATAATGTTTTGAATTATTGGTTTTACATTAAAATTTTAAAATCTGTCAGCCTTGCCTTGGAGCAATGGTTATCAAGCTATTATCATAGAACATTACAATTGAAGTGAGTTTGATCTTCATTGGATGTCAATTATTTATAGTTTCTAATATAAGTTATCAAAAATTTTAATATTTTTTGTTTTTATCTTAGTAGATTTTAAATATTGTAAATCAAGGAGTTTTGTCTTGTGTCATCTTAAGATAAGATTAAGAAATATGAATAATGATATTGATTTGGAATCTCTTATCAATTTTATTAATTTTGATTTTATATCTTTATGATAATTATGATATAATCCCAATATGGCAAAAATATTAATGTAATTAGTACAATATCATTAAGATGTATGTAAACCTAACATAGCAAAGATATTATTGTAATTTGTACAATAGCATTAAAAAATATATAATCCGAACATGGCAAATATATTAATGCAATTAGCACAATAGCATTAATATGCATTAAGAAGATAAAACAATTTCTCATCTACTTTGTAACTTTATAATCTATGTAATATAACCTTTGTTCATGCTTACCCTGATCATTATAGATACTCAACAGAGATAACTGTTAGATGCTTATTATAAAAGATTCTTCTTATTTATTTTCCATTCATCAGGATATAAATTTTGTATATAAGATGTGAGTTTAAGCTGTTCTGAGAAGTATTTTGTGTGTTGATATCAATAACATGATGTACTAAAGTTTACAACTTACATGTGTTGTTATATAATGTTTTTTTAATTTTTTGTTTATAGTTAATCCATGTGATCTGAAATCATGTGAACATGGAGGAAGATGTATTCCTCATGGAATCCACTATAGTTGTAAATGTACCCCAGGATATGAAGGAGCTCGATGTTTGAAAAGTAAATCACTTTTCTTAATATTTCTTTCAAAAACTGAATGATGATTATTAACCCATTCAAACTTTAGCCGCTTCATTTTTAGAAAGCCTCTACTTAAGCTTTCAAAAACTCATAAAAATCTGACAACCAAAACTATTTGAACTCTACTCTTGAGTTCAGATAACTTTGTTTAAAGTTATTTCATCATTACATTTAAAGAAAGATATGTTTTATTATTACTGTCTTTTATTATTACTGACATGATCTCTCAGAGCCTGAAATATGACATGATCTCCCAAAGCCTGAAATATTGGACTTTTGATATAGGTAAAAATAGTGCTCAGCCTTAAATATTCAGCTTTTGGGTTCACTAGATTAAGATTTTGATAATAATTGACTTGTAAGAAAATATTTTTGGTCTCTTGGAAAATTTGAAAATATTTCTGTATTTACAATGAGAATTAGATTGGAGTAATACAAGAAATATATATATATATATATATATACTATTTGAAAGCAGAATTGGAAAGGAATTGTAAGTAATATATATAATAAATATCTATTTTTCATGTTTATGCTGTTTTTTCTTGGATCAGAGTGTAGTATCTGTCTAGTTAGTATGATATTCTTTGTAGTATTGGTATGATGGTAAGGAATATATTTTGTCAAGTCCTTACTCACTCAAAAATCAATATTAACATTTGTTTATCAATGGTATTCTAACTATTAACAAAATGGAAGAAAAGACAAAATAAACTCAATTATACATACAATAACACTTAATGTTTTATATGTACAATATATATACAGGTGGCAATTCAAGGAAAAATATACAAATGTATCAAATGTTCCATGAACAAGCTGTATGTGGAAAGAGATATAATATATAAGGAAAAAAAGGCTTGACAAGTGTAGGTAATAAAATCATGTGGCTTTACCATTCCCTTGCAGGATCAGAGACAACATCTCTACCGTTCGAAGAACAAACGTAAAAAGAGGTTGAGAAAGAGTTTCTCAATTGTCATCTGATACTCTGCACTCTAATGGATATGTCAATACTCTAAAAGAGATAATTTATTGTAGAATTACTATTTAATGTTTTTACATTATAATTTGTAATTGATGGTATATAAGACCCTCATTTTTTTTTTCTTTAAAAAATTGCTTAGAACATCTTCCTAGTCTTATTTACAAAGTTGAGTTATCTTGTAGACTAATGTTTTCTAAGTTGCTACAAATTACCTATACTTGCATCAGGCCTAAAAATATGTAAATTGGTTGGTAGCTGTTTTCTAACTATAAATAGTGATCATGTCTTAGATTAAAATTTTTTATTCATAACTTTAGTATTATTTCATTTTTTATTATTTTACATGTGACTTTAACTACTAAAGATATAACTAACATGTGAGGTGTGCATTAGTTATAGATTATTATCATTATTATTTTACTCATTTGAGAGTTTTTTTTATACCAGTGATAGATGATGATTTTCCACTGGAATCTGAGTGACAACAAATCTCTTCAGGTCTCCAGAACTTTGCTTTGATATAGTTAGTCCATATGGTATTATTTTGTGCTGCTATCAGAAGAGATTCAGATTCTCTCTTTAGGTTTCCCTTTCTTACCCATGACCAAGTCTTCTCATGTGAGATTTCGCTTGTTTGTCACTTGAAATGTCTATAGAGTTGTTTTTCTTCCCATTTTTGTTTTCTGGTTATTTGAGGTTTGTTGTCTGTATTGTTTCTGGTGGCTGTTATCAGTCTTACTCCGTGCTTTTTTATGTAGTCTCCTAGTCATTGTATCAATCCATCAGTGCTATTTTAATGCTGGCAAATCCTCTTCCTTCTTTTCTTGGCTATGTCATCTCCAAGATGTAAGGCCTTATGCATCTTCAGGAGTTTTCTTATTCTCTGGTCTATTTGTTGGAGTTCTTCTCTGGTCCACTTTAGGAACGGTCCTGAGTATCTTATGATGGGGGCAGCCGATGTATTTATCCCTTTGATGAGATTGTTACGTTCTGCTCTGTCCAAACAAACGACAACATGTAATATATATAACAATATATATTTATTTTCTCGATGGACGCTTGTGTGAAGTTGGAGCAATCAGGAGAGGAATTAGAATCGTTCGTCTATGAGGCTTGGACTCTTCGATGTAAGTAGACGATGGCCGAGAAAATGCATACGGGGCAACGACGGGACAAGCTTTCACGAACAGCAGAATTTTTCACTGTCTTCCATTCAATTTGTCGGCCTTATATTACCATCAAACTCTCATGTGGAGATATAGACACGCCTCCATGCCCCCGCGATTTCTTCCCATAACTGGCCATCGGAATGTGTCAATTCCACCATCTTTGGAATGGCATGTGTGATTGTCATCAAGCGGAAATAACTGTCATGCAGTTCACAGGTCACTCTCTTCCGGTGCATCACTTTGTAACAGCACAGTGGGATTTTTACCTTGTCCCATATTGTCAGCCAAGCTCACCTACGCGATCTCTTCTGATAACTGTCCATTGGAATGTGTCACTTCTGCCATCTTTGGAATGTCATGTGTGATTGTCATCGAGCGGAAATAACTGTCATGCAGTTCTCAGGTCACTCTCTTCCGGTGCATCACTTTGTAATGGCACGGTGGGACTTTTACCTTGTCTCATATTTTCAGCCAAGCTGTATTTTACAAGATTTCTGCTATGTAGTTTGGGTTTGAGTAGTTTTCTGATTTCCCTAAGGTATTTTTAAAAATTTTTTCTTTCATCTTTACATGTTTAATGAGGTCTGCTTCTAATATTCCCAAGTATTTGTAGGTTTCCATTTCTCCGAGCCTTCTGATTTCGTCTTGATTTGGTAGTTCTATTATTTCCATCATGTCATTTTCTGCTTTTCATTATTAGCATGTTACATTTTTCAATGGCAAATTATATCCCTGTATCTTGACTGTATATTCTCACTGCCTGTATTAGGATTTCCAGTTCCTTCTCATTTTTGGCAAACAGTTTGATTTCATCCATGTAAATTAGGTGGTTGATTTTTTCTTGCAATTTCTGTATTAATCAGTGCATTTCCTAAGTATGTGATTGAGTGGCATCATTGCTATTACAAATAGTAATGGTGATAGCACATTACTCTGGAAGATCCTTTTCTGAATTTTTACCTCTGTTGAATTTTTTTCTCCTGCCATCAGTTTGACTCTCCAGTTTTCCATGGTATTTTTGATAAACTTTATGACTTCACTGGATATATTGTACATTTTTAGACAGCTTATTATCCAGCTTTAAGGGTCCATATCATATGCCTTTATTTTTGTCAATCCACACCATCCACACCATAGTTAGGTGGCCTGCTTGCGGGATCCTTTCTGTTCCTTGGAGAACAGTAATCAGCTTATTAGTGAATCGTATGTTTCCTCCCTTATTTGTGCTGTTAATATCTTTCACATCATCGGTAGTCACATCATGGATCTGTAGTTGTTGGAAGTGGGGGGTGATTCCTTTTTGGATTAGGGCAGTCTTTCCTTTTGTAATCCATTCGGGTATTTCTGTTTCTTGTAGGCATCTATTCATTTTAATAGCCAGTCTGTCATGGATGGAAGTGAATTTTTTAAACAAGTATTCATGTATACCATCAAGGCCTGGCATTTTCCAATTGGGTACTTTTTTAGTGTTGCTCTGAGTGAATCAAGGTGTATTTTTGCCTTTCGTCCTTCCAACTCTTTTCCATTTGACTTTTCTGTTATATTTTTTTAGTTCCAATATTTTGCTCCAAAATTGATTTGTTTCCTTGTCATCTGGTTGTTATGTGTTGGTGCATTCACTCCCTATTTGCTGATAGAATTTTTTTGTGTTTTGAAATGTCCAGTTTTGTCTGTATTGTTTTATCCAATCTCAATATCTTTTTAGTCTTCCTTCTTTCACCAGTACCTTCCTCAAGTTGTATTGTTTGTTTTATTTTTTGAGTTGCTTTTTTCTTTTTGTCCCAACATGTTCCAGCATTCTTCCTTTGTCTAATTTTTTTTGCTTGTCTTAGATTTCTTATCTGTGTTTCCAGTTGAATTTCCCATGAAGGTTTTGGGTTTCTGTTTCTGGTCTTTAGGGGAACACCAATTTTATCACAGACTAATTTGACTCCTTCATAGATTAATTCATATAATACCATAATGTTTGTCGTTGAGATATGTGTTAATAATTTGTTTAATTTTTCAGTTTTTGCCTTAACTGTTTTTTATTCTCGCTTTTTTAGTAATGATAATCTTCTTCTTTTCAGACATAATTTTCTTTAAATTTTCTATAATCATGTCTTGTGTCAGTTTATTCTGTGTGGTAGGGGTGTGTATTGTTTTGATAGTTATTACTTTATGGTTCATTTTGGTTAGATTGTTCCTATTTTCCAGTTTGTGGTGTGTTGATTATTGTATTAGGGTCTTGTGGCTTTGATTCTTTATTTATTTTTTGGTGTATTTCTAATATTTCAAGGTCAGAAAACCAAGCTTTCTTTATGATTGTCCAAACTTGGTCAATGAGTCTTTAAATTATCTGAAATCTAGCACATTCTTCCCATCTTTTCCTATACCCTCTTTTTGTTGGGTTGGTTCTAAAATAGCAGTGAAGTACAAGTTTGTTGTCTTCCCTAGTCCATTTTCTGTGTTTGTGTCTCTGGTATGTGTGGTTACTTAGATTGTTGTTTGTATACCATAAAAAAGAACTGCTAACATTATTATTTACTCCTTGAGAGTTTTTCACATCAGTATTAGCTGATAGTCTTTCACTTGAGTTTGATGACAGCAAGTCTCCTCAAGTCTCCAGGACTCTTTTTAGTATTCTGGCTGTTCTCAATAATGCTGTCGTTTGGATGGTCTCCACTCGTCCACCAACTTCCAAGCCATTCAGTCCCTTTAATAATCCTTTAGTTACTGCCCCAAAAGCACCAATCACAATTGTTATAATTGTCACTTTCATGTTCCATATTTTTTTCAATTCCCTAGCAAGGTCAAGGTACTTATCCTTCTTTTCACATTCTTTCAGTTTTATTCTGTGGTTAGCCGGGACAGCAAAGTCAACAATTTTGCAAATTCTCTTTTTATTGTTGATTATTATAAGGTCTGTTCTTCTGGTTGAGATTAAGTGATCTGTGCGTATGTCAAAGTCCCATACGAGTTTATGTGTGTCATTTTCTAGGACAGGTGCTGGGTTGTGCATATACCATTTTTTGGTATGGTCAAATTTAAATTTCTTCCCTGTGGATCACCTTGCCCACCCAGTTGTGTCAAGTATTGTACTCTTTCGGTGCTAATTTGCTGCATTTGCTTATTATGTGATTGATCGTTTCATCTCTGTTACCACATAGCCTACATTTACTATTTTGTTGCGTCTTATCTATTCTCGCCTTGATATGATTGGTTCTTATGGCATTGTTTTACGCTGCCATTAGGAGAGATTCTGTTTCTCTCTTAAAGTTTCCTTCTCTTTGCCAGGTCCAGGTTTTGTCATGTGAGATGTTGTTTATTTGTCGTTTAAAATGCCCATAGAGTTGTTTTTCTTCCCATTTTTGTTTCCTGGTTATTGTCATTCTGTTATCTATCATGTTGTCAGTTTTGTTTCTGATGGCAGTAATCAGTCCTCATTTGTGTTTTTCTATGTAGTCTTTGAGTCGTTGCATTGATGTGTCAATGCTGTCTTTGATGCTGGTTAGTCCTCTTCCCCTTCTTTTCTTGGTACATATAGTCTGTCAATGTCGTCTCTGGGATGTAATGCCTTGTACATGGTCATTAGCTTTCTAGTTCTTTGGTCCATTTGTTTAAGTTCATCTTTGGTCCACTTCAGAAAGGGTCCCTAGTATCTAATGAGGGGTACAGCCCAAGTATTTATTCCTTTGATAAGGTTTCTGCTTGAGAGTTTTGTCTCGAGTAGTTTCCTAGTTCTCCTGAGATATTCTTTTTGAATTTTATCTTTCATTTGCACTTGTTTGATGGTGTCAGCCTCCAAGATTACCCAGTATTTGTAGGTGTCATTTTCTCCAAGTGTTCTAATCTGGTCTTGATTTGGTAGTTCTATTTTGCCAGTCCTATGTCGTTTGCCACTTTTCTATGCCAAATTCCATTCTTATGTCTTGACTGTATATTCTAACAGTGTGTATTAGGGTTTCCAGTTCTTTTTCATTTTTTGTAAATAGTTTGATGTCATCCATGTACATTAGGTGACTGATCTTTTCTTGCGATCTACTAAGTTTGTATCTGGCTGTGCATTTTCTGTGTATGTGGTTAAGGCGCATCATGGTAATTATGAATAGTAAGGGTGATAGTGCATCTCCTTGGAAAATTCCTCTTTGGATCTTTCTTTCAGCCAAGCATTTTCCTCCTACTATCAATTCAACTCTCCAGATTTTCATGGTTTTCTCGATGAAATTTATGACTTCATGTGATATTTTTACATTTTGAGACAGTTTATTATCCAGCTTTGTGGAACTATATTATATGCCTTTTTGTAGTCAATCCAGGCCATAACTAGGTTTTTTCGTCTGCTCTTGCCTTCACTTAGGATGTGTTGATCTATGTAGAGTAACTCTGCTGTGCCTCTGGATCCTTTGCGGCACCCTTTCTGTTCTTTAGGGAACAATCCGTGGCTAGTTAGCTAGTAGTAGATTTCTTCCTTTATTTGTGCTATTAATATTTTCCACATCATCGGTAAGCAAGTTATGGGTCTATAATTGTTTGGAGCAGTTCCTTTGCTTGGGTCCTTTTGGATTAATGTGGTCTTTTCTTTGGTCATCCAGTCAGGTACTTGTGTATCTTGTAAGCATCTGTTCATTTCTAGTGCTAGTCTTTTGTGAATGAAGGTGAATTTCTTGAACCAGAATCCATGTATTCCATCATGGCCTGGCGTTTTCCTGTTTGATATCTTTTTTAGTGTCTTTTTGAGTAGTTCGATGTGTATTTTCCGCTTTCGGGCCTTCTTCGAGTCCTTCTAGTTCTCTCATATTATTTATCCATTCAGCTTTTTCGCTATGCTTTTTTGGTTGCCATATTTTCGTCCAAAAATGTTCACTTTCTTTGGCGTCCAATTGTTGGTATGTTTTTGTGTCATGCCCTCCCAAATGTGGGTAGAATTTTCTTTCGTTGTTTTGGAATGTCCTGTTTTGTTTGTATTGTTTTACCCTTTGTCAATATTTCTTTAATCTCCCTTCTTTCGCCATAACTTTCTGGTTTATTTCCTCTAGTTGTACTGTTACTTTTTCTTGTGTTGTCTTTTTCATTCTCTTCCCACATATTCCAAGATCTTTTTGTTTTACCATTTTGGCCTGTTTTCAAAGATTTTTTATATGCGTTTCCAATCGAATTTCCTATCCTGGTTTTGACTTATTATCATTTCTATTTCTTATAATAGCAAATCCATGTGGACTTGAACCTTGTAAAAATGGTGCCAAGTGTTTCAATGATAAAGATACCTTCAGATGCATATGCACTGCTGGTTTTATGGGAAGAACTTGTATTGAACGTAAGTAGAGAAATCCTTTTTAATATCCTCCTCTTCAAAATTAATATAAAACTAACAGTAGTTACCTGTATTATATGGATTTTAAGGTGGTCACTGATGTTCATACAAAAAAAAATTGAACATGTTCTTTTTCATTTGTCTGAATTTCTAAGATGAGGAATTCTTACAAGCAATACATTTTGGTTTTGAGATGGTCACTGATGTTCATAAACTGGATCATATGACATAGGGTAAACAATCCAGATAAAAACAAACATCTAAACCAAAATCTCTCAAAGTTACACTCACATAAAAAATATTTCTTTACAAAATGCCTCAAAAATCTTTTACAGATGATCATTAACTTCATAAGATATTCATAATATAAAAGATAGAAGTGTTAAATCTCTTTTATGTGGGTTTATCTTTTATAATAACTATTAGCTTTTGTAACAATAGATTTGGTATATGATAAAACTCATGAAAAAACAGATTGGTTGTCTTAATCAAACATTTTATAAGTCGCTCTTTAAACTGGAGATGTGAAATGATTACATGGCATTAATTATTTTCGATGAAAAATCCAGGCCTGCAAACAAAAAAGGGTTTAGTTTGAGTGCAGAATTTTCAAATTTGTTGAACACCTCAATTTAAGATATAATTAACATTTTAAAAAACTGTCACTAATTTTTTTCTTGGTTTTGACCGTTGAAATTATGAACAAAAAATTTAAAAAACTAATTTTCAATAATTAACGTAAAACTAAACAGTTTTGAATTCAGTTTTTACTTTTGGATGGAAATTGTTGTGAAATTATTTATAAAAGATCTCAGAATTTTCTAAATTTAATATATAATAATAAAAACAAAATAAATTTTAAAACATATAAAGCTATTAATGGATTTGTATGAAAAGTCTTTAAAAACATTTTCTTTTCAACAGATATTTTTTTACAATAAAAAATTTTCTATAGTATATTTTGTCAAAATACAAAATTAAACACTTTGTACAAAAAAATGTTAGTTTTATTGCTGTTTATGTTTGAGGAAAATTTCCTATATCTCCTCATAAAGCTTAAAAAAAATTAGAATAAGTTAACTTTACTGGATAATTATATTTTTTTGACAATAGTTACTTTATGTCTGGTGGCTCTTTTTTCTTTTTTAGAATTGAATAAGGGGAAGGATGTTTGACTGATTTAAAAAAATATTTTCAGATTGTTTAAAATGTTTGTAAAAATAAATTTCTTTATTAATAAATCAGTACTGAAAATTTTATTAGAATTGATTTTAAAGTTTTTCAAAAGTTTTTTGCTATAAAATTCTATGAAAATTCTTACAGCACACCATTTTATAAAATTTCAACAATTTCTCAAACCTAAATATCTCTCTTGGGTGTAAAATATATATATATTGTGACGCGAAAAATTTACTTTTATCCCAGAACGGGACTTTATTTTCGCACGTGTGAAGACTGGGGAGGTTGGCACTTGATCCCTTGTAGAATAAGTCCTCGTTCAGAGATTTTCTCAGGCATATAAGAACTGGCATATTATGTGGGGGATTAATTTATGTCCAGACTGACCACCGCTGGCAAGGGGTTCCAAATTTCACACTATACACACACCCACCAGGTCGCTAGTCTTCCTCCCCTAGACAATGGAAGATATGGACCTCTAGGTTGAGACGTAATAATATTAATTATAGTAGTCGGTAATTCCGGTTTCCCGTATGATATTTTAAAGGAATTAATAGGACAATTTTAAGCAAGATAACATAGGGAGAATAGAAGCTGGAAAAGAAACATGAAGTAACAAGTTCGTAGCAGATACCACAAATAACAACTTAGACCACGTGGTAACATTAAAATACATGAATCTTTTACTACACATAGATATACACTGTCAAAGTGTCAAATATATAATAAATGAACAGTCCATGAACATAAATGTCTTTCTTCTTTTCTTTTTTTTCGTTTTCCTTCAAATTGAGAGAGAGAGAGGGTATATAAAATTGGGTATAAGGAGAAACAGTCCCAAGGGTACTTATCTTATTTTCTTTGATGGAGTTCCTGTGGAGAATCTTTCCTCTTTTACGGGCTAATAGACTTTATGCTATTTTTAACACTGGCTTGAAGAAAATGGCTTCTTCAGTCCGAAATATTTTTATGTCTTCTTCTACCCGGAGTACTGGCTTTGGCTCTGTCTGCCACGAGCCCTGTCCAACAACTAACTTTCTTACTATCTATTTCTGCTGACGGGAAGGAGTCCCCACTTCCGTTTTAGGGTCCCAGCCAATCGTTTGGCTTCTACCTTCTTCCTTCCTGTATCAGGCGACCCGAGTGAGGTCACCAAGTATAAACATCTGTGGGTCTCCCTTCTGTGACCTACATTCTTTCTTAATGGTCATCCTCTGATGGCTTGCCACTGCTAATTCAAACAAGAGGATAGTAGTAATCATCTTTCTATCTTCTCAATGGGATACCACGTGACAATATATATATATATATATATATATATATCTTTAAGAAAACAAACCAAAGACCGGTTAATTCATGATTATAAATTTATTTTGGTCCTGTATTTTCAGTTTCTGGTGTGAACCAAAAAACATGAAGAAAAAATTTATACAGGACTTCTTCAGACCCAATGGATAATAAATTACATTGAGCTCTCTACCAGGAAAATTTAAATGTTCAGCTCTTGAAGGATTTTCTTGTCCTGAGGGAATTACTCCAAACTTTTTAACCTGACTGAATATTACCTATATATATATATATATAAGAATTTTCTCTTATCTTTTCTTTAACCCAGTGCTCAAAAATTTTGATAATGAAATGGACTTTAGTACAAATTTCAATTACTTTCTCTTCAGATGTCATAAATAAATAAATAAATAAATGAATAAATTGTCCCTTTCCTACGAAATGAATTGTCATTCGTTCATTGTCTGGTAGTTTACTTAGTTATCTCCCTTGCAAATCATGACTGCATTGTGATTAGTTAATGTTTTATTAGCATAAGAAGTTGTTTAATTTTAGGGAGTAAGAAAGATCAAATAATTATGTTCGAATAGAGTTTAAAACCTTTTCAAATACAACCCTATTAATTTCTGAAAGTTTAGTTAAAATCAGGTTAAAACTGATAAATTATAATTAATTATTTCCCTTGCATATCATGGTTGCATTGTGATTACTTTTAAGATTTAGCAGTTATCTTTCATGCTATATGATACATCATCGTTCAGTTAGTTTTTCTCTAACTCTGTCAGTTTTAAATTATGTCCTCATAAGTTTATTATAATTTTTCATTCAAATATCCAATAAAATATTTTACCATTGTCCCATAAAAGTTGTGACATTTTATGTATGAAATTTATTTGGAAATGTAACAGCTATAAAGTATCTTTTTGAAAAAAATTTGTTTTTCTAGATCTAAAATTACTTCATGTTGCTAAAATTTCTCATGAAATGTCATAAATACTCCTGTATTTTTAGCTAACCCTTGTGGACTTAAGCCTTGCAAAAATGGAGCTAAATGTTTCAATGATGGAGAAAAATTCAGATGTGTTTGCACTGCTGGTTTCATGGGACCAACTTGTATTGAACGTAAGTAGATTAATTATCATAATAACTTGATATGATGACATATATAAAATTGATATTTTGTTAAGTTTTGGTTGTTACGTTTTAACATATGAATTCTTTAATATATTTTTCCAATTATAGGTGTGATCACAAGGAAAATTTATTAAGATACATATGTAGGGTACTCAGTGAGATTCAAACTCAATGCAGTTGTAATATTCTGCCAATCAACATGTATTTACACTTCCAAATGGTGTGTTCAAGAGAAGTAAACCAGTATTTATTCATTGATTGATCTCATTGAAAATTCAATTGCTTGGGATATTACAAACAAAAATAAACACACAAATACACAGCATTTTATCATAATAGAGGCTTTTTTTTTCTACAAGATCAAATATGTGTAGGTTGTATGCTACGAAGAGTTGATATGCACTTACTCTTTTAAAGAGTGTGTTCATGGAAAGTAACTCATTTAAAACTTTATATTGATTTAGGGTATTCCTGGCAAAAATTAAATATATGGTATAAATGGTATTTTATTACAATATATTTTTTCTTCTAAGAGATCAAATATAATTGTTTGATATTGAAACTTTACAGTTCTCTGTTTGGACTGTTTAAGTTTGAAAAAAGAACTTTCTACATTGATATTTAAATTCAGTTTTTATACTTACCCCATTGAAGTTACCATCTGCTATATTTTCTCTAGATCAGGATCCTGGTATAATTTTCTTTTTTAATTTCCATTGATATTTTGTTTTTCGAAATTTATATTAAAAAGCTTTCATCCTTAAAATGTATTTAACAATGAATTTACAAGATAATATGATCATAGTCAATTTTCAAGATACATCAGTAGTAAATCAAGTTGTTTTTATTCATAACCTAGCCAATCCTTGTGGACTTGATCCTTGCAAGAATGGGGCTAAATGTTTTAATGATGGAGAGAAATTCCGATGTGTATGTACGGCTGGTTTCATGGGATTGACCTGTGTTGAACGTAAGTAGTTTTATTTCTGTGTTTTCAAAATATATATATATATATATATATATATATATGCACACACCCATATGATCAGACTAACATATACAGACACACACAAACATACAGTATGCACCTGGAACCATGTTTGTTAGATATTGAGCTACATGTGCTAAAATTAACATATGTACTATGTACTTATGGTCACAAAAACTACATTTGTAGAGAGAAATTATCAATACTGTTTCAGAACTTTTCTGTAAAAACAAATTATATAAAACTAGGATTGTAGTCATTAACCAAGATTAGTTTAATACAATACCAGAAGAGGTACACAGTGAGCATCAGCCTAGATTGCTAATCATTATACAGCATGAGGTGCCCTCTTATTTATTTACAAAATTTAGCTTTGTTTTGATACAAGACCACAAATAGGAAACATCTAGTGAGGGTCAAACTCATTCCTTAGTCGTAATCTGTGATACTAGCTTGTTATTACCCATCGCAAAATAGTAAGTATAGAACTTGCACTTTTACCTTTCATATGACTGTTAGTGTGTGTTTATGCTGATCCTCTCAAGGATTGAACTCATCATCCTTGGGTAGCAAAATTTTTTGAATCACGGTCTCATTTATTGATTAGAAATAGGTTCACTCTTTTCCATAAAAGCTGCTCATGGTTTTTTCATAGCAAAAGCAATTCACTTACCTCACGCTGAAGTTAAATAATGATGAACCTATTCAGTACTTAGATGGATGACCACTTAAGCAACAGCAAGTACTGTAAGTAACCTTAGACCTGTGTGCCATATCTAAGCAAAAGAGCCTACTTAATGACAACAATACATTTGTCTCTTGAATCTATGTTTGGCAACTTCACAACTTGAACAATATGTATTTTAAATAAACTGCTTACTGAAAAGATATGGTTGCATTGCATTTGGTTTCAATTTTTTTGAACAGCTAACACTGAAATGATATACTTTGATTCTAAACAAAGAAAGAAAAAGTTTAGAAAGAATCAATTATATAATTGATTTTAAAAATGATGTTAGACCATTTACCAGGATTTATCTACATAATAGATCTGATGTATCTAAAATCCAACGACTTTTGTTTTCCTGCTTCTTATTTTAATGGTTTCAATGACTTTTTTTTCCTTCAGCCAATCCCTGTGGACTGAAACCTTGCAAGAATGGAGCTGAGTGCTTTATCAGAGGAAAAGAGTTTTTCTGCAAATGCAAATCTGGATTTAAAGGAAGAACCTGCTTAGAAGGTTAGCCATTTTCATTGATCATAAATATACATCAAATAGATATATAATTGATGTATGTTTTATCAGTCAGGTATTATTATAAGGTGTTGGAGGTGGGGGAAATGGAATCAGCAAGCTGGTTTTAAATAGAGGCTCAAGATCAGTTTGATGGACACTCATTGAGGAGGAAATAACTTAAAAGGCATGTAAAAAAAGGAAACATTTTATAGGAAAAAGCAAGAAGGAAAGAAATAAGAGAAAAAGAAATCAGAGGGAAAGAATAAGAAAGAAGAGAAAACTAACTATAGTAATAAAACTAACAAAATAAACTGAAAAACATCAAAAGAAAAATAGAAGTAATAAAGATAGAAGTGAACTTCAAGTAAAAAGAAAAGAATTAAAGAAGTGAGATAAAAATTAAAAGTTCTGAAGAAAAAGAAGAAAAGAAAGAAAATTGGTTAAAGAAAGAAAGAAGAAAAAATACTGATTTAAGATAAAAAGGTTGATTCAAGATAAAAGAAAGATTAAATAAGATTTTAAAAAAAGGAAAAGGGAAAGAAGAAATAGAATTAAAAAAAAAGAAGAAAGATGCATATAAAATAAGAAACAGATATTTAATGAAGAAGAATGAGAAATGAAATTTTAAAGAGGTGGAAAGAAAGAAGGAAAAAGAAAGATAGAAAATAGAGATAAAAGACCAACATAGATAAAAAATGATAAGATATGAAATAAATGAATGAAGAGAAAATATTAAGAAAGGAAAAGATTAAAAAGAAAGAAAAGAAAGATGAAAGACAATAAAAGAGAGGAGGAAAAAGAGAAAAAATAACTATTCATTTTTTCTTTCTTCCTATCTTGTAAAATGTTTTCTATTTTTTATTTGCTTTTTATATAGTTTCCATCTCTGAGTATCTATCAATTTGGTCTTTAGTTTCGCTTTTCCAGTTGAAGTTGTTTGCATTCACTTTGCACTGATGCTCTTGGGAATAGTATGAAGCCATTTCTTCTATTTTCAACTATAGATAAAAATGGTTGAGCAGACTGGACTTATTTTGGATAGGCTTAGTCTAGAAGATGGATAGCTCCAAATTAAAAACAAAGAGCTGGACTCCCTGACTCTGCTAATACCAGTTACAAATCCAAAGGAGGAAGAAAGAGGGTTGATTTTTTATAGTTTAAATAACACAACTAAAAGAAAAAGACTGATGCAACCATGACAGAAGAATACATTTGTTCAGGAGAAGCAAACTGTCTTGTCATTGTCACGTGATATCCCACGGAGACGATAGAAATAAGATTAATACTATCCTCCCGTTGGAATGAACAGTGGCAACCCGTCAAAAAAGTGACCGTTAAGAAAGAATGTAGGTCACCGAGGGGATATCAACAGATGTTGGCACTTAGTAACCTCAGGTAACATCGGAAGGGGAGGAAGAGAGAAGCAAAATGATTGGCTGGGACCCCAAAACGGCAGTGGCACCTCCCTCCCGTCAGCGGAAATAGAAAAGAAAAAAGTTAGTTATTGGAAGGGACTTGTGGCAGACAGACCCATAGCCATTACTCTGGGTGAAGAAGACAAAAACATATCTTGGACACGAGGGACCCAAGTTCTTCAAGCCAGTGTTAAAAATAGCTTAAAGTCTAGTAGCCTGTGAAAGAAGAAAGATTCTCCAGTGGAACCCCATCGAAAAATAAGATAAGTAACTTTAGGGCTATTTCTCCTTTATATCCAAATTTTGTGTACCACTCTTTCTCTCTCTCTCAATTTGAAGGAAAACGAAAGTCAAGAAAAGACATTTATGTTCGTGGACTGTCCATTTATTATATATTTGACACTTTGAAAGTGTATCTCTTTGTATAGTAAAGGATTCATGTATTTTAATGTTACCACGTGGTCGAAGTCGTTCTTTGCAGTTCTGCTACGAATTTGTTGTGTCACATTTCCTTTTTCAGCTTCTGTTCGCCTTATGTTATCTTGCTTAGAATTGTCCTATTAATTCCTTTAAAATATCACACGGGAAACCGGAGTTGCCGACTACTACAATATAATATTATTACGACTAAAACCTATAGGTCGATATCTTCTGTTGTCTAGGGGAGGAAGTTTAGTGGCCTTGGTGGGTGTGTGGATAGTGTGAAATTTGGAACCCCTTGCCAGCGGCGGTCAGTCTGGCCCTAAGTTAATCCCTCACGTAATATGCCAGGTCTTATATGCCTGAGAGAAAAACTCTGAACAAGGACTTATTCTATAGGGGATCAAGTGCCAACCTGCCCTGTCTTCACACGTGCAAAAATAAAGTCCCGTTTTGGGATTTTAGTTGATTTGCCGTCACATCATCAATGAATCTTGTTGACTCAAAGGGTTGATTATAATGTACAATGCACTCATACTTTCTCTCTCTCTCTCTCTCTCTCTCTCTGTCAGCTGCAATCTTTTTAAAATTTCATATATTTTTACTTGACTTTGTGGAAAAAATCAGTAATTGCTCCCATTCATTCCAACCAGGTGGTGGATGTAGATGTAGAAAGTCTGTTGTAGTGGGTAACCACTGATGAGGTATGGGATAAGTTTGCTGCTGATCCTTTGCTGGAAGAATGCACCTGTATCCCTAGAGATAATCTGATGGAGATGTTGACTTTCTGTGTGGAAGCAATCTACTTCAGGGTGGGGTCTGACATATACCAATAAGAAAAGGGGCTGGCTATGGCTTTGCCATTGTTTTCAGTATTGGCCAATGTATACATTGAAGAAATTGCATTAAGATGTACATCACTAAATCCATCAATGTGGCTTAGATACATAGAAAATATATTCATTCTCTGGTCTCATCAGGAAGACATTCAAGCTCTACTAGATCATGTGAACTCTATCTAACCAACTATGTAGTTCACATTGGAGAAAGAACAAGACAACAAATTGCCGTTCTTAGATGTCTTAATATCTTACAGGTCATTCATGTAACAAAAGTCAACTGTCACCAAACTGTACCTCAATTTTAACTACCACTATCCATGCAATGTAAAGAAAGAAATCGTTTGTTGTCTATAACATCAAGCAAAAGCCATAAGTAATGACACTGATGCATATCAAGAAATGGGTAGCTTAAGAGATATTCTCAGACAAAACAACTACCTAGAAAGAATAACATCCGCTCCAAGAAATCTGCATTGAATGACAGAGAACAATACCTAAAAAAGTTACCACTCTCTGTTTGCCCTATGTTAAAAGTCTAGCTGAAAAGATTCAAAAGATATGTCAGCAATATGATATCAGGACCACATTCAGGACTGGCTCAACTCTTTTGAAAATATCTTTTCTGAGTGAAACACTCAATATGACTGAAAATTGTGTATATTCCATCCCATGCAGCTGTGATAAAGTATACAAAAGTGAGATATGCTGCCTACAAAAAGTAAGGCTTGACGAACATAGAAAAACAGTAGTATGAGGTGAATTCGAAAAGTCAGATATGGCTGAGCATATATGGAAGAAAAAGGGAAACCATCTGCCTTTATGGGATGGAGTCAAGATAACATATAAAGAAGATCTTCAGGAAATAAGACATTTCAAAGAAGTTGTGTTGGGCTATAGCAACCTCTTGAGTATAGGGATGAATACTAATTGGGAATCAGGAATTAAAAAGGCTAGGTTAAATCTTAAAAAAAATTGCAATATGAGTAAAAGTTAAAAAATCATATATATAATTGTAATCAGTAGTAATACAAAATCTAGATAAAAACATTAGTTGTTAAAATTTATTCTGTATTGTTCTTCAGGACTCATAAAAATGGATATAAGTTTTCAGTTTATACAATTCCAAGTGAAATCATCTGGAGGTTGCAGGTTCAATTCTGACTAAAGCTGAAAATAACAAGGAATACTTAAGATAGCCTAATGCTCTTATATCCAGTCATGGTTTACAGAATCAAAACAATCTCCCCACTGCAGATTAAATAAAGGGTTTGGTTCAAAGTTCTGTAAAGGTTCCTGAGTTTGAAAAGAAATTCCTGAAGAAGGCAGAAAGTCTCATCTGCCGAAATGTGTATATATAACAGTAAAGTTTAGGACAATAGTCCAAATACTCTAAATAAGATAGAGTTTGACTTGATTTATCAACAAACATATTTATAGACCTTGAAATCTGTTTATATTGTCTATCTAGTAAATTATTTCTCAAGAGAATGCATTTTTCTTTAGAACTATTTCTCTGTTTGAATATTTCTTTATCTCTAGATTCAGCCCAGTCAGCTGAGGCTGTAGAATACTCAGATTGCATCTCGGTAGAGAGGTGAGACCCTCCCCTAACAAGTATCCTAGATATGACATTAAACCATCTGATGGCGAGGTTCCAGCTTTGAAGCTTTGGGAAATCTGGAGTACTCCTTCATTGCCATTTTTTTCCCAGGTCCATTCTGACCTGATAGGGTCAAATAGAACTATTTAACATTTAATCTGTGTGCAAACAAATAGCTTATGTTAAATTGATTTCTTGGAAATAGAACTCTTTGATCACTGTGAGTAAACAAATGACTGGTATCTGATTGAATTGTTAGTGATACATAGCAATACTTGGAAACATTTAACTGTGTGCAAATGAATGAGTAATTTTGAATAGAATTATTAGTGTTAAATAGCAATAGTTGAAACTGTTTAACTGTGTGCCTAAATTGAATTATTGTTCATAGCAATGCTTTGAACCATTTGACTGTGTGCAAATAGTATTGAATAGATTAATTAGTGTTAAATAACAATACCTGTAACCACTTCACTGTCTGCAAACAAATGATTAATATTGAATAGAATTATTATCATAATTGAAACCATTTCACTGTGTAGAAACAATACAATACTAATATGCAAACAAATTAGTTGTAACTCATAAAAAAAAAAAATTACAAATCATGTGTATCCATTTAAATGTGTACAAATAAATGATTGATGTTAAATTGTTACTGTTACATTGCAATGCTTGAAATCTTTTAACTGGGAATAAACAAATGATTAATTGTTAATAGAATTATTTATTTTATAGAAACACTTGAAAACATGTAACTATATGTCAAAAAAATGAGTTCAGGGTCATTTAAAAATGTTAACAAAATATGTTAAAAATCAGATATCTAATATATCTCTATGAACTGGATTTAGCGTTAAATAACCTACAATGGTTGATATACCATAAAAGCCAACCAACCAACCAACCAACCAAACTAATTCTAGATTAAGTGCTTTAATTAAGATATATATAACCGATTCCTTGATTTAGGAATGGTAATTTATGTTTTTAAAAATAATTATTGAATTTGAAAAAATTATTATTTTTTTCTTTTTTTCAGTCAATCCATGTGGACTTGAACCCTGCAAGAATGGAGCAAAATGTTTCAATGAAAAAGATACATTTAGATGTGAATGCCCTCCTAAATTTATGGGAAGAACTTGTATTGAACGTAAGTGTGACTTTTGTCATAAGCAAAGACATTCACTGACACTGTTTTATGGGTGGGGTGAGGAAAAGAATATATTAAAAAAATATTGACGAGGTAACAGGGTTATATTATTGGCATTCCACTCATAGAAAAACATGCTGTGTTTGGCACCATTCGTCATATTTGTGAGTATGACCCATAGCTTTTCCTGTTAGTAAGAAGGCCTAATCCAGTGGTGCAAGTAAACATTTTATCAAGGGTAAGGAGGAGGCAATAAGCTGCTTGTACTTCCCCTATACTGCTATGGCCCAAGGTCTTAATGATAGCTCTATATATATTTTTTTTGTGGGGATTAATAAACTAATTAATTAATAAAGTTTAGATAAAATAGAATAAATAATGACATAAAAATTAAAATAAAATAAAATAAAAATCTCCCATAATTCCACTCCTACAGAAAATTTAACTTTTTGGACTAAAAGAAGAACTGAATCTCTGTAGTGCCTTGCCAGTCCATTGAATACAAGTGCATTTTTCAAACCTACCAAAATGAGCAGTCCATACAATATATAACTTTCATAATATCAATTCATAAGCTAAAAGAAAACATTTCTCAGGAGAGATATTGATTGATATGCTAAACAAATTATTTGGTATTAAATATAAATATGTTATTGAATTGTATTATTTGCTGATGTATTTATCTACATTGGGTAAGAGATTAACAATTGAATTGGTTATTTTACAATCTTTGTTGTTAATTAAGAATTTACCGTAAACAAATTGTAACTTGAAAAGATAAATTCATGTAACAAAAAAAATTATTGAGAAATATTTAAGTGAGTAGCACAAGTGATTTATTGTTTTGAACATTTTTGTTTTTTGTCTGGATCCTAACTTAGTATGTTATGTAATTTTTAAATGAATTGAATAAGTTTGAATAACTCCTTATAAACCTAATTAGTAATGTTTGATAAAATGTAAATAATTATTTAATAAGACATCATTTGTTGATGTTTTTCTTTTGAGGTTTGGAGATTTAAATTCTATATCATTAGTTACATCTTTCAGCCTTATAGATTTCCAGAGATTATTGTTTGTTTGAGATCTATTTTCAATGAGAACATCACTTTGAGGAACAATTCTTTTTAATGCTAAAATCTTTGAATATGTATATGTTTATCCAACCTCTTCTAGTCTGCTCTACTACTTATCCATAACTGGGATGTAAATAGATGGATTTATGCTTTTCTTAAGAGCATTAGTATGAAAAGAAATGCAAACAGCCTTGTCCAGGTTTTGAACTTAGGATGCTGATGATGATAACTATTGGGCATTTTAAATTTGATAGCTTTACATTAAATCATTTGACTGCCTATAGGGGTGTCCTTGTGGTGTAATGGTTAAAGCAATGGACTGTGGGATTGTAGTAAGCGAGTTTGTACTCTAGTCGTGCTATTACGTTCACCTTTGGGAAAGATATAATCCCCCTTAACCTCCCAACTATGAGTTAAATAATACCACTACTGTTCTTTGGCATTAAATAACCTAAAAAGGTTGATATGCCATTAAATAAAGAAACCAAACCATAACTGTCTATAGAGGACAGACAAATTCAATTTTATAGATTAAAAAAAGTTAGTATATATGGTTATGAAATTTAAGAAATTGCTTAAGCTCAAAACAATTGTATTTATTTGAATTTGTAGCCAACCCTTGTGGAGTTGAACCCTGCAAAAATGGAGCAAAATGTTTCAATGAAGGACTAAAATTCAGATGTGTATGTACAGTTGGTTTTATGGGAATCACATGTGTTGAACGTAAGTGGATTTGCATCAGTGCAATATATTTCAAACATTCTTAATTTCATTTATTGCTATTAAAATAATTACATTTTTGTTAAGTCACCCTCCTTTTTTATTTTTTATTGAATTTCAATTTTTATTATAAAACTTTTTCTTCAATGATTGTTTCTTTTAGTTTTCTGTTTAATTAATTTATTGACATTCATATTCATCAGGAATCATCTGAAATCACCCACAAGCAGAAATTGTTTAATTAATTCCATTTTTACAATAATTTTTATAAAATCATAAATTATGTCTTCAAAAATTTTTTTATTGGTATAAAAAAGAATTATCATTATGAAATTTATCTATCTATCTATCTATCTATCTATCTATTGTCCAAAGTGACTTTGAGGTCTCAAATGAACAAAAGTTTGTTTGTAAAATAACTAGAATCATGAAAATGTAATCTAACCAATCAACTTAAACCAAGCAATATTTTTAAATGAATATGTAAATAAGGAAACCTCATTCCCAAAATAATAATTTCTGGATTCTCACTAAAACTATTTATCATAAATTCTAGTCCTTGTAAATGAGTTGGTATGTTTATGTCAACCAAAATATATAATCTTTTATGAAAAACACTACAGAACATTTTATGATTGAACATTATATAGCTAAACATCTTAAGTTTAAAGATTATATAATTGAACATTTCATGTTTAAACATTATTGACATTATATAACTGAACATTTTATGATCCAACATTTTTCAGTTTGATGAACTTTAAAAGATGTATCCAATAAGTTTATCAACAATCTCTTTATTTCCTTTTACTAAACATGAGTCAGCATTTGTATAACAACAATCTTTGATGCCTTTTTCTCCTGGCAAAAATTATGGAATTAGTTCACTTAGAGGATGTTCACTTAGGTTTTTTAGTTAGCAGTAAATAAACTAATAACAGATAAGATGTAAAACATTTTTATTTTATAGCTGGACATTTTTGTTCCATCAAATATTCTGTAAACAAACTAGATTAAATTATCTAAATTAGCAATATAATTTTTTTAAGTGTGGACAATCTGGTGGAAGTGACTTTGACCCTCAAACTAACTAGCCATGACAGACACTTCTGGAAGGGTACAATGGACAAAATATTGTGACTATAATAAGAACCAAGTATATCAATTTATAATAATTATAATTTCTCATATCAGAAATTAAAAAATGAGAAGTTTTTTATATGCAACTGTTCTGTTTCCATTCAGCAAACCCATGTGGATTGAAGCCATGTAAAAATGGAGCTGAGTGCCTTAACAGAGGAGAAAAATATTTGTGTAAATGCAAACCTGGATTTAAAGGAAAAGATTGCTCTGAACGTAAGTCACATCACTAAAATAAATTTTACTTATTCTTTCTGATTACTTTCATTCCTGCCATTTCACATCAATGTAAAAGAAATCTGTTTTTAAAAGTTGTGCCTAAGTGACCCAGTAATCTTTTTCAGCTAATCCCTGTGGACTTGAACCCTGCAAGAATGGTGCTGAATGTTTCAATGAAGGAGAAAAATTCAGATGTGTTTGTACAGCTGGCTTCATGGGACTGATCTGTGTGGAACGTAAGAAAATGAATTTTTAAAAAGATTTTTTCATTTCAAAATATTTTACTAATGTACATTCTACAAACATATATTTACTGCTTATTAATTGATGCATTTTTTAAAACTATAGACATAACTTAGAGTGTCTTGCTAGTAGCTTAAAAAGTAAAATGTATAATAAATGTATAATGCCATATTTAACATATGGATATGAAATGTGGGAATAAATAATAGGGCTGTTAAATAGTGCCCAATGAATGACAAGTACAGAAGACCAGAAAGATGAAAGACAGATGAGGCCGAGGCTTTTGCAGATAAGACAGAAGATTAGCACTTCTATAGTCTTCATGAAAGGAATTGGGAAAGACCTTTGTCCAGCAGTGGACTTAAAATAGCTGTTGATAATGATAATTAATCTATTTAAAGTTATTATGCAAGTTGGGTTTTTTTTGGTTATTTTGCTTAATGGTATATCAACCTTCCTGGTTTATGATGAATATTGGTTGAGTTGAGAGTGGTCTGACACACAAGTAGGAAATGATTCTCATTGCCATTTACTGGACGAATATATGGGTGAATAGTCACCACTCATGCAAATATGTTGGGCAGGTCATCCTGGCACCACCGAACAACTCACCTGCTGCATTAGGTGCTCTCCTGTAAAATGAGGTAAGCTTAGCTGGCTTGCTTTTACCAAGAAGATTTAAGAAGGCAGCCATGTTAGAAGGTGAGTCATTGACTTCTACAGTTTATTTAATTCAAAATTCATCTTTGTAGAAGAACAGTCGTAGTACTATTTAATCCATAGCTAGGAGAGATAAGGAGGTTCATACCTTTCTTAATGAAAAGTGATTGTGAGAGCAGAACTAGATTTCAAACTCATTTACAATGATATTGCAGTCTACACATTAGCCACCACACCATGGGACTACTTATATCATACAAGTGTTTCATAATAATGTATGATTGTCCAACATGATATTGTGTGTTTTGTATTTAGACTATTGTCCTCATCTTTATTATTATATACACAATGTTTCACCCAATGTGCCCTTCAGCCTTTTTCAGAAGACTACATGAGCAAGAAATGTGTATATTCCATCCAATGCAGCTGTGGTAAAGTATATAGAGACATGCTGCTTGCTAAATGTAAGGCGAGAAGAATATTGAAAAGCAGTAGTACAAGGTGAAATTGAAAAGTTGGGTATAGCTGACTGTATATGAAAGAAAAGGGGAAATCATCTGCTTTTATGGGATGAAGTCAAGATAATAGATAGGGAAGAACATTGAGAATAAGATGTCTCTAAGAAGCTGCACATATGCTCGGCTATAACAGCCTTTTGAGTAGACCAAGTATAGAGATGAATACAATAGAGAAATCAGTAATTGAATAGGCTAGATTAGATTGGAAAAAAATTGCAATATGAGCCAAAGTAAAAAAAATCCAACTAGTGGAAAAAAAACATAAAATTTTTAAGTCCCCCACCTTTACTCTGAATTGTCCTGCAGGACTCATGGCATAATGGATATAGATTTTCAGTTAATACATTTCTAAGTGAAATCATTTGGAGGTTGCAGGATCAGTTGTCACTTCAGGTAAAAATAACAAGGAATATTTACGATAGTTTAATACTTGTATCCAATTCAGGGTTAACAGGTTCAGAAGAGTCCACCCTTGTGGATTAAATAAAGGGTTTGGTTGGAAGTTCTGTGAAAGTTCCCAAATTTGACTTAAAAGTTCCTGAGTTTGATAAGAAGCACCTGAAGAAGGCCATTGTTTATATAAAGATGAGGACACTTGTCTGAATTGTCAAAATAATATAAATTATCAAGTATCATCTTAAAAATTTGGACTAATAATAAAATGGTGCTGTTAACTTTTGTTGATATTAGATAAATTCTAATATTTACTATGAAACAATTGGTAAGTGTTCTGATTTTTTTTTATTGATGTCAGTATAAATAGGTAGAGATAAAATTTTGAGCTGAATATAAAGAAATAAGATGTGAAAATCAATTTGGTGGAGTTTTTATATATTTACTATGACGTTTCTCTCTGCATGAGCTTCGTCAGATATTTGGAAAGGTTTTATTGGAGTGAGTGTTAGATAAATACATTTTCATTTTAGCTATTTTTTCATTTTTACCATGTGTGCATATATATATTGTCATCCACAGACAGACTGTTTCCTTGTATCACTACTCTTCAGTGTGGCTAGATATGTAGATATATGTCAAAAATAATAAATTACTGTACAAAAAAATGAAATTGATTTCTATGTCTAGACATATTAATATCTCCTGTGTCATTTACCATCTGAATGATTCCATAGTTTATTTGGATTGCTCTTATTTCTAAAATAATTTTTTTTTCATGTGAGTCTCACATGAAAAAGACATCTTGCCACATGACAAATTCTTCACAACAAAAATATGGTTGATTAGCCACTTTTGGACATATCTATGTCTGATAGTTGTGTGATTCTCATGAAACTTTTAGTAATGGACTTTAAAAGTTCATAATTTGGATATTTTAGGATTTAAACCTGCTCTGCCAAAAGAACACTAAGCTCTTTTTTTATCCACTTATTTGCACTTTAGTTATATACTTTAAAAAATATTTTGCTATGTATCATAGATTTATAGTTTGTTATTATCTGAAGATTTCACCATTTATCTGATGTGTGAATCTTAAAACTTATCTTCTGAGAATTTTGAAATCCTATTATATTTCTTTAATGGATTGAAAAATCTGAAAAAAAAGAAACAATGAATATCTTTTTATTTTTTAAGCCAATCCATGTGGACTTAAACCTTGTAAGAATGGTGCTAAGTGCTTCAATGATGGAGATGATTTCAAATGTGTTTGTACCGCTGGTTTCAAGGGAAGAACTTGTATTGAACGTGAGTAGAGAGAGATTATTGTGCAAATTATTTCTGAATCAAAAGTAGTCGAAAGCTAAAATTGTTTTCTGTCATAACCCTTGAAATTTCCATTAATTCATTTGATATTTTTCTCCATAAATATTAATAAAAAGTTTCAGATATTAAATTCTAATTCATGAATTCTTCCAGACATTTGTTTTATGCAAAATTAATTTAATAAAATGTTTTTGTTTCTCATTTTCAATAATTCCAAATTATAATGTTTGTTTCTCATAAAATTCCCTCTCATTATAATTCATATGACTGACAATGAATTCAAACATTTTTCATTTGATTTTCTCTTGCTTAAAGTAAAATGGTTTTCAAATTGTTTTTTGTTTGAATGTGTAACTATAATTAATTTATCATAATTTTCATCTGAGAAAGTTCTAATTTCTTCTTATAAGTATTACACTAATAAAAAAACCCATGAAATAAAAATTCTAACTTTAGTCTTTTTGTCTTCATTGTATTTACTTGAGTACAATTTTAATCTTGAATATAATTCAACACTCATTTTACGAGCTAAAATTCAGTAATAGGCTTTATCTTATATAATGCAACCACTAAGTACAGGCATAATTATTTCTTTAAAAAAAAAAAAACTAACATTGATTCAAATTTTAAAACACATTGTAGTTTTATACAATGTGTTTTAAAATTTGAATCAATGTTAGTTTTTTTTTTTTAGTTTTTTTTTGTTATTCCTCAGATTTCTTTTATACCTTTTTCTTTTTTCTTTCTTTTCTTGTTTTTTTCTTTACCTTTTTCCTTTTTTCCCTTCTTTTTATTTTGTTGTTATTTTTTTTCAGTTTCCTTTTCTTTGTTTTTTTTTTCTTTCTAATCCTTTTATGTTCATATTTCTTTCTTTTTAGTTTCTTTCTTTTTCATACATTTTTGTTTCTTTTTTTTTTTTCTTTCTCAACTCTTACTATCTCTCCTCTCTCTGTCCTGATATCAAATCTTTTTATTATTTCATTTTCTTTCTTGTCATTTTATTTATCTGCCTTTTGACTTGGGATTTTATATAATGTTTTTTTTTTCATTTTTTATCTGTCCTGTTCTTTTTAGCTTTTAGAAATAAATTCATCATGAATATATAAAAATCGAATTTCCTCCTTTTGATTGACAGACACATTGCTACATTGTGTATTTTTTTAAAAGCTGTTCCTATAAAAATATTTTCCTTAAATTTTAGTTTAAATTTAAAGTTAAAATGATAAAATATCAGATTAAACCTTTTTTGACTATATCTAATCTTCTATATAATAAACATTCTATATTTTTAATTTGATTTATTTCCATAATACAGCAAAAATGGTTTTTTTATACTTAAATAGACATTGTGACCCTTTTGAGTTCTTTTTATAGTAAATATCTTGCATAAATATTCGATTTTGCCAAACTTCAAAACCTAATGAATATTGTTGCTTTTGTAGCTAACCCATGTGGACTTGATCCTTGCAAAAATGGTGCTAAATGCTTCAATGATGGAGATGAGTTTAAATGTGTTTGCACACGTGGGTTTATGGGATTAACCTGTGTTGAACGTAAGTACAGAATATTTTTGTTGAGATTAATAAAACTACTATGATGAAAAGATCCAAGATTTATTGGATAATCTTATCTGTCTTAGCCAAGAAGTTATTCAGATAAAAATTAGTTTACTTTAAGACACAATTTATTGAAAATTTGACAGAATTATTTCAAATTAGAATGTACTTTTATAGCATTAAAGAACAAATTTTAGCAGAAAAAATATCAGAGCACATTAGATAATAATAATAATAATAATAATAATAATAATAATAGTACCAGAAGAGTTGGCTTTGTAATTATAAGATAAAATGAACTTGCAGCAAGTGGAATTTGGAGTGAAATCAAAAGGAAGTAAAAAACTGGATAAATAGCTTGCTCAAGATCTGCAAAAAATAAAGCTAAATTAAAAAAAAAATCATATGTATCTGTTATACATAGATACATACAGTTTCTTAGAACGAGAAAACAGGTGACAAAGTACAAAGCCTTAAACCCGAGAGATATCCACAGATAATATATTAAAAGAAGTGAAGGAAGAAGAGAACTCATCAACATTGAGAATTTGGTAGATGCAGCAATCCAGGGTATTGAGAAATACACAAAAGAGACTAAAACAAACCAAAACTGCGACAACAAAAATAATACCATGGACAAATAGGAAAATAGGCATTATAAAATTAAAAGAACAGAAAAAAGAACAAAAAAACAACTACATGGAAACTCTAGAAGAGAAAATTGCTCATAAAAGGATTTGGACATGACTACAAAAATTGAGGCTAAAAAGAATTGCTAATAATAGCAGTTAAGAATTATATTATTAAAACTGATTATATAAAAGTTAAAATAGATAAGACTCAAAAGAATAGAAAGTGAAATGAAAAAATGTTTAAACTGTAAAGAACAAAATATGAGTAAAGTCTGAAATTGTTATTTGCTGCTGATAACATGTAATCCAATACAGTTTGTCACATGTTGACAGTTGGACAGTTGAATAAGCCTTATTGCTCTGTGAGAAAATGCCACTCTAACAACCTATTAGTTTAGGATGGGTCTTTAACCTGCTGTCCATTTGTGCCCCTTCACCCGACTTTCAAAATTTTCTCTTTGCCTTTTGATGTTGACTGAAGAAGTACCATTACAACTGTAGATGGAATTCATTGATCTTCTTGCTTGCCACATCCTCGATTTCTGTAAGAACCACATACTTCCATGTAGATGATTTCCCAACCTTATCACCCACACCCTGCAAATAATAAGCGTATTTGGCACTACATACTTCTGGGAACAGTTATTCTCCAAAATGAAGCATACTAAAGGTTTGTTGTATTCACAACTGTCAAATCATCGCTTCTCTGATGTACTCCTTCTGTCGAACTCTTCATTTAACCCTGATATTACATCTTTTTGTGATTGCAAACAACATCAGATATCGCATTAATAAATAATGATCGTTACCTTGCGAATTTACCTGGTTATTCTATCCTTTTAAGATCATGGTTTAAGCTTAATGGTTTTCAGGCTAAAAAGTGTTGGAGACCTCTAGTTTAGGAGAATCATTTAGATGAAGTATCTCTGTTAAATGTGAGTGAAAGATTTATTTGGAAAAGTTTTAAGATATAAGCATAATTTAGCAATGAATTTGTATATCAGCCAAAGAATAGATGAATTTTATTAGAGTTTTCCTGAATTGAAACAAATTTAGAAAATGTTTTAAAGCAACAAATGATCATTTGTCCATCATGTTGTTAACTAAAATGTTTTTTAAAGTTTCTATAGATGTTTGAAATTTATTTGAATTGTTAGATTTTACTTGAATTATCTACAGCCAAAAATCCTGATGGACTGAAACTGTGCAATGTTCCAATGTAAATTGATGATTGGAAACAAGTTGAAAATTTAAATTGCAGAGCCTGGGAGTCAGGGCATTATTATTTTGATATACAGTTGATAATTATAAATATGAAATTACATCTATAGGAAAATAAAATGAATATAAATTGTGATAGGTTGCTTTGTAGTACATACTGATATTGAAATTAAAGAGATCAAGCAGAATATCAGTCTTCTGAATTGGCAATATTTGGCACCACCCGCTAGATCATATTAGAGTTTTTTTTTTTAAGTGAGGTAAATTTGAGAAATATAAATTAGAAAATGTCTTTTAAAAAAATAAATAATATTTTTTCTTTATTGTGTTGATAAAGATAACATTGATTTGCTAAAATCCCAGTAGACGGAAATTTATTAGAATTTTTCACTTGAATTATCCACAGCCAATCCTTGCGGACTGAACCCATGCAAACACGGAGCTGAGTGCTTTAATAGAGGAAAAGAGTTTTTCTGTAAATGCAAATCTGGATTTAAAGGAAAAACTTGCTCAAAATGTAAGTTGAATTCTTCTTTGTTTATAATACGTACAAATTTAACCATGCTGTCAAAATTGATGGCAGTATTTTTATAATTGTGTAATTGTTTCATACTTATATGAAAAACATTGTTTTGCTCTGCATTTTCTAGTTACATTTTATACTTTTTGATTATGAAACTTTGGCAGAGCAAGTTTAATATGAATGTACAATGAATGAAGTTTCCTAACTTCTAGGCATGAAATAACCCTAGATGGGTCAACATGCCATTAAACTTAATCAATCTACATATGGACTCTGTCTTGGGAATGATTGACTGGCAGTTGGCCATTCAGCTCATTTCTCTTCACACCACTAATATTGTTTAAGAGAAGGGTTAGGGCTGATGTAACTTGGTATCAGCATCTTGGTAAGCCTTAGAATTTCCAGCTCTTGGTTTTGAATTTTGAGTTGTCCTTCTCCTAGACTGGTTGCTTTTCATAGCTTGAGAGCCCAGTCTGCATTACTATTTTACCCATAGATAGGGGAAATGAAATGGATTCATGTCTTTTTCAATTACATTAGTTTGACATGAATGCAAACTTCCTCAGCCTGAATTAGAACTTGGCTAGTAGATCCCTTATATTGGAGTTGTATATATATTTTATTGAAGGTTTTTGATATAATTAGGGTCTGTGTTCAATATTAGGGATACTATTTTGGAGAGGAATTATGGTTGCAGAATCATAGTTTCCTCTGAAGAATGAATATAAAAACACTTAATTCAACATATTTTATTAGTGGAGGAAAACTAAATAAAAAAGAGAATACATGAAGAAATGAGATACAAACAAGTGAATGAAGGTGCATATGCAGAAATGTCCTTTATGGCATGTATATATAAGTGAAGTTTCAAAAGTTTGTCAGAGACTTCTATATTTAAGAAAAATTCCTTAATTGTTGGTTATGTTGGATTATTAAACAGGTCAATATATACAAAAACATAGCAGCATTGTGAGCTGTGTACTATTCTGTATTAACATATTCAATACACATTGAATTTGCTGGCCATGAATGTCCTCATATCTAGGCCATCCTTTTCGAGTAAAAAGAATGATGTCTTCATACTTTTTCTTTTAGATTAGGCTCAGTTGCTATGGCAATGCTACTAGGTGTTACCATCTAATGATCATAAGTAGAAATCTTTTAGGAAACAAGGAAGGTAATCCCACAGGTTGAGTGCTTTCATTTTCTGTATTGATAACTTACATTCACAGTATTTTCATGTAATTGTTATGAAGAAAACTATTTATTTTTAGCAAATGGGTTCAGACTATTATAGTTCTTTATAAAAGAAATTCAGATTTTAAAATATATTTCTCTTCAAAACTTTTAGAAATTATAACATTT
This sequence comes from Sepioteuthis lessoniana, assembly GCA_963585895.1. Lineage (NCBI taxonomy): Eukaryota > Metazoa > Mollusca > Cephalopoda > Myopsida > Loliginidae > Sepioteuthis > Sepioteuthis lessoniana. Next base: position 58,435,012 of record OY757921.1, read on the forward strand.
TAACTATATGTTGTTTTTATTTCTTAATATTTTCTTTTTTGACTACACATTTATTATTGCTAGCTACTTAGTTAAATTCTAACACAGATTCAATACTTTCTTTTGTTTTTGTAGATGATAAATGTGGTCTTAAACCTTGCAAGAATGGTGCTCAATGTTTCAATGATGAAAAAACTTTCAGATGTGTCTGCAAAAAAGGTTACCGGGGAAGAACCTGTGTTGAACGTAAGTACAGGAATAGATCTACATCAGTTAGGAAGAGTTTGTTTATCTGTCAATCTTCTATAAATAGCTGAATGGTTAGTACCTCTGTGAAATGGAGATATTGGGTTTTCAGTCTATTGTGAAATAGCAATCTGCATTAAATAATGAGCTTGTAGTGTGTGTTTGTTTGCTAATACTGCAGCACTGATATAACACATGCTTAGCTGAACACCATATTTATTAAAGGGTTGACAACTACAAAACAAAGATAACCACATATAAAGAGATACCAAATTAGAAAATTGGAACTTGTGAAGAATACAGTTATATTTAAAATAAAAAAAGTTTATTTATACAGTAAGTCTCTCAGAATATTAGAAGAGGCTCCCACTTTTGTCAGGCAATCTGCACCTATTTTTACGCTCTGATCCATACAGTTTTGATCTCCTTCTTCCCCATCACTTCCTTTATTCTGGCCACATCAACTCTCAGATGCCAGTCACTCACAAGATTTGATGACTTTAAAGTTTCTACGAGATGCACTGTCGGTTTTAAAAAGGACTTCAGTCAACCTGGGTAGTCTAAATATCTCTTGCAGCATGGCAGCTATCAATTCATCAGAATCAACTGCCTCATTGAACACAAGAGTCTCTGAGGTTAGTAGACTCTTTGTTACCAAGTTTTTTTGATGACCAACATACATAGGAACCATTCTGTTCATTCTGCCACAAACAAAGATGATAAAACCACCAGGTGAGAATCCATCCTCCAAGTTAACATGGGTGGCATCTGAGTAGCAAACAATATTTAGACTTGCTGGTTTTCCCAGCTGCGAAAAGGATGTAGAACCTATCTTTGATTTTATTTTTAGTAGTGACTTGTTGACCTCAAACAGTAATTTCACCTTCAAAGATTTTTCAGTATCACTCATCCAACACACATTAAATGCTACATCATTTGACCTGTCAGTCTTTTTAGATTTTTCTTCTCCTCTTGACTCAACTTATCAATCCTTTCTTCATGTCTATTGGGAATATAGATGAAGCATATAGATTTTGGTCTACAGTAATCTCATCTTTTTTGTTTAACATTCAATTCCCAAAATTTGAAGCTTCCATTTTCATATGTTCCAACTTTGAATATTCTTTTTAATTCTGAGATCACATTTCTCTGAAATGTATCATTTCCACAGAATATGAAATCATCTACATGTATTATCAGAAAACCAGTTCCATCATGCCAAAGAAAAAGTGCATTGTTATATGCACTTACTATTCCTTTTAGGTTAGTTAACTCATGATTGACTATCTTGTGCTATGAACTAGGTCATTTAATCCAAATATACATCTTTTCAGCTTCCATAACTGTGACTCTGGACATACATCTGGTGGTGGTCTAAGAAATACCTCTCTTTCTAGCATACCGCTCTGCAGAAATGCTGAGGTGAAATCAAGAGTCTTTACTTGTCATTTCATAACCGAGGTTAACATTACAAGATGCATAGGTTCTTGAACAGCCTGTTTTCAGGTTATGTAAGCCTTCTTCCTAACTATGAGTAACAAGGAGAGCTTTCATCATCTCCATATTGTCCTTGGAATTCTGTTATAAACCCTCTTGTTGATATACATTTCTCACCCGTAACAGCCACACGTTCATATCCTTCATGAATTTCCATATTTTCTATTCCTCTTTTCTTTGCATCAATCACATCTTTTGCTTGTTCTTGTTCAGACATGAGCAAAGTGACATGTTCTTGACAACTTACTCTATCTGTTGGTGTAGGTGTCACCATTGATCAACATGATCCTTGTTGATACAGATTGGATTTTTGTTTACCACTTCTGGTTTTATATTCAACTAATGGCTATATTTTCCAGTGGATTTTGACTGTGTGCTCATAATCTTGCCTTTTTTTCCCCGCTTCACTTGTACCATATTTGCAATTAACACTGTGCGAAATGGACATATAATGTTCATTACTATAGAATATATAAAGAACATAGGAATCTCGGAATTCAAAAACACATAACGACTTCTTGTTAAGATACGAAACCTTTTTATTAACTTTGAGTTAAAGGTTTCGATGTAAGGAGGAGAGACATAATCTTTTATGCTGTCTTATTCATTTGGCCCCCATCTCAAGCTGCCCACCCACCTAGGGCGCACGTTCGCCTCGCGCCTGCAAGCTCCAAAAGTCGATCCTTCTCGTTTGGCGTCTAGTACCCGACTCTTATTTTCTTCAAATTCTCACACAAACCTCCACGTGCTTCCGGTGCGTGACGTCACCCGCACCTTGTCACCCAGTATCGTCTCAGACTATTATGACATCTGAGTGACACCTCCATCTGCCCGCGTGAACCCGCGTTAACACCTGCTTCAATGTTGTACCTAACTAACCCAGGTTCTCAGCCTAACTAAACTCAAAGGCATGAACCAAAATCCCTTGGGCTATTTTATAACACACTTCCATTCATTTTATTTTCCACAACTACGTTTCTACATGGTTTTTCAGTATTCCTCATTTTTGCTATTAGGACTTTTATCATGTTGTCCATCTTCTACCTCCAATATTTCATTTTTCTCATTCAAAGAAACTTTATTTTCTTCATTCCTTGGATTTCCAAACTCCTTATTTACCTTTATCAAGTGACATGGATACATCCTGTAAAAGGCATCTCCATGTCTGATTTGTACACACTGACCTTTCTGACCCAATACTTTAGCAGGACCATGCCATCCCTTGCAGTTTTGTCTTCTATAATAGACACTTTCATCTGTTAACAATCTTTCATCCACATAAGTCTTACATTAGATCTCAGCAATCTTCAAATTTTTCTCTTGATTCCTCTTTTGTGAATCTTTTCTCTGCTGCATATTAGGTATTCAGATATACTCTAATCATGTTGCTGGTTGTTGATCTTCTAATGCAGGAAACAAATCAGTCAAAACTGAAGGTGTATTTATATTGGACCCAGATATAAGCTCATTTGGATATGTTCAGAATGATTCTGAAGTGCATTTTTTGCACTAGCAGCTCAAGCCAGAGTTATTTCTGGCTTGCATTTCTCATCTTCTAACAACTTTTCCTTTGCTTTAGCCACTATCAAATTGTGGTATTCCACACTACCATTGCTGAATGGACTTTCTGTAGCTGGAGTGCAGGTTTCAATATCTGACTTTTTATTCATTTTTTGGTAGCCTTCATTAAATCCACCCCTATTGTTACTCAAAAACTGTTTGGGAGCTCCAAAATATAATATCCACATCAAAAATATGTTGTGAATAATTTCTTCACTCTTTTTGGTTTTAATCAGCCTTGCAGCAGAGTACCTAGCGGATGTGTCAATTAGGTATAGAATCCAGTATTGGTTATGTCCATGTTCCCTTAAATCCAGACTTACAAGGTCATTAAACCTATTTTCAAAAGTCAATTCTACAACTGGTTGAAGAGGAAATCTTCTAAACCTTCTAAACTGAACAAGAATCACAAACATCCTTGATCAGATCAAGAAACTTCTTACCATGAAAGACCCTCCTGCCTCTAACCAAGGATATCAATCTCTCTTTGGATACATGAGCAAATTCCATATGTAATTTCTCATTCTTCCTTCTTTTCTTCATTCTAGAACATTTACTAACACTTTTTGGTGATTTTTCAGCCCCCAAAAGCATATTAGTTAATGGAAGACTTTTATGTCTTGAAGTTGTTCTTTGTAATTTTATATATCTGCCTAAAATCTGACAGTTGTCATTTTTAAAATTCAGTAGCATTCCAGAAGTTTTTATTGATTTATGACTTAGTAGTAGGGTAAATCATTTTTGACAATGTCAGTATCAGTGTTATATTGTCATCTACACATGCAGCATCATAACAACACAATAATAAAGATGCAGGAAGACTTCTTTATAAATATATTTACCTCTCACTTTATTGTAAGGGTTCGAAAAGGGTTATGTGGGGTTCTACTGTGAGAGGGAGTTGGAGACCGAACATAAACTGTAATATTTTGACCCCAAACTTATGGCCGTCAACGTTGTGTCTTTCTCGTTCTCCAGGGCTGCTCAACCGGAGGCCCAGAGGCCCACTCTGCTGGGTGATGGCTTTCTTTACTGCATCTTATCAGCATCTTCTCTGGACCTCAACTCATCAGGGCCCCTTCGGCCCCTTCGGCCTGATGTGGCTTTCCCTACCACACCTCGTCTATAACTCCGTCTCGAACTGGAACTCTCTTGACTTCTGTCTTGACTGAGTTATATAATGGTTCAACGCCCACTCAGTCGCCTACTCGATCTTTGGAATCGCATGTTGGATCGTCGTTAAGCGGAAATAACTGTCATGCAGTTCAGAGGTCACTCTCTTCCGGTGTGTCAGTCGATGAGTGTACCATGGGAATTTTTTACCTCGTCCCATTTCATCAGCCAATTTCTGCCCACACGATTTCCTCTCATAACTGCCATTAGAATGTGTCACTTCCTTCCGGTGCATCACCTTGAAATGACATTTTTGGCCGGGTCGAAGGCCAAAATACAACATCAGTATAAGCTCTTACACCTTTTATGTCCCCTAAAAGTTACTGGAAATTTAACTGCTTTAATAGTATATCAAAGAATAAATTCCTCCTGCAACAGTTTGTGGACATGCAGTTCAAAACTGGCCTACCTAGTGTCTCCTTTGTTACGGCAAATAGACTAAAATCCCTAAACGGGACTTTATTTTCGCACGTGTGAAGACGGGGCAGGTTGGCACTTGATCCCCTACAGAAATAAGTCCTGTTCAGAGTTCTTTTCTCAGGCAGATAAGAACTGGCATATTACGTGAGGGAATAATTTAGGGCCAGACTGGCCACCGCTGGCAAAGGGGTCCAAAATTTCACACTATCACACACCCACCAGGCCGCTAAACTTCTTTCCCTTAGATAATAGAAGAATACGGGCCTATAGGTCTTAGTTGTAATAATATTAATGTTGTTGTAGTAGTCGGCAACTCCGGTTTCCCGTGTGATACTTTAGGAATTAATAGGACAGTTCTAAGCAAGATAATGTAAGGCGAATAGAAGCTGAAAGGAAAGCATGAAATAATAACATAGACCACATGGTAAAATGAAAATACATAGGTTCTTTACTACGGTTATATATATATATATACGTTCAAAGTGTCAAAAATATATAATAGGATAGTCCATGAATATAAATGTCTTTCCTTGGCTTTATCCTTCTTCAAATAGAGAGAGAGTGGTAAACAAAATTTGGGTGTAAAGGAAAAATGTCCCAAAGTTACTTATCTTATTTTTTTGACGGGGTTCCACTAGAGAATTTTTCTTCTTTCACGGGCTAATAGACTTTGTATTGTTTTTAATACTGGCTTGAAGGATTTTGGAGTCCTTCGTGTCTCAGTTAGTCTTTTGTCTTTAGCCCGGAGTAAAATGGCTATCGTCCGTCTGCCACGAGACTTGCTCAAAACTCTCTTTTTTGTGCCTTACTTCCGCTGAGGGGAAGGGAACCCCACTTCCGTTTGGGGTCCCCGCCAATCATTTGGCTTCCTTTTTCTTTCCCCTTCCGATGTCCGGCTACCCAAGGTCACTTAAGTGCGAACATCTGCGTGACCCACATTCTTTCCTAACGGTCACTTTTTGACTGCTTGATACTCTTTCAATACGGGAGGATAGTATCAGTCCTACCTCTTCGTCTCCGTGAGCCATCACGTGACACCTTCATAAGATTGGACATTTTTATATTAGAATCATTTATCAATGTTCAATAATGGGGGTTAACATTAAATAAAGAAAAGTGTACCTAGTCTAAATCCACAAGAGTGTTAATATTATTTCTAGAACTAAAACTAGTTCAGTCTTGGACAAAATATTTAGCTAAATTACATATAAAACAGCACATTACCTTACCTTGATTGTATATTGGATTTATTTTATACCCTTGATAATATTTTTGTTTGCTGCTACCTTGTTACCAGTTGAAATTTACTGTTTCAACTTTCAACTTTAATAGTTGGAACAGTTTTTCATTTCATTGATGAATTGTCAGAAGACACTTTTTTTTAATGTATCTTTCATTGTTGTATATGTTAAAATTGTTCACATTGTGCTTGCTAGCTTTTCATTTTCTTTTGATACATTCACTGTATTCAAAACAAAAAAGGCCTCAACTCCTGGTGAGGTAATTTTTGTAGTGTATGAAAAATTTGTTTATATTCACTCCTACTGTACTTTTGTAGAAATAGACTACTTAAATGCCATTGTGTGTCTATCACGTAAATGAATTTCATCTAGATTGTTCGTGATGACTCATAACCTGTCTGTATAGCTGATATCTGTTGTTGCTAAATGTCAAACACATTCTCCTATATTTTGAGGCAGTGTCAAAAATACTGCTGGGCCCTGTTTTCCTTTTGGTAAATCCATGAATATAGACCATGTCTCTAACTCTTGTTTCCATTTTGCATACAACTCTTCCCCTTGTGAAATAGGTGGCTTTTTGTAATGGAAGCCATTTTTCTTTCAAATGTGTTTCAACATAAGTTGCACAAGAATAATTTCTGTTACTTGTAAGAAGGCAGCTTTTGCTACCAATGTTAGTTTATTAATAATGCGGCACTGACACAATATATTTAGCTGAATGCCATATTTATTAGAGTTGAAAACTAGAAAACAAGGGAGACAACTATATATATATATATATATATATATATATATATATACGAGGATCATTAAATAAGTTTCCAGACTTTTTTTGTATGGACACTTTTATTGATTGTACACACATGAAACTCTAATCTCCTTTGAAGTAATCTCCGGCTGCAATGCACTTGTTATACTGTTTTAACAACTTCTGGAAGGCCCCATGGAAGTCCTCTTGTGTGAGCGTGTCAATGGCCTTCATCACAGCCTCTTTCATCTCATCAATTGTCTCATAACAACAGCCTTAGGGAATAAGCAAAAGTTACAGGGAGCAAGGTCTGGACTATAGGGAGGGTGGGGAAGTGTTTGGATGTCCATCTTGGTTAAATAGTCTGTGACAAGGATAGAGTTGTGAACTGGTGCATTGTCCTGGTGGAAATGCCACTGACCCGATTTGAAGAGTGCTGGCTTCTTCCTTTGGAATCTCTTCCTGAACTCCCTTAAAACCTTAACATAGTAATCCTAACCCTAACACTTTGCCCAATCAACTGTGGTGTATTGACTTCCTTACTCCTGCCACACCTCTCATCATCCCTCACAGACTCCCTGCCTTCCTTGAATCTCTTATGCAACTCAAAAACTGATGCTTGATTCATGCAAGATGGTTGAAAAGCAGTCTGAAGCATTCCATACGTTTCTGTGGCATTTTTTCCAAGTTTAAAACAGAATTTTATTGCATATCATTCTTCTAAAGTGTCAGATTGCATTTTTGAAATTCACCAGCTGTGACAATCAGGCTTTAGTAAGGTGTAATCCAATTGCTGCTGTAGCTGTTGATTTGAACCTGAAATCATAAAAATTGGTCAGTCATCTCATAAGATGTACAGCAATAACATAGTGAATTTTCAATAGTCTACAACAATTTTAAATGTCTGTACAAAAAAGTCTGGAAACTTATTGAATGCACCACATATATATAAATATATATATGTGTGTGTGTGTGTGTGTGTGTGTGTGTATATACATATATATATATATATATATATATATAAAGAGATACTAAGTGAGATAACTCAAACTTCAACAGTTAGTAGATTGTATTCAATTCAAAATAATGTTGCCCAGTCAGCTGGGGCTGTAGAATACACCGACTGCACCTCTGCAGAGGAGTAAACCCCCCCCAACGAGTGTCCTAGATATGACACTAAACAGTCTGATGGTGAGGTCCCAGTAATGCTGGGGCCTTGGGGAATACGGAGCACCCCTTCATTGCCATTGCTGCCAGGTCCACTCTGGCCTGGCGTGGTAACACCTGATAGGCCCCTATCTATGGGTTAAATAGAACTAACGGCATACTTATGCTAAACTGAATATCTTGAAATAGAAATGTTTTTTGACAATTGAACCGTGCTTACATTTGAACTGCGTGCTTGTGCTAAACTGAATTATTTTAAATAGAACTGTTTTTTGACATTGAAACTATTTACACTAAACTAAATTGTTTAACATAGAACTGTTCTGATATGTAGCTGTGTGTAAACAAAATCTGTACTTCTACTAAACTGAATTAGCTGAAGTAGAATTGCTTGACTAAACTGAATAGCTCGAAATAGAAATGTTTTTTACAATTAAACTGTACTTACATTTAAACTGCGTACTTTTGCTAAACTGAATTGTTTTAAATTGAACTATTTTTGACATTGAAACTGTACTTACACTAAACTGAATTGTTATATATAACTGCTTGAATAGTTTGAAATAGAAATGTTTTTGACAATTAAACTGTGTACTCATGCTAAACTGAATTGTTTTAAATAGAACTGATTATTTACATAAAAATGGATTTGGCATTAAATAACCTACAAAGGTTGATATGCCATAAAACCCAACAAACCAAACCAAACCATCAAAATAATGGATTCAGGAGTTCAAGAGGTTAAGTATGTTTAAATTATTTAAAAATCTGAATAATGTATTTCTATTTGCAGTAAACCCGTGTGGACTTGAGCCATGCAAGAATGGAGCTAAATGTATTAATGAAGGAAAGCTATTTAAGTGTATCTGTACACCTGGTCTTATGGGAGAAACCTGTGTTGAACGTAAGTAATATTTTAATTATATTAATATACTAGCATATTTCCTTTGTTGTAGATATCAATGCTAGAAGTTTGAGTTTTACTCTTTTAAAAAGAAATTTAAGCTCAATGTTAAAGTTATAAAAACATTCTCTGCCTGAATATCTGATGGGGTTTTGTAGCCTTGTTAAATTTAATTGTGAAACAGTGTAAGATTATTGTGGTAAAATTTGTTGCTTTCAACTAAAATTCAGTTAGCTCCTCTGGAGTTGGGTTTGACCTTTCAGATGTTATTTTTTATGTATTAGTATGTTTTTAGATATTGTGCAAAAAGTTTTGAATATATCATCAATAATATGGATCAAAACTTTTCTATGGGTTTGAGGCAGAGGGATCAGTGATGTTGTTGAATAGAGGATAAAGGAACAATGGCCAACTAAATAATCTTAAAGTCATTTGAATAAACAGAAAAAAAAAGAAAGAACATTTGAAGAGAAAGTGCAGAAAGAATAAATTGAAAGTAAAGAGAAATTGAAAATGAAAAAAAAAACAACACAAAGTGATGCAGAGGAGAGAGAAAACTGGAGTATAGAAAGATATAGTGAATAAATTGAAAAGAAAGTTAATAGGAAAGATTAAGTCATGTAGTCAACCATATTATTTTCTCTTTTTTCTCTCTATTTTTGCTTTGAGTGATATAATGTAATATGTAGCAATTATTTTATGAAGGGGTTAGGGGTCTAAAAGATTTGACAGTCACTGATTTATGTCAGTGGTATAACAGTATAAAGCTGTTGTAATTAGTGAGGGATTTGTGAATAAGTTTGTATTATTTTTTATTTATTTTAATGCTTGCATTTTAACTTATTTTTTTTGTTAGCCAATCCTTGTGGACTTAAACCATGTCACAATGGAGCTGAGTGTTTTAACAAAGGAAAAGAATTCTTGTGTAAATGCAAACCTGGTTTCAAAGGGAAAACCTGTTCTAAACGTAAGTTAGATCTTGATATGTCTTTTTATTCATTCTATTTTGCTTTTAGTAACATTTGCTCTTAATTCTTTATGCTTTATCTTCTGACTGAAATTTCCCCTATGTTTAGTTAATCCATGTGGACTTGAGCCCTGCAAGAATGGTGCTAAGTGTTTTGATGATGAAAAGACCTTCAGATGTGTCTGCACCGCTGGTTTCATGGGAAGAACATGCATTGAGTGTGAGTATCAGATCAAATAGAAAAAATCCTTTAAGCATACTGTAAAAAAAAAAAAAATCAATAAAACTGATTGTGAAATTTTTCCTAATGTAGTGAAGTAAAATTTGATTCCATTATTTTATTCAGTCTGAGTTTACACATTTGTACATTGTATTTTACTTCCCTCTGTATTAAGTTCAATTTTCTATGTTTTTAAGAGAGTTTGAGATCTAAGATCAATATTCATAGTCAGTAAGACATTAAAGTATTGCACTAAGTGGTTTGAGATAATTTTTAGGTGTATACATGGAATGTGAAAAATGAGAATACTTTTTATACAGCATAATATATATAGAATAATGCTATTATTAATACCATGATGAGAAAAATAGTCTGTAGATGTGTATATGGAATAAACTTTGTAGTAAAGGATTCTAAAAATAAGAATCCTTTTGGTATGTTCTAGTATATATGATGATATTATTATTGATATAGTGGCATGGAAGATAGATTTTAGACATGTACATTGAATGAGCTTTGGAGTAAAGGTATGAGAAAAATTAGAATCCTTTTCATACACCCTAATATATATAATTGTACTATTATCAATACAGTGGTTTAAAAGATTATTTTAAAATATTAACAGGAAATTAGCTTTGGAGTAAATGTCTGTGAAAAATGAGAATCCTTTTGATACACTGGATTATTACTCGACTGTATTTCAATATTATTTATGATGTATAAAACCAAAAACAAGAAACAAACAGAAATGCATTTCTGCCAAAAACATGTAATATACACCATAACACCTATGGAAAATCTAACATATCCAGTGTTGAACAGCTTTTTGTTTTTGTTATCTTTATGGAACTGGGGCAAACAGTATTTCTATCGAAATTGAATTTAAATTAATCTTTTTCCTTTGCATAAAACTCATGTTAATTTAGGCCTTCAATATCAAATATATAAATATATTATCTTTAATTTTTGTTCCTAAAAGATATTCTGACTGTTGTTTTTTATATAGGTTCTCCTACTGCATGATATGCCACTAGTTGTGGAGATAAAATCATAGTAATTAAATGGTCATTATGTTGAAAAATAAACTTGAAATTTTGTAGATAAATAAATTTAATAGATTCTTAATCTTGTCTAAAACACATTTTATAGAATTGGAGACTTTATCAATCAATCCTGTATATCATGAAATTCATCATCTATCTTATAATTCTGTTTATTTTCATGTTACTCATAAATATACTCTCCTCACAGCCAATTGGAGTATTCTTTCACCCTCCCCTTTGATTAAGTGAGATATTCTACATCTCTCTGCAGCTCGGTAGGATATTCTTCCACCCTCAGTTGAGATAATCTTCAACATTGATGTTGCTTTATCAGATCAAACACTGTGTTCAACTTCATCAGATCAAATGCTGTGCTAATTTTGTCTATCCTAATTTAGGAACATAGTAAACATAAATTATTGTATATTGGTTTGCTGAAGATCTGATGAGTTCCAAAGTTCTGATTAGCTCCAACAATGTCCTGTCAAAGGCTGAGAAGGAAAAAGGAAAAGCGCTTCAAAGATTTCTTAGTACGTGCAGTGCCATATTATCTATGAAATAGTATATGCAATTATATATTGATCTTGTAGTTTTGGTAGAATTAAATACTAATGAATGATATGTGTATTAAGTGTTATATGGATTGTTATTGTATATATTTGCATTATTCATTGCAAAGGCAACAAAAGAATTTATATATAATAAAATTGCAAATCATTCTTTCTTGCTTAAATAATTGCTCTTGATTTTCTTTGGAATTTCTATATGTTCTACTAGTTTAAATAAATAGATGATCACGATTAAAAGGCATTAATAATTTTGTTTTTATTTGTAGCCAATCCTTGTGGACTTGATCCTTGCAAGAATGGAGCTAAATGCTTCAATAAAAGAGAGAAATTCCAATGTGTTTGCACAGCAGGTTTCATGGGACTAACTTGCATAGAACGTAAGTATATTTTTTTTGAATTGAGGCAGTGTGTTATTCTCTTACTGTTCTACAATAGTTATTACATTTAGTCTATGAAATTTATATAAAAATGTAACAACTATCGTGGGACATAATTAATATTTTATCTTTTTCATTTTAAATTATAATTTAAATTATCAGTACAAAAATTCAGTTTTATTTTCTGAATGCTTTTTCACTTGCTGTTAATAATGGAGATATAGGCTGAGTACTGGTTATTGATATGGAAAATGAAATTGGTATACTGAGTTCAAATTCCAACCAAGGCTGTTTTTACATTTACCTTGTACAAATACCTTTGGGAAAAACAGAAATCAGGAATCCAACTCTTCTCTCACTTGCTATGGGTAAAATGATATGGTAGACTAGATGGATATTATACACATCTCTATAATAAGTAAAAGTAAAGTTGGCGACCATAGTCGAAGGTGACCTGAAGGCTTTCTTTTCAATAGCTACTCCGCCCAGTCGGCTGGGGCTGTAGAATACACCAACTGCACCTCTGCAGAGGAGTAAACTCCCCCTTATGAGGCTACCTTTTGGCCGTGGGTGGCGACCTGTAATGCTTAAGAACAGGATCCTGGTGGCTGAGCAGTCCTTGATCTGGCAACCAAAGAGGTCATGTGACTTGCAACAATTCCCTTTGGCCCTTACTGGGCTAGACGGGTGGTCGGAGAGCCCCGATCTGATCAATCGGCTGGTCATGTCAGCCCTCTTTCAATTTTTTTGCAAAAATCTGAATTAGAGAGCGATGGCTGTAGGGTCAATCATGCTGAGGAAAGACCTATACTTCTTTCTGTCCCTGGGTGAGTAATTATCTTGGGAATGAAAACCTAGGGACAAAACTAAATTGTCTACCACCAGCATAAGTATACTGACTATGTAGCCCTGATGTGACTAGGCGAATGGGTTTCCTCCTAGGCACATCCCCATGTGGGACTCCGTGGTGGGTGGGGAGCATAGTCAATGAAGCTCAGACCTTCTTTATGGCTTATGAAAAAACAACCCTAGCAAAAACCAAAAAAATGAAAAGACCCCTCACAGAATCAGAAAGTGAAAATGAAATGGATGAAAACTTCTATCAATTCATAGTACTTGAATCAATAGAAGAAACCCCAACTATTCCAATTCCTAATTCAAAAAACAATAGAAACACATTGTAAACCAATCAATATCAAAAAAGCTCTGAACAACACCATTACTATACAACAAATCAAAAACAATCAGAAAAAAATTCTAAAATGGAAATAATTTGGAAAACTAAACATAAAAACGTACCCTCACCTAACCCTAAACTTCTCGAAAGGAGTTATAAAATCCCCAGACCTCACATGGGGTTCCCTTGAAGAAGTAAGACTACATCTTAAACCACAAGGTATAACAGATGTGAGGAGAATCTCCATATGCAAAGAAACAAGAACCATAGACACAAATACCTACATACTAACATTTAATAAACCCACAACTCCAACCAGCATTAGAATAGCTTACATAAATACAAAAATAGAAACTTATATACCAAACCCTCTAAGATGTCAAAAGTGCCAAAAATATGGACATCCTAAAGATAAGTGCACTAAACCATCAACATGTGCAAAATGTGGAAATTCAAATCACACAGAATTAGAATGCAAAAATACCTTTAACTGCATCAACTGCACAGGAGAACACCCTGCGTATTCACGGGAATGTGAAATGTGGAAAAAAAAAAAAAGAATTACAGAAATAAAATACACAAGAAACATCTCCTTCCCCGAGGCCAGAAAAATAGTAGAATAAACACAAGAACAACCTAGTTATGCATGTGTAACTAAAAAAGGAAACGAGGAAAAGGAAGATACAAAACCAAAACACAAAGAACTGAACAAACTGATGAATGAATTAAAAAATCTCATAGAAATGCTAAAAATGATCACAAAAGAGACGATCAAGGGACACATTTCAACAGTTCCAGATGAATATGTGGCACTGATCCAAAATCAGGAAAAAAGCCTTAAGCAAAGAAAAGGAAAAATCCAAACTAAACAAAAACCCCTAATAAATGAACCAATCCCATTATCCAACAGATTCAGCCCAATGGACATAGATCCTGCTGAAACAATCACAGAAGATTCTGATGAAGCAACCACCCACATCAAAACAGACAGCATAAATCTCCAAAAGAGACTTCATAAAAAAATAAATATCAAAGACAACCCAACAGAAAATGAAACAACAAATCCTACCCCAAAAAATGAAACACAAGCTACAAAAAGTAGACATAGATCAACTTCAAGATCAAAGGAAAAAGAAAAAAAATCAAAAACCAACTCCAAATTCCCCTATAGAAACTAAAAACAAACTTAAAATTGAAATGGACTTGACACCCACATTCAAAAAGCCAGGGGAACTTAAATAAAAAGCACAGGCTACCATTGGCCTGGCTGGAAGAGTAAATAAGAACACAGAAGTGTTCAGTGAAAGACCAGGAAGCACATTTAAACTGCCCCCTGCCACATTTGATGCAGTCCCTTCATCATCAAGAGCCAAGTCACCTATGGGAATAGATAAACAGTCCAATGCTCAGGGAACATCAAAATCCCTACAAAGATCATATAGTATGGAAAGCATGGACTGCGACACAGACCACATAATTGCCAGCCTCGATCTGGAAGGTATTACAAATAACTATAAGACATGAAACCATTTAACTGTGTGCAAACAAATGAACTCAATCCTTTTTAAATGTCACTTACAAACAATCCACTTAAAAAGTAAAAACAAAATCACGGATAAACTAATCTCTCACATATCCTGTATATTTACTTGAATGTGTGCATGCAAGTGACTGATGTTGAATAGCTGCGAGTGCATAGCAGTATTCAAGACTGTTTGACTGTGTGCAAACAGATCAGGTGAATAGAATGATTTGTATAGGATGAGATACTTGAAATCATTTGGCTGTGAAGAAAAATAAGCTTGAGCTTGTTGAAAATATTATTAGCAGAATGTTTACAAATCATATATCCACTTACAAGTCATGTGTATAACTATTTAACTATGTGCAGGCAGATCATTGATGTTGGGTTGAATTGTTGATGTTGTATAGCAGCAATGCTTGGAGCCATTAGTTTTGTGTGCAGGCAGGTGGGATCTGGCTCATTTGGAATATTATCTACTAAATATTCGTTTATAAATCTTGGGTT
This sequence comes from Sepioteuthis lessoniana, assembly GCA_963585895.1. Classification (NCBI taxonomy): domain Eukaryota; kingdom Metazoa; phylum Mollusca; class Cephalopoda; order Myopsida; family Loliginidae; genus Sepioteuthis; species Sepioteuthis lessoniana. Next base: position 58,450,329 of record OY757921.1, read on the forward strand.
TAATATGTGCATAAATGAAGTTTGGCATTGTGTGGCCTGCCAGGGTTTTTATACCATAAAATCAACCAAACTAAACCAAACCAAACCAAACTTGAGAACATTTTGAGGCTTCCAAAAAACCTCACCCTTTCACTGAAATCTGACAAAATCAACCTTTTCACCAATATCTGTCCAAATAGAATTAAGAACTATCGAAAAAAACCCCAAAAAACCCATGCCCTAAAACCCGTGTAGAAGACAAAACCAACCTAACCTTTCTTGGCATTAAATGACCCACAGAGGTTGATATGCTGTTAAACAAAACTCAAACTCAAACTCGATAGCTACTACATCAAGTTGTAGGGGAGGGCGCTACTCCTTTCCCTGGATTGCTCCACTTTACCCTTGATCTGTACCTTATGATGCTGAGTGTTAAGCAAGGAGGCATCAAGTACCATTTTTTGAGTCTTTGGTATGACTCGACCTGGGATTGAACCTAGGTCTCCTGGGCCATAGGTGAACACTCTTACCATCATGCCAATGTCCGGTAAATAATCTCTATAATAATATGATAATATTATGTATATATAATGGGGGAGGTTTCCATGTGATATAATCACCAAAGTGCTGGCCTATGGCCTTGAAGTGAGTAAATTTAAACTTCAGTCATACTCTTATGTTCACTTTCAGACCAATACCCTTGGTTAAGGTATGAATCCCCTTATCTCTCCAGTTATGTGTTAAATAGTATCACAGCTGTTCTTCTGCAAGGATAGCTTTTACATTAAATAAACCACAAAAGTTGATATGTCATTAAGCAAACAAAGATGAAAGAAGTATATATTATGTAAATGCATTACTAAGTATTTTACAATAGAAATGCACTGAAAATCAGAAAGAAGATGACTGTCAGTGGTCAGAAATTAATGCAAGCATTACTGACAAAATACTGTGTATGATTCTGATTTCTGTGCCATATGGTAAGAAATTAAAGAATTTTATTTTCTGTTTTATTGGTATGTAAATATGAAAGACAATTTGTAAAAATGAAGGGCATTTTTTTTAATTGTAACAACAAAGAATATTCGCATATAAGTTAGATACATTACCCTTTATTTGTCACTAAGTGTAAATAATTTATGTCAATGATAGAAAGCATGCGTTATAATTTACTTCATCTTAATTTCCCAAATTATCTAAACCTTTTTTTCAGCCAATCCTTGTGGACTGAAACCTTGTGAGAATGGAGCCAAATGCTTTAACAAAGGGAAAGAGTTTTTTTGCAAATGTAAACCTGGATTTAAAGGTAGAACCTGCTCTGAAGGTCAGTTATACCTTAAGATTCATATTTCACTTTGTCTCAATAACTTTCGTTTATTTATTTATGTTTTTTTTGCATTCATGTTTCTAATACATGGAGTTGAAAATAAAAATGGAGCTTTATGTTTTTACTCCAACAGTCAATCCCTGTGGACTTGAGCCTTGTAAAAATGGTGCCAAGTGTTTCAATGATGAAGATACCTTCAAGTGCATCTGCAAAGTTGGTTTTATGGGCAGAACTTGTATTGAACGTAAGTTGATAATTTATCATCTAAACCAGAGTTTCTCTAAATTTTTACTTGATGCACTTGAGGATAATAGTAGTCAAAATTCTTGTATAATAATGATTAACAAAGAAAGTAGAATTATTTTCTATTTATGGTTCATTCAAGATATGTTATCAAATACCTGGTGCAGCCTGTATATATTATTAGCTGAAGTGTATGTGAATTATTAAGACCTGGTTTGTATTACCTGATTTTATATTAAAATAACTTGGTATCTATTTCATTTTTACAGCAAACCCATGTGCTTTTAAACCTTGCAAAAATGGAGCCAAATGTTTTAATGATGGAGAGAAATTTAAATGTGTCTGTACAGTTGGTTTTATGGGACCTACTTGTGTTGAACGTGAGTATAAAGTCTTTTATACTTGATGTAGCTCAACAAGCAATTATTTTAGCCATCATTCTTAATCTTATTATAATTCACTGAATGTTCTTCCATTTGTACTTCTAATATTGCTATTTTTGACCTGATTTCAACCAAATGCCAAGAATTGTTAGTCATTCCTGGAAAGATTGAAACTATAGATTGAGATCATTTTGGACCATTTCTATCAAAATTTCAGAGTAAGCATTTGCAGTCTTGTGTGAAGACAGGAAAACAGTAAAAGATTATGAAAAAAAAATCTAAGATCCATAACAGAAATTGTGAAAAAAAGCATGTAAATTTTTATGGATCAAAAGGGAGATCAATTAGAAAAAGAAACCAGAACACATCATTGAAGTACTTTTCTCAGGAGATAGTCTAATAGTTTGCATCTACTACAGAACTGTCGGACACTCAAACATGATATTTATCCATGAATTAGTCTAGATATAAAAATACACGAATAGCATGTATGTGTGATTAAAATATAGAGAGCAAAACACACATACTGTAAAAGAGAGAGAGAGGGAGAAGAAGATAAATAAAAGATGTTATTTATGATAAAATGTATTCAAAAGAAAAATTGTTGCTAAAATATAGTTTATAAGATAGTTTTAAAGGTTTTTAAGTTAATATCACCTCAGTTTTTAAGTTGTTGATTAAAAATATTATATTTTCATAGCATAATGGGTAAACCTGATGTAAATAAAAATGTTTTAAAAAATGACTTAATTTTTCAGCCAATCCATGTGGATTGAAACCTTGCAAAAATGGAGCTGAATGTAGAAATAATGGAACTGAATTTATTTGCATATGCAAAACTGGGTTTATGGGACAAACTTGCATTGAACGTGAGTCTGATTTTAAAATATTTTTTAGCACTTCTTTTTAATATTCTAAACATTACATTTTGTTTTTTGATAAAAACATTGGTAGATAATTATCCTCAGAATATGCGGCATTGAATTCTACTAAGATATTTTAGGTATTTATGTAGGATTTCTTATTTTAGTATATTTTGATATGGGAACATTTCTGGTGGAGCTGATTTGGAGCCCATACAGTCTTAGCTGCTGACTGATCTTTCCTCATATCTTTGTTTTTTTTTTTTAAATATAAGGTCTAGAAAGGAAAAAGCAACAATAAAAATCTGAGAATAAAGTTGTATAGCTGTCTTAATTGATAACAATTTCTCTTTGAAACAAGCCTGGAGTTGGTGTATGTGATAGTTATTTTTTCAACCTAAGTTGAGCAGACCCTAACTATTGTTATATGGATAATGGACAAAACTTGGATGCTGGTCAGGTTTTTATCTCACTCTGTCTTTCCTAATCCTCTTGTGATTTGCCTCAAACTGGTACTGAACTTAAACTGCCAATCTCAATCATAGTGGATGATGGCCCACTTTCTTTATATCCAACAGCCAACTGCTCAGTGCTCTACCTGAAGCTCAAAATCCTTTTGCAACTTGCCTTGAACTGCTAGATATATGGAATTTAACTTCTGAGACCCTTCCCCATTCATGCTTTTCTCACTTTAACCACCCAGTACTAAAAAACATGAAAAATGAGATTCTTGTCTGCTGAGCTCTGACCATATTAGCATCAAAGACTTCAGTTTATTATAGATATTAAATAAATAATTCTTTCATTCCTATAAAGAAATTCTTCTTTTTTAATCTATTATTCTGAAACCCTTTTGTCTTTTTTTCCACCTATCTTTTAACTTTTTCTGACCTAATGTGTTCAGCTATCACTTTAGTATTATACACACACAGCCATGCACATACAAATACATATAGACTCTACGTATATTAATACATATTCATACAGAGAAAGTGACACATACATTATTCTATTGAAATATGTGCAGTTAAAGATAGAAGAGCTTATAGTGTCAGGCATTAATCTTTTTGACTCTTCAATATACTGTAGCTGGGCTCACAAAATTCATAAACACTATCAACCACAAACACATGCAGTCTTCACTTGAGGGTGAAAAGCTATCCCATCATTTTATGAAAAGTAATAATGGGCTTAAGATACAAGTAAAATCACACTTATCTCAAAATATTGGGTTTATTGGTGGAAGAAGTTGAACAATTTGTGTTATTAAAACTGAAATGTCTTTTATTCAATTTTACAGCAAATCCTTGTGGTCTGAAGCCTTGCAAGAATGGTGCTCTGTGTACAAATAAAGACAATGATTATATTTGCACATGCAAACTTGGCTTCAAAGGAGTTGACTGTCAACTTAGTAAGTATAACATCAAGACAATTTATATCCGTTTTTAGACTTGTTTATGTAATAACATGCATTTGGTAAAAAAAGAGATGTATTTCATTGAATCATTGTTTTAATGTTCGGTATTGGAGATGGGAGTGGATTTTAAACATTAACACAAGACAACAACAAAGATTATTAACTATTAAAAGAAAATAGAATGTTAATAAATCAAAAGAAAATAAATAGAGTTGATAAACTGAGTCACGATAATATTTTTCTTTTTCAATAAGAATCTTCAGTGGTATTTGATATTATTAATGAATCTCAAAATATTATTACTATTTAATGAAAATCTTTAGTTATATCTTAGGGTAATAATGATAATCACACCAATCATAATTAAGCCAATTTATTTTTTTTTTATCATTTTGTAGAATAAAACATTTGCTTATTGTTGTCAACTATTTGTTGTTTTTTTTTGCAGTTAATGCTTGTGGGTTGAAACCATGTAAAAATGGTGCAACCTGTGCAGATGTTGGTGATGGCTATAAATGCACATGTAAAATTGGATTTAAGGGACCAACTTGTGAAATATGTAAGTCATTTTTTGTTTTTTGTTGTCATTTGCAAAGTCATTAAATCTTAATGTAGGAAAATATGGAAATATTTTGGATAAAAATGTTTATTAAATTTTGAATGTTTTTCTTTTTGAATTTCAGTTGATCCATGTATGTCAAATCCTTGTAAAGATGGATCAACATGTATTAATCATAAAGAAGGATATTTCTGTAAATGCAAGCCTGGATATGAAGGAAAGGACTGTACAAAATGTAAGATAAAATCATTTCTTATTATAGAATAATGTTTATAGCAAAATTTTTCATTATGAAATAATTATTATTCTTAATCATTTGAAGTTTAAATTTATTTTTAACATCTAGTTAAAAGAATAAATTATTGAAGATTATAATTTTTTTCTATTTTTATATGATGTTTTAAATTATAGATTTAATATACAAATATTTAAATCAGTCAGCTTTGCTTTGGGGCAACAGTTAGCAAGCTAATCTCACAGAACATGGCAATTGTAGTTCTTCATTGAATCCTTAACACTTGTAGCCATGTACCATATGAATTTATTCATGATATGAAAATGATATGAATTATGATACATGAGGATTGTTTAAAAAGTTTTAATCGTCACCCTGAAGGAATTGGAGAAACAATACAGTTTTTCATTATTTTTCAAGAATATATTGAAAAATTATGAAAACTGTCTTGTTTTTTTCAACTTTTAAACATCAATGCACTTCATCCAATGATGCTCAAGCATTGCAATCTCATTACTGAAGAAGGTGGCATCATTTTCCCCCAAAAACTCCTCCACTACATATATGACCTTATCATTGTTTCCAAAATGGTGACCATGCAAGTGGGATTTGAATTTAGGAAACAGTAAGAAGTCATATGGAACTAAGTCTGGTGAGTAAAGGGAATAGGGTAGCAATTTAAAGCCACACTTGGCTGCTTCAGCTATGGTAAACTGAGCATTGCAAACAGCCACATTCTCCTAGAGCAAGCACATGCCTCTCCTCAGCTCCCCTTGGATTCTAACTTGATTAATTCTGATGCATGGTACTATCCATTAAGATTTCACCTTTTCCTGGTAGTGTATCCTAATGACTCCTTTAGGTTTCCAAAAAAAGAAGCCATCATTTTGCCTACAGATGCTGCTTGTTTGAACTTTGTCGGGAGTGGAGAAGAAACAGAGTGATTCCACTATTTGAATCTTTGAATCTTTGATTCAAGTTTGAAGTAGTGAATCCAGGTTTCATCTTGGGTTACTAATCTGCTGAAGATATTCTTAGGATTAGTCTGAAAGTGAGTCAGAAGTGTCTTATAAATGTCAACCCTTTTCAGCTTATGCTCTGGTGATCTTGGGATCTATCTTACAAACAGTTTGCTCAGCTCCAAGATCTCTGTTACAATAGTGTTAACTGAACTAAAACTAATGCCTACAGACTTCTGGTGAATAGTATCAACTTGTTCATTGAGTAGTGAAAATTTTTGAATGACTTGAGCATCTGTGCTGTCCCTGACCCACTTGAATTTTGCAGCCCACTTCTTCACAGTTGCATAGGAAGGGGAATCCTCAGCAAATATCTGTACCATGTCCTTATCAATTTCTTTGGGTGACACACCTTTCTTTTGCAGCTAATTTATGACTGTCCAACCTTCTGTTTGGTCCATTTTTAGAGTTGTTGCACACATCTCACCTTTCCATATGCCTCACCTGCACAGACACTAGGACCGAAAACTGAATTAGTTTTTCTAGTATTATAACAATTGATAGCATGCTACTGCAACCAAAATGTTCATCTATGGGTTTTCTTTTCAGGGGAGGCTTAAAAGTTTTTGAACGATCCTCGTATATGATATAGATTATATCTAATATATGTAATAAAAATGAAAATAATGCAAATCCTTTACTGATTTTAAATTTAGAATAGTTGTATGAAGGTTACTGAAACATAGTAAAAATGGTACATCATAATGAGATATTTATGTGTAGCTTAAAATTCTAAGTTAAAGAATAGAGCAATTTCCAGTCCAATTTGTAAATTGATAAGGTTTGTCTGAGGTTTGTGTTCATGTTCATCCTGATCATTATGATTTCTAAAGAGAGATAACTATTAAATGTTTATCATCAATAATTTCTCCCTGGTTTATTTATTCATTTGCAATTAATTTTTTATGTTAATGCTATTTATAAAATGTGACTTGACAACTGAGTTTATTGCCCATGAAAGGTGATTAGCTTAATGACGATTGAAGATTACCTTTAAATGAATAGATATTAATAATGTGATGTACTAAAGTTTAGAATTTATATCTGTTGTTATATAATGTTTTTTAATTTTTTGTTTATAGTTAATCCATGTGATCTGAAACCATGTGAACATGGAGGAAGATGTATTCCTCATGGAATCCACTATAGTTGTAAATGTACCCCAGGATATGAAGGAGCTCGATGTTTGAAACGTAAATCACTTTTCTTAACATTTCTTTCAAAATTTAAATGATGTTGTTTATTAACCATTTTAATCTTTAGCTCCTTCATTTTTAGATACCCTCAGCTCAAGTTTACCAAACGTCACAAGAAAATGGAGCACAAAACATATTTAAACTTTCTTTCTGAATGGCTATATTTTTGTTAAAAATGACCTTATCATTGGATTAAAAAAAGACTGTAAATAGCCACAGTATTCAGCCTGTTATTCTGATTCCTGGATGTGAACTCCTTGATTCTGAAACATTAAGCTTATTGTAAATAGTAAATTAATGCTTAGCCCCTAATATCAGGCTTATGGATTCAAAGAATGAATATTAAGTTGAAAATTGACTTATAAGAAACCACTTACTGAACAGTTGAAAAAGTTTTATATTTTAATACTGCATTTTCAGAATTTATAATAACAACTGGAAGAGAGTCATATATTGTGGTGTAAACAAAAAAGAAAAAAAAATGTTGCTTTCCAAATCAGAGTAATCCTTGACTTAGTGATTTCTTGGTTGCACAAGTATGCAAAGCATTAGTAACGTTCATTTCATTCTTAACATAATCTGTCCATACTCTTGTGCTGAAGTCACTGTCAGAATTGAAAAAACTCAACTTTTCTTCTTTTGATAATCCATTTTTTATGGATTAGCAAGAAGAGTTGAAATTTGACTTTGTCACTAGTTGGTCTTGCAGGATTTACTTTGAACATGAAATCATTTCTGACTTTGGGATATCTTGCATGCAGGTCTTGTGCATGCATGTTTCACCCCATGTGGTAAGTCATTTCCTCTCACTCCTAATGAGTAGAGTGTTTGCCAATGATCTGGGAGAGTGGGGTTTAATCCCAGTCCTAAAGACTCAAAAAATGGTACTTGATTCTGCCTTGCTTAACATTCAGCATTATGAGGTAAGGATCAAGGGTAAAGTGGAGCCATTCAGAGAATGGAGTACCACCCTCCCCTACACCTTGGTTTAGTTGCCATTGAAAAGGGAACCTTTGGGTCACCTTCAACTGAGGTTGCCAACTTTACTTTATATATATATATATATATATATATATATCAGACTTATAAACGAATCAAATTTATTCATGTTAAAAGATAAAAAATGAGCTAATTTTTTATCTTTTAGCATGAATAAATTTGGTCTTTTTAAGTCTGATAAAATTTTGTACCCCCAATAAAATATATATATATGTATATATATATATATATATATATATATATATATATATATATATATATACAATATTTTGTTTATTTGCCTGTAGAACCCTAAGAATTTTCTACTTGGATTAGAGTGTAGTATCTTCCAGATGATATTTGAATAATAATTGCAGAATTAGAATTTGATATTTTACCTTTATATATTTGATAGCATGTAAAACTCTTCTTTTTTTCCAACAAAATGATTTTTTGAAATATCTCACAAGTTTTATATTTGAAATTGAAATATATTATTAGCTAATGTTTACTTGTTTTCCAGGTACTTTAGAGTACCACTTCTATTTATCCTAACTCAACTAATACCTGTAAAAATAAATGGAATTAGGTTGGGAATGTCTTGTATGTCATAAACTATGGCAGTGGTTCTGTAACTATATATTACATGTCTTTGATATGAAATTTTGACTCTCAAATTTACTGTTTATTTCATTTTTATTTTACATGTTGTTATGATTATTAAAGATAAAATCTGTGATGTGTGCATTAGTTATAGATTATTATTATCCTTCTTATTGTAGCAAATCCCTGTGGACTTGAACCTTGTAAAAATGGTGCCAAGTGTTTCAATGATAAAGATACCTTCAGATGTGTATGTACTGCTAGTTTTATGGGAAGAACTTGTATTGAACGTAAGTAGAGAAATCCTTTTTTAACATCAAGTCTGATATCAATATTTTATGCAGTTATTTTTCAGAGTAAAAGTTGCTGTTTTTATACTTTGTTGTTTTATTTCAATCAACTTTTTAATAATCAGTTTTTCTCTAATTCTCTTATCTTTAAATTATGTTTATATCAAATTCATTTTATCAAAAAAAAAAAAATGTCCTTTAAAAAATGCATAAAATCTGTTACGTACAAAATTATATCCGTGGATAATAACTCTCATGGGTTATTTATCAATTTCAGAAAATATTGTTTTTTAGTTGTGAAAATATTTCATTTTGTGAATGATTGTTTTAGGCATTAAATACAATCTTTGGAGCATAAAGTTTGTGATATTTAGTGTTTGAAATTTATATGCAAATGAAGCAACACTTATTAGACTGGGATCTTTTCTAAAGAATATTTCATGCTGTCAATGATTTTTCAAATGCGTCACAAATATCCCTGGGTTTTTTTTTAGCAAACCCCTGCGGACTTGAACCTTGCAAGAATGGAGCTAAGTGTTTTAATGATGAGGAGAAATTCAAATGTGTTTGCACTGCTGGTTTCATGGGACCAACTTGTATCGAACGTGAGTAGAGGAAATCTCATAGTAACTTGTGTACAGTTGTCTTAAAAAATATTTCTTTCTGTTCCATTGATATTTTATTCATTGAAGTTTCTATTAACAAAGTTTTCATACTTAGATTGTATTTGGCAATAAACTCATAAGATTTTACAGACATTGTCAATTGTCAAGCTATATTAGTAGTAAATAAAGTTGTTTTTATTTATAATCTAGCCAATCCTTGTGGACTTGATCCATGCAAGAATGGAGCTAAATGTTTCAATGATGGAGAGAAATTCCGATGTGTATGTATGGCTGGTTTCATGGGATTGACGTGTGTTGAACGTGAGTAGATTTACTTTCATGCTTTTAATAAATATGGGTCAGTTTGTAGTAAAATCTGATGTTAAAAGAAAAGGAAGACAATTTGAAATATGAATTATATGCATATATATATATATATATATATATGTATTTATATATATATATCAGTAATATCCAGTCAAGGTCCGAAGACAGTAGGTATGGATTATTCACGTATAGAATATATGAGGAATAAGATATAAATCTATGTGAGTGCTTGATGTATGGCTATTATTACATATCTTTTTTCTTCCAGGTTTAAATAACAAAACTCACATACAGAGCATATACAGTGCAATTTAGAATTTATATAGGTTTTTCCTTTTTTTTTTCATCATTCACATATAGACTGTAATCCACATTTGGTGTTTTTCAACCTCAAATTAAACATGTATGGTCATCTGGGGAGACGGAGAGTATACTGATATTTTCTGGCAAAATGAATTTATCATTGCAATTTAACCAGGTTTCCTTCTAATTGCACTATATATATGTATATATATATATATGCCAGCCCAAAGGCATAAACAAATACAAATACATCCACATGTGTGAAAGTGATTTAAAATCATTTTTATTTGGCAGTTTTTGAAAATTTGAAAACATGAATTTAAGTCTGACTAAATAATAATAGTATATATATAGCTTGATTGATAGATATATCAATATTCTGTTTGTATGTATGATTAATGTTTTTCTACTTACAAACTGTAATACTCATCTTTCTAGTATACAATGTTCTTTCAGTTTGATTTTTTTTGGCATTGTAAATCAATGAAACCCAAACTTTTCTTACATATAAATGGTTTAAATATATGTGATATTGTGTATGAATTTTATGTTTCAGCATTATAGACTTCCAAGAAGTGGAACAAATCTAACTCTATTATACTATAATAACAATTGGAAATGCTAGAAAGTGTCTTACAAGCCATCAAATATGGTTTTAGGACTATGTGTCATGATCATCTCTCACATTGGAAATTTTGAAACTTATATTAATATTATTTTACGTGTTACTATAACTAGTGAAGATACAAATATTATGTGAGGTCTGGATCAGTCATATATCCTGTAAATATTTTTATCATCATAGCAAATCCATGTGGACTTGAACCTTGTAAAAATGGTGCCAAGTGTTTCAATGATAAAGATACCTTCAGATGTGTATGTACTGCTGGTTTTATGGGAAGAACTTGTATTGAACGTAAGTAGAGAAATCCTTTTTAACATTCAGTTCAATATCAATTTATTTTATATAGTCTTATCTTATACAGTCATTTTATATAATATAAATTGCTTTTTAATACTTTTGTTACATTTCAATCACCTTTTTAATCATCAGTTTTTCTTTGACTCTATCAACATCAAAGTATGTCCATTTCAAATTGATTATAATTTCTTTCAATTAAATACTCATTAAAGATGTAAAGTCACTGTCTCGTAAAAGCTGTGATGATTATTGTTTGAAATTTATGTACAGAGGAATCAGTTATTAAAGATTTTTCTAAAGAGAATTTCATGCTGCTAATAATAAAAAAAGTCTTAAAGTGTCATGAATATTATGGTCTTTTTTTTTCTCTAGTAAACCCCTGCGGACCTGAGCCTTGCAAGAATGGTGCGAAATGTTTTAATGATGGAGAGAAATTCAGATGTGTTTGCACTGCTGGTTTCATGGGACCAACTTGTATTGAACGTGAGTATATGAATTATCATAAATGAAGTAATTCAATATTTATTTCTTAAGTAATACCTCATTGGAACATTGATTCATTGTGGTATTACTTACAATAATAGATATATACATACATGTAACATTTTTTTTTATATCAGATGCCTTTTATATCTCCTGTGAGATCAGATATAATTGTTTAATGTAGATAAATACTTGATTTGATATAAAAAATTTACATTTAGACTATTTAACTATGAAAAACATCTTTCCACGTTGGAATTTACATTCAGTTTTTATATTAGATTGTTTGGAAAATAATTTCCAATTATAAGATAAACTTTAATTCCTAAATCAGTGAATTTAAACAGTCTTAATTAGTTGAAATATGATCCCTGAGCATCTATGCATTTTTAATTAACAAAGTTATTTATGCCTGTATGATGAAACTCTAAACGTTCTGATGCTAAGAAATCTTTGAATGCAAAACAGAATGGCATATAAAAGTGTCTAGATGCTTTAAAAAATAGTAGTTAGTGGGTGAAAAATCTGGAGAATATGGTAGCAAAGCCTCATATCACATGTCAGTGAGCTTCTGCAGTGACATCCTGGAGTGGCAGAGCATTGCCATAAATCAAATGTAAACCTTGTTGATTAACCAGTGCAGTGTAAGTCATATTTTGCTTAACTGAACTTGCATTTTATCCACTTGCTAGCAGTGAACTTCCACAGTGATGATCTGGTTAGATCCCAGAAAGCTGTAATGAAAAATGCCAATGGCAGACTACTAGATGGTCATCAAAATCTTCTGTTTATGCTGTTTTAGTTTGGGAAAGTGTTTGGGTGTCTTGTCATGATCAAGCCATTGAGTTGATTATTTATGATTGAATATAATTATCATAAAAGATCGATTTTTTGTCTTTATTTTATCAAGTAACGGATCATTCATGTTACACAAAAACAGTATGAAACACATTTTAAAATGCTGAACTTTTTGACTTTCACTGAGTGCATATGGAACCCATTTATTGAGTTTCTTCACTTTGCCAATTTTCTTGATGACCTGATATTGAAATACTGATATGCTTTGCTTGAATCCTTTCTCTGACACTTTAACACTTCAACAAGTGTTTTCAGATGTTGGTCTTCAATTGGCGATGGATGTCCTCCATCCTCTTGATATTCAAGATTGGTATCTCCTCTATGGAACTTTTGAAACTAGTGGCATGCTGTCTAATCACAATTAAATCCTTACCCCGTGGCTGCTATTTGAGAGGCATTATGAACAAGCTTGAAATGTGAAAAAAGTAAATTCATCACTTCTTTTTTCAGATTCAGGATTAGAGGCATATAACCTTTAAAATCAAATTCTGAAAGAAGTGATAGAAATTTAATCATTAGGAATATGACTTTTTTTTATACAACTACTATTAATATAATAGAATTCAAACAATTTATGCTAAGATCACACTATTTTCTGAACAACTTAATACTTAATTCATTGAAGAAGCCATCAGAACTGTTTTCTTTTGATGAGGATTCTGATATGAATTTCTTTTTTTTTCTGTTGATATTTTGTTTATTGAAGTTTTTATTAAAGAAGCCTTCATCTTTAAAATGCATTTGGCAATAAACTTACTAGATTTTATAGACATTGTGAATTTTCAAGGTTTATTAGTTGTAAATAAAGATGTTTTTATTTATAATATAGCCAATCCTTGTGGACTTGATCCATGCAAGAATGGAGCTAAATGTTTTAATGATGGAGAGAAATTCCGATGTGTATGTACGGCTGGTTTCATGGGATTGACCTGTGTTGAACGTGAGTAGTTTTGTTTTGATGTGTTTAAGTTACATACACAAACATGCACAAACACAGAGAGACACATACATACAAATACCGAAAAAATGCACACACACACACACACACACATACACATATATATACTGGCAGAAGTACTCAGTCTTTGACTGGACTTAAAGAATTTTATGAACATCTGTAAGATAGTAAGTGAGAAGAGAAGAGTAAATTTGGAATTAAATTGTGTCCTTATTTGAAAGTTGAATTCTCTTTTTAGTTTACATTTAAAATAATGTATAGAAATATCGACCATATACAGGTGAATGGTTTTAAATATCTTGATGATTTTTTTTGGTCCCCCAAAACAATTTCAAAATTTTTATTTACCCTCTTAAAATTCAATGATAAAAATCTAAAAATTCATGTATTAGAATATTCTCTTATTTTAGGAATTTTTTTTTGTTTACATTTAAAACATTTTAAAAAATTTAACTCTAAACTCATGAGTGGTTTGAAATACAATTTCTTTTTCTAAAACTTAAAAAATATAACAAAAATTTAAATTAAGTTTTTAATTGCCTGTTTAGTTACATTGATAAAAAATGTATTCATGTAATTTATTTTTTTTACCCTATGAAACAATAAAAAGAAGCTAAGAATTAAAAAATGTGCCCTTATTTTTAGGTGGAAAATTTTGCGTATTAATTAAAATTCTATAAATAGTTTCTTTCTTTTTTTTTTTAAAGTTTTAAGTTACACTGATTTGAAATAATTTTATTTTTTTGTAAGTATGAAAAGTATATATTGAAAAATAAAATTTGAGTTATTGATGAACAATACTTTTATTTAATTTTTATTATGTATAATGTACCATTATGGCTTGGTACAATAAAAAGAAGCTAAGAAATAGAAATGTAAAGTTTTTTGAATTACAGTTTTTGGTTTAAATTTAAAATAATATTTAAAAAAATGTACCTCTTGGTTTAAAAAATTTTCATAATTTTTTTAGTTCTCTGAAAATTTAAGAATATTTTTTTACAATTATTACTAAATTACAAAACAATAATTTTTTGGAAAGCATTAAATTCAAATTTTGCCTATGGAATCGGTGTGATATTTAAACACGGTGGGTCTTAATAACTGAAGAATTTTTCTTTTTTTTGTATTTACTTCTGAAGTACTGTGAAGAGTCCCACAAATTGATAGATTTTTAATTATGAAATTATATAATTTCATCAGTAAAAATCAAAAACTAAATTTTCTACTTTTCCTTATGAACATATTAAAGTGTATGCATAATTTAGATACTTAATGATATTTCTTTTTTAAATTATAAGTTGACACATACATACAAAAACAGATGGAACTCCTATGTATACATAAAGATATATGCTCACAAACACAAAATCTCCAAAACAGTAACTTTGATTTTTAAATCATATTTATTCAACTCTTTATACCCATTTGTGGATTATTCTTAAATCATATCAATTTTACAGCAAATCCTTGTGGTCTTAAACCTTGCAAGAATGGTGCTTTGTGTACAAACAAAGACAAAGGTTATATTTGCACATGCAAACTTGGTTTCAAAGGAGTTGATTGTCAACTTAGTAAGTATAACATCAAGACGATTTATATCCATTTTTAGATTTATAAAAAAATCTATTTACATGTATTTAGCTAAGAACATAGATATGAGGATCATTAAATAAGTTTCCAGACTTTTTTTGTGTGGGTACTTTTATTGATAGTACACACATGAAGCTCTAGTCTCCTTCGAAGTAATCTCCTCCGGCTGCAATGCACTTGTTGTACCATTCCAACACCTTCTAGAAGGCCCCATGGAAGTCCTATTGTGTGAGTGCCAATGATCTTTGTCACAGCCTCTTTCATCTCCTCAGTTATCTCATAACGACAGCCTCTGAGCTTAAGGAATAAGCAAAAGTCACAGGGAGCAAGGTCTGGACTATAGGGAAGGTGAGGAAGTGTCTTGATGCCCATCTTGGTCAAATAGTCTGTGACAAGGATAGAGTTGTGGACTGGTGCATTATCCTGGTGGAAATGCCACTGACCCGATTTGAAGAGTGCTGGCTTCTTCCGACGGAATCTCTTCCTGAACTCCCTTAAAACCTCAACATAGTAACCCTAACTCTAACCCTAACCCTTTGGCCAATCAACTCTGGTGTATTGACTTCCTTACTCCTCACACACCTCTCATCATCCCTCACAGACTCCCTACCTTCCTTGAATCTCTTATCCCACGCAAAAACTGATGCTCGATTCATGCAAGATGGTCAAAAAGCAGTCTGAAGCACTCCATACGTTTCTGGGGCATTTTTTCCAAGTTTAAAACAGAATTTTATTGCATATCGTTCTTCTAAAGTGTCAGATTGCATTTTTGAAACTCACCAGCTGTGACAATCAGGCTTTAGTAAGGTGTATTCCAATTCCTGCTGTAGCTGTTGATTTGAACCTGGAATCAAAAAAATTGCATATTGTTCTTCTAAAGTGTCCTCACGTCCAGATTGCATTTTTGAAATTCACCAGCTGTGACAATCAAGCTTTAGTAGCTGTAGTTGTTCATTTGAACCTGGAATCAAAAAAATTGGTCAGTCATCTCATAAGATGTATAGCAATAACATAGTGAATTTTCAATAGTCTACAACAATTTTAAATGCTTGGACAAAGAAAGTCTGGAAATTTATTGAATGCACCACATATATTTAGATGGGTCATTGTGCCAACAAGTATATTTAATAAATATTTTGTGAATTTTTTTGTATATGCAAAAGTATTTTAATAATGTAATTTATGAAATGTTTTCTGTGTATATTTGAAAAAGCTCTGTGAATGAATTTTACAATTTATGTCCCATAGTAATTGTTTATGAAATTCATATATAAGTCTAATAATCTTTATTGGACATAAGTACTATTGTATAATCAACCCCAATATATATTCTTTGTATCATTTTGTAGAATAAAAAATATTCTGTTTTGCTTATTGTTTTCAAGTATTTGTTGTTTTTTTTTTTTTTGCAGTTAATGCTTGTGGGTTGAAACCATGTAAAAATGGTGCAACCTGTGCAGATGTTGGTGATGGCTATAAATGCACATGCAAAATTGGATTTAAGGGACCAACTTGTGAAATATGTAAGTCCTTTTTTGGTTTTTTTATTGTCATTTGCAAAGTCATTAAATCTTAATGTAGAAAAATATAGAATTATCTTGAAGAAAAATGTTTATTAAATTTTGAATGCTTTTCTTTTTGAATTTCAGTTGATCCATGTATGTCAAATCCTTGTAAAGATGGATCAACATGTATTAATCATAAAGAAGGATATTTCTGTAAATGCAAGCCTGGATATGAAGGAAAGGACTGTACAAAATGTAAGATAAAATCATTTCTTATTATAGAATAATGTTTATAGTCAAAATTTTAAAAGTAATCATTATTTTGATTTATTTGAAGTCAAAGATTATTTTTAACTTCCAGGTGAACAATGATTTATTGGAGAATATAATTTATTTCTACTTTTACATAATATTTTAATTTATTGATTTTAAATGAAAATATGTAATTCAGTGAACCTTTCTCTTGAGCAAGTTTGATTTCCATCGGGTGTTCAGCTTATGGAACCTTGTGCTATACTAAGCTAAGCTTAATAAATATGAAAATAATGTCAATTACTTATAGTATCCTAACCTGATAAGTTATTGACAATTTTAACTTGTATTTTTTTTATATCTGTAGATTTTGAATATTGTAAATCAGAGAGTCTTGCCTTGTGCCATACTAAGACATGATTAAGAAATGTAAATAAATATTAATAATGTGAAGTACTAAAGTTTACAGTTTACTTGTGTTGTTATATAATGTTTTTTAATTTTTTGTTTATAGTTAATCCATGTGATCTGAAACCATGTGAACATGGAGGAAGATGTATTCCTCATGGAATCCAGTATAGTTGTAAATGTACAGCAGGATATGAAGGAGCTCGATGTTTGAAAAGTAAATCACTTTTCTTAATATTTCTTTCAAAAATCAAATGATGTTGCTTATTAAGTGTTTCAATCTTTAGTTCCTTCATCAGCAGTTATCCTCAACTCAAGTTTATAAAAGTTTACAAAAAATTAAACACAAAACATATTTGAACTTCACTTGAAGGAGCAAACACTCACATCATTTCATTTAAGAAAGAGCTGTAAACTCGTGGGCTTATAGTATATGTTAAAATGGATCTCACCTAAGCAATATCAAGATTATGGGTTAAAAGGTTTAAGATGTAGGTAATAATTTATTTGTAAGGAATTTTTTAAGCTCATTAGGAATATTAGTAAAATAAATGACATCAAATTTGACTGAATAACATAATTCTTACATTTTTATACTATATTAATAGAATTGGTGAAAGAATTTGAAGGAGATAAAATATATATAAAGTGAAGTAAGTTGAGTCTGTAGTCAAGAGTAACCTGAAGGCTCTCTTTTTAATAGCTACTACCCTGAGGTGTAGGGAAGGGCACTACTCCTTTCTGTGGATTGCTCCACTTACCCTTGATCCTTACCTCATAATGCTAAGTGTTAAGTAAGGCAGAATCAAGTAGCATTTTTTGAGTCTTTGTTATGACTCCACATGGGATTGAAACCCAGCCTCCCAGGCCATTGGTGAACACTCAAACCATTATGTTAATGAGATCAGTTTTTGTTGTTAACTTAATGGTTTAATAATAAATATAAATAGCATGGTGAGACAAACATTGTCAAATATGGTAGGTTTATAAAGAGTAAGTAGTGATC
Source organism: Sepioteuthis lessoniana (assembly GCA_963585895.1). Classification (NCBI taxonomy): domain Eukaryota; kingdom Metazoa; phylum Mollusca; class Cephalopoda; order Myopsida; family Loliginidae; genus Sepioteuthis; species Sepioteuthis lessoniana. The sequence goes on from OY757921.1 coordinate 58,468,638, forward strand.
ACAGGGATTTTAATTCAATGCATTCTTATTTTAATCTAAATATTAAAGATACAACTTATATATAAGGTGTGCACTAGTCATAGATTATTATTATTATTATTATTATTATTATTATTATTATTTCTTGTGTGTTTTTAATGGCAGTGTTAGCCAATGGTCTTTCACTGGAGTTTGAGAGACAGCAAGTCTCCTTAAGAGTTCAGGACTCTTCTCAGTATTCTGGCTGATCTTAATAAAGATGTCATTGGGATGGGCTCCACTTTTTTTCTGATTTCCATGTCTTCCAATCCCTTTTACCAAGCCTTTTGGAATTATTCTGAGGGCACTATGGTATCCTCTTTATGTTCGATGGTATTTTTAGTTCTCTGACAAGCTCTAAGTACTTATCTCTTTTTTTCACTTTTATCTATTTTCACTCTGTGGTCCACTGTGACAACAAAGTCGATTATTTGGCAGATTCTCTTTTTTTTTGTTGTTGTTGACTCTCACATGGTCTTCTTTTCTGGCTGGGATTAGGTGATCTGATTGTATTTTAAAATCACAGAGAATTTTGTATGTCTTATTTTCCAGGACAGATTCTTGGTTATGCATATATCCCTTGTTCATATAATCAGATTTAAACTTCTGGCATAATTCCCTGCAGATCACCTTTCCCTCCTGATAGTGCCTCATCTTATTCTCTTTTTGTGTTCACTTACTGCATTTGCTTATTATGTGATTAATTGTTTTGTCGCTATTACCATGTAACCAGTATTTGCATTTTGTTGTCACTTATTTATTTTTCCTTTAATATAGTTGGTCCTCATGGTGTTATTTTATGCTGCAATTAGAAGGGATTCACTTTCTCTTTTTCTCTCTTAAGGTTTATTAACATTATTGTTATTATTATTTTTTAGTGAATCCATGTGGACTTGAACCTTGTAAAAATGGTGCCAAGTGTTTCAATGATAAAGATACCTTCAGATGTGTATGTACTGCTGGTTTTATGGGAAGAACTTGTATCGAATGTAGGTAGACAACTCCTTTTTTAACATAAAGTTTGATATCAATATTTTATGGTGTTATTTTTAAGAATTTAAAAACTTTTTTTAATTCAATGATCTATTTAATAATTAGTATTTCTCAGACTATCAACTTCAAACTATGTTCAAATCAAGTTGATTATAATTTCTTTTTAATGAAATACTCAATAAAAATCTACAACCTCAGTCCTACAAACGTATTAAGATTTTTGTGTTATATGCAAATGAAAATTATTAAAAGACTGAGGTCTTTTCTAAAAAAAATATTTCCTGTTGCTAATAATTAAAAAAAGAGTTTCCTGAATATTGTGGCCTTTTGTTTTTTAGCAAACCCCTGCGGACTTGAACCTTGCAAGAATGGTGCTAAATGTTTTAATGATGTAGAGAAATTCAGATGTGTTTGCACTGCTGGTTTCATGGGACCAACTTGTATGGAACGTGAGTGAATGAAATATTCAAATAACTTTTGTACCTCTGTCTTTAAAAAATAAGGGTGTATTTGAATAATATTTTTTTAAATCCATACTATCAATAACAGTTTTAGCATGTTTTGAAAGATTGTTTTAGCTGTAGGTTGGATATCATGTAATAGTGACCCAGTCGGCTGGGGCTATAGAATATGCCGACTGCACTTCTGCAGAGGGGTACCCCCCCCCAACTAATGAGGCTACCTGTTGGCCATAGGTGGCGACCGGTAATGCTTAAGGACAGGATACTGGTGGTTGAGCAGTCCTTGATCTGGCAACGAAAGAGGTCACGTGACTTGCAACACTTCACTTTGGCCCTATTGAATCAATGTGGCCATAGATGGCCGAAGTAAAAAGGATAAAAAATTGACTTTACTTACATGTGTGTGTGTATATATATAAGTATGTGACCATAAGTATGGGTTTCTTTTTCTCTTAAGTCCACAGTGTGGTTTTTCTAATGGTTTATGATCTTTGGCAACGTGTTGCATTCTGGTAGTTGGCAAAAGAACGTCGCATGCTTCTTTGCTCTGTGTCCTATATGTGATGCCTTCTGCCATCTGTAGTCCTTGCCTCTCTCTGGTAGTAGAATGCTTTAGTTAATTAAATTCTTCATTATTTATACTTTTTTGGTGAACTAAACTGGATCAAGAATAGGATTTTGTTAAGTTTTATTGTGGGTCCTAAAATTCTAGTGCACAGACATTTGTTAACCAATTAGATTCGTATAGTTACTTATTTATTTTGGAGCCTAGATATTTTTCTGGTAATTAGTTCCTGAGCCGAATTTTCTGGGATGTTCTTATTTTGTGTTTTTAGCTGATTGGTTGAAAAATATAAAAGTATAACTTCAATATTAATGCAATTTTGATCTGAAATTTCTAGACTGTTCTTATCTATGTTTTGGGGGTTGATTATTTTAAAGCTAAAAAAATGTGTATTCTATAGACTCAATGCCCACAATCAAAAAGCCGGGGAAACTTAAACAAAAAAGCACAGGCCCCCATTGGCCAGGCTGGAAGAGTACATATGAGCACAGAAGTGATCAGTGAAAGACCAGGCGGCACATTTAAACTGCCCCTAGCCAAATTCGATGCAGTCCCTTCACCATCAAGAACCAAGTTACCTATGGGAATAGTTAAACAGTCCAATGCTCAGGGATTAACAAAATCCCTACAAAGATCATATAGTATTGCATGGACAGTGACACAGACCGCATAGTTGCCAGCCTTGATCTGGAAGGTATAACAAATAACTACAAGACTTGAAATCATTTACCTGTGTGCAAAAAAATGAGTTCAATCCCTTTTTTAAATGTTACTTACAAACCATCCACTTTAAAAGTAAAAACGAAATTACTAACAAACTAATCTTTTACATAGCCTGTATATTTATTTAAGTGCGTGCAAACAAATGACTGATGTTGAATTGTTGCTGGTACATAGCAGTGTTCAAGACTCTTTGACTGTGTGCCAACAGATGATTAAAAGTGAATAGAATGATTTGTTTTGGTTGGAGATACTTGAAATCATTTGGCTGTGAAGAAAACTAAGCTCAAGCTTGTTGAAAAATATTATTAGCAAAATGTTTACAAATCATATGTATTTGCTTACAAGTTGTGTGTATAACTATTTAACTATATGCAGGCATATTGTTGATGTTGGGTTGAATTATTGATGTTGTGTAGCGGCGATGCTTGGAGCCATTAGTTTGTGTGCATGCAGGTGGGCTCTGGCTCATTTGGAATATTATCTACTAAGTATTCATTTGTAAATCTTAGGTTTGATATGTGTATAAACAAAGTTTGGGACTGAGTGGCCTGCTGGGGTTCTTGTGCCATAAAACCAACCAATTCACACCCAACTAAACTAGAGAACATCTTGAGTCTTCCAAAAAACCTCACCTTTTCACTGAAATCTGACTAAATCAACCTTTTCACCAGTATAAGAACTATAAAAAAAACCCCATGCCCTAAAACTCACATAGAGGACAAAACTAACCTAACCTTTCTTGGCATTAAATGACCCACAGAGGTTGATATGTTGTTAAACAAAACTCAAACTCAAACTCATGTCATAGAGATATACCTTTCTATTATACCACAATTAGAGGGCAGCTTGTGAGAGTCAAGTTATAGCAGTAATGGTCATGAAAATTAATTTGTAAACCACTGCTCTATAGGAAAATAATGAACCTGTATTTATTCTTATAAATTGTGTATTCATATGAGGTAACTGATCATTTCTCTTTAAATTTTCTCTTTGAAAATGTAAATAATTTTGGAGAGTTACAGACAAAGAAATAAATACACAAATGGCATTTTATCATTGTAGATATTTTTCTTTTTTTTATTAGATCAAATATAATTGTTTAATGTAGAAACTATGAATTTTAGCATTTGGACTATTTAACTTTGAAAAAAAATCTTTCCATATTGGAATTTACATTCAGTTTTTATACTGAGCTCATTGAAATAGTCAGCTGCAGTTTTCTGTCAATTAGGATTCTGCTATGATATTCTCATTCTTTGTATTTCATTGATATCTTATTGAAATTTTTATTAACAAATCATTATCTTTAAAATGTATTTGGCAATAAGTTTACAAAATTTTATAGACATTGTCACTTGTCAAGATACATTAGTAGTAAATAATGTTTTTACTCATAAATGGTCCTAGTATTCAGCCTTTTATTATGAGTGCTGAATGTGAACTCCCTGATCCTGAAACATTAAGCTTATTGTGAATAGTCAAACTAACCTCCCACAACCATCTTTCTTTCTCCAACTTTCTCTTTCTCTTTTCAATATATATATATATATATATATATATATATATATGTGTGTGTGTGTGTGTATGTGTTTGTGTTATTATGGAGGCACCGATGGTGTAATGATTACTATCATTGGAATAGGAAATGGTGACTTGAGTTAAAATCCTGAATGAGCTTGTTTGCATTTTATATAGTGCTAATATCCTTTAAAAACTTATGAATCCAACTAGTCTCTCTTTCAAGCTTTGGCTTAATAGTAGGGCAGACTAACTATTTAACTTTAGTATGGCAACCGGCCTAGGAGAAAGAAAACTCTAAATTCAAACCTGTTAATCATATTTATTTTCATCCTTTTAAAAATGGTCTTGATTGGAATTATCCCCTGCTCCAGATTTACTGGATTGAATAATATCTTCTATATAAATATATATTTATGAATATATGTGTATATATGTATATATATAAATAATATTCTTGTTTACATGTACAACCCTTATAGTTTTCTATTCAATATTAGTGTGTAGTATCTTCCTGGTGAGATTTGAATAATAATAGAATTAGAATTTTATATTTTACCGTTATATATTTGATGACATATAAAAGCTTTCTTTTTTTCCAACAAAATAATTTTTTGAAATATCTCTCAAGTTTTATATTTGAAATTGAAATATATTATTAGCTTATTTGTTTCAATAGCAGTATTTTTGGCAGTTATTTTTCAGAGTGAAAGTTGCTATATTTTTACTTTGTTTTATTTCAATCTACTTTTTAATAATCAGTTTTTCTCTAATTCTGTTATCTTTAAATTATGTTTATATCAAATTCATTTTATCAAAAAAAAAAAAAAAATTAAATATCCATTAAAAATACATTAAATCTGTTATGTATTAGGTACAAAATTATATTCATATATACTAACAATACAAACAACCTTTGTACCATAAAATTTGTGATTTTTAGTGTTTGAAATTTATATGCAAATGAAGCAACAATTATTGGACTGGAATCTTTTCTAAAGAATATTTCATGCTGCTGTCAATGATTTTTCAAACATGTCACAAATATCCCTGTTTTTTTTTTTTTTTTTAGCAAACCCCTGCGGACTTGAACCTTGCAAGAATGGGGCTAAATGTTTTAATGATGAGGAGAAATTTAAATGTGTTTGCACTGCTGGTTTCATGGGACTAACTTGTATTGAACGTGAGTAGAGGAAATATCGTAGTAATTTGTGTACACTTGTCTTAAAAAATATTTCTCTCTGTTCCATTGATATTTTATTCATTGAAGTTTCTATTTATATAGGGTTCATCTTTGAAATATATTTGGTAATAAACTTACAAGATTTTACAGACGTTATCACTTGCCAAGATACATTAACAGTAAATAAAGAATTAAATGAAGTTGCTTTCATTTTTAATCTAGCCAATCCTTGTGGACTTGATCCGTGCAAGAATGGAGCTAAATGTTTTAATGATGGAGAGAAATTCCGATGTGTATGTACGGCTGGTTTCATGGGATTGACCTGTGTTGAACGTGAGTAGATTTACTTCCATGTGTTTAAGTTATGTATACACACAGGCACACACACTCAAATAAATACGCATACACTCAAAAGTCTGATTTTTATATCATATTCCTCAAGTCTTTGTGAAAATCTTTGCATTTGGCACATAATATTGTAAAATTGTAATTTTTTTTATTAAAAGTATAAATGATGATTTTATGATAATTGAATATTTTTGACAATCACTTTATAATTTTTTTTTATATCTTTTAATGAGGATATTTTTAATCCTATTCCTTGGATACCTTCAACCTGAGCTCACAAAAAGCACTAAAACTTTGAGCACAAAATACATTCCAATTTCACTCTAAAGCTCAAACATTTTTATTTAATTCTAACCCATTATTTCATTATAAAAAATGGCTTTTGATTGTAATTACATATAGCTTTTTTTTCATATTTCTGGTGATCTTATTCAAAACATTGGTCCTAATCTGTTTGATAAAATAATGTGTGCCTGAAATATCAAGATTAAAATGTATAGTGAAATAGATCTTAGCATAATATATTAGACTTCCAAGTTCACTAGGTTAAAATTCATTTTCATTATATTTTGATAGGCTCAAGTAGCCCTGTTACCATAGACAACTAATCAAGCCCAACTGTTATACTGTAATAATAAAGGTAAATGAGAAAGTGTGGTGCTTCACTGCATCAAATATGATTGTTGTTTTATAACAGAACATAATAATCTTGTCTTAGATTAGAAATTTTCTCTCTAAAATTTACTATTTATCATATTATTATTTTATATTTTATATTGTAACTGGTAAAGATACAATTAATATGTGAGGTGTTATAGATTATAATTATCATGATTTCTTATCACAGCAAATCCATGTGGACTTGACCCTTGTAAAAATGGTGCCAAGTGTTTCAATGATAATGATACCTTCAGATGTGTATGCACTGCTGATTTCATGGGAAGAACTTGCCTTGAACGTAAGTATAGGAATCCTTTTTAAAATCCTTCTCTTCAATATCAATATTTGACAATTATTTTGTATAATATAAGCTGCTGTTTTTATACTTAGTTGTTTTATTTCAATTATCTGTTTAATAATCAGTTTTTCTCTGGCTGATAACTTCAAATTATGTTCAAATCAAATTAATTTTATTTAAAAAAAAATTTTGATATCTATTAAAAATACATCAAAATTGTTATAGATAATGTGCAGAAATTGTATTAAAATTATTATGGAATAGAGTTATTATTTTTTTTAAAAAAGAATTTTGTTTTTCTAGATTTGAAAGTATTTCATTTTGCAACTAACTGATCTTTAATTCCTTTTATTTCAATATCCCATAAAAATATTCTCTGCTTGTCACACAGCAGTTATTATATTTTGGGTATGAGGTTTTATGAATATTCTTGTTTTTTTGATTTTCTCTTAGAAAACCTTGTGGTCTTAAACCATGCAATAATGGTGCAAAATGTTTTAATGAAGGAAAGAAATTCAAATGTATATAAAAAGCTGGTTTCATGTATTAAACATAAGTAGATTGTCATAACTAGTAATTCCATACCTTAAGAATTATAGCACATATGAAATTGCTATTTTGTTTTGTCCATATTGGATTTTAACATGTGAATTTTTAGATGTATTTTTCTAATTATTGGTGTGATCTTATTTAATTTTATTAACATTTCTTGTGACACAAGTGTAGAGCACCTACTTAAAATCAAATTGGTTGCAGTAGTGAGAATTAGTAAAAATAAATTAATATTTAGTCTATAGAAAGTTAACATGTATTTATTATTGTAGATAGTATCTTCAAGGAAGGTAACTAAATATTTATCAAATCATCCTCATCGATAGTTTAATTTCTATGAGTATTACTGACAAGAATAAACATATAAATACAAGAATAGCATTTTATTATATTTGTAGTAAATAAAGTTCTTTCTTATTTATAAACTAGCCAATCCTTGTGGACTTGATCCATGCAAGAATGGAGCTAAATGTTTTAATGATGGAGAGAAATTCCGATGTGTATGTACGGCTGGTTTCATGGGATTGACCTGTGTTGAACGTAAGTAGTTTTGTTTCTTTGTTTTTAGGTTACACAAACATACACAAATGCGTGCATATTGGCACATGTAAAGAATCACACATGAGCATATGCTCCCTGCACTAAGTCTGAATTTTAAATCACATTCCTCAACTTTTTCTATCGATTTTTCTATTTGGGTTTATGATATTAAAAAAATTACATTTTCTTTTTAATGAAGAATGAATAAAAAATGATTTTAAGAAATTCATACGTAAATATTTCTGATATTTACAAGAGAATTGGTTATTTTCAAATTTTCAATATGTGAACATTAACCCTTTGTCCCTTAGTTTCATGGCTTTCAGATATGCTGGATCTAAACATCCAGAATTCTGTTGTGACCCCGGAAAGGGTCACTAATAAAAACACAAACACGGATATTAGATAACAGATTATATTACACAAGAAAGATAGAGTCACATAGAAAAGGTAAGAAGTCTCGTACTGTTTGGATAACACCAATATTGATCTGCCCTCTGGCAGCGAAATCTCTAGTACTAATAACGGTAAGAAGAGTCCATTATGGTGATATGGGTAAGGCTCCCACAACAAATTCTTCAAAAACTTTGAGGACAATAAACATTCTAACTTCTTCTCAGAGGACAGATATCCCATAATTCTTGTGAAAATTGTTTATATTGTTAACCCAAAATATTTGCTTATTAGTGAATAGAAAAATAGGACATAGTCTGAAACATTAGCCTTATAGAGAGTATAGGAAAGAATGAATATCACTTTTCCGAAAATGTTTTACTTCGTGATTGAAAGGGTTACGCAATATCTTTTATCCAATTTTACAGCAAATCCTTGTGGTCTAAAGCCTTGCAAGAATGGTGCTCTGTGTACAAATAAAGACAATGATTATATTTGCACATGCAAACTTGGCTTCAAAGGAGTTGACTGTCAACTTAGTAAGTATAACATCAAGACAATTTATATCCATTTTTAGATTTATAAAAAAATCTATTTACATGTATTTGGCTAAGAACATAGATATATTTAAATGGGTCATTTGGCCAACAAGTATATTAAATGAATATTATGTAATTTCTTTTTAGTATATGCAAATATATTTTAATAATAGGCAAATATATTTTAATAATATAGTTGGTTAAACATGTTCTGTGTACATTTGAAAAAAGGAGTTGTGAATGAATATGATATAATTTGGCTAAATACATATATTTTCTATCCTTTTTGTACAATAAAAAAATTATTCTAAGTTTATTCTCTGTCAACTATTTTTTTTTGCAGTTAATGCTTGTGGGTTGAAACCATGTAAAAATGGTGCAACCTGTGCAGATGTTGGTGATGGCTATAAATGCACATGCAAAATTGGATTTAAGGGACCAACTTGTGAAATATGTAAGTCCTTTTTTGGTTTTTTTATTGTCATTTGCAAAGTCATTAAATCTTAATGTAGAAAAATATAGAATTATCTTGAAGAAAAATGTTTATTAAATTTTGAATGCTTTTCTTTTTGAATTTCAGTTGATCCATGTATGTCAAATCCTTGTAAAGATGGATCAACATGTATTAATCATAAAGAAGGATATTTCTGTAAATGCAAGCCTGGATATGAAGGAAAGGAGTGTACAAAATGTAAGAAAAGACTTTTATTATTATAGAATAATGTTTACAGTCAAATTTTTCATCAAAAGATAATTATCATTCCTTATCATTTGAGTTGAAGTTCATTTTTAACAGCCAGTTAAAGAACAAATTCTTTAAGATTATAATTTGTATCTGTTTTTATGTTTTTAATCATAGATTTCAAATGAAAATGTTTTTAATCAGTCTGCTTTGCTCTGGTCAATGGTTGGAAAGATACCAATCATAGAACATGACTATTGTAATGAGTTTAATCTTCACTGAATGCTCAACACCTGTGAACTTGTACCATGCAAAATTAGGTATAATAACTGTTGTAACTTAACAAAAGGGTTACTGAATGAGAAATAAATAAATAAAATAACAGAGTTTGGAAATGAAATGAAAATCTTTATAACATTAACAAAATACAATACTGTGGTATGAATAAGGTAAACCACTGCTAGTGGTGTATTTCTTAATCAGCATATTAGCCCCCTTACAATAGTCTCCAATGTATTTATGAGGAATGAGACTTATCCATTAATGTTCATAGGTAGGATATATAACTATAGCTATTAAAAAAATGAAAATAATTTGTAATCTTTTACTAATTTTGATTTTATAATGATCTGATTTTTGTACATATGGTACTGTAACACAGTAAAAAGGGAACAAAGCTAAAATGGAATGTTATTGACAGATCTGTGATCTCTGTTACAATTTCTGAAGGAAGAAACTATTGAAAGATTTAGGTTATATCCTCTTATTTAGTTATTTGTATTGAATTATAATGTAAATTCTACAAAGAAAATGTGACTTGACATTTAATGGCTACAAAATGTTATGAGTTTGATGATCAATGAAGACATTCTTTAAATGAGTAAATATTTATAATATGATATACTAAAGTTTACAACTTATATGTGTTGTTATGTAATGTTTTTTTAATTTTTTGTTTGTAGTTAATCCTTGTGATCTGAAACCATGTGAACATGGAGGAAGATGTATTCCTCATGGAATCCACTATAGTTGTAAATGTACAGCAGGATATGAAGGAGTTCAATGTTTGAAACGTAAATAATTTTTCTTAATATTTCTTTCAAAAATTAAATGATGTTGTTAATTAACCATTTCAATCTTTAGCTTTTCATCTTTAGATACTCTCAGCCCCAGTTTACAAAACCTTACAAGAAAATGGAGCATGAAATTTAAAATTTCCTTCTGAGTTGCTATATTTTTATTAAAAATTATCTTATCATTGGATTCAAAGAAAGACAGTAAATAGCCACAATAGCCTTTTATTATGAGTGCTGGATGTGAACTCCCTGATTCTGAAACATTAACTTACTGTGAATAGTAAATTTATGACTAACATCCTTCCACCATCATTCTTTCTCTCTCTTTCTCTCACTCTTATTCAATATATGTATATGTGTGTATGTGTGTGTTTTTATGTATTATAGAGACATCAATGTCATGATTACTGTCATAGGAAATGTACACAGTGACCCAAATTCAAATTCTGAATGAGGTTGTTTGCATTTCACATACTAATACACTTGGTAAAAGGTATGAATCAAACTTTGGCTAAATAGTAGGGCAGAATAGGTTCTAACTTTGGTATGGCAACCAGCCTAAGAGAAGAAAACTTTGAATTCAGACTTGTTAAAGTCTGCTTAACTATCAACCTTGTGCTGCATTCTGCGTGTATGGAGGGGTTTACTAAATATATACAACAATATAAATAAGTTTCCAGACTTTTTCGTCTGGCCACTTTTATTGATAGTACACGCATGAAACTCTAGTCCCCTTCGAAGTAATCTCCTCTGGCTGCAATGCACTTGTTGTACCATTCCAGTAACTTCTGGAAGGCTCCATGGAAGTCCTTTTGTGTGAGCGTGTCAATGACCTTCGTCACAGCCTCTTTCATCTCCTCAATTGTCTCATAACGACAGCCTCTGAGCTTAGGGAATAAGCAAAAGTCACAGGGAGCAAGGTCTGGACTATCATATTTACCAACCCCTCCGCTCAGGCAGGATATGACACAGGGACAATTTTTAAGCAGAGTTTAACAGGTTTGAATTCAGAGTTTTCTTTCTCCTAGACTAGTTGCCTCACCAAGGCTGAAGAACCTAGTCTGCCCTACTATTTACCCATAGCTGGAGGGAGAAAAATTGGATTCATACCTTTTCCAAGGGTATTAGTGCTATGTGAAATGCAATCAGTCTCGTCCAGGATTTGAACTCGTGTTGCCGTGTCCATTTCCTGTGACGATAACCATTACACCATGGTCTGGACTATAGGGAGGGTGAGGAACTGTCTTGATGCCCATCTTGGTCAAATAGTCTGTGACAAGGATGGAGTTGTGGACCGGTGCATTGTCCTGGTGGAAATGCCACTGACCCGATTTGAAGAGTGCTGGCCTCTTCCTATAGAATCTCTTCCTGAACTCCCTTAAAACCTCAACATAGTATTCCTTGTTGACTGCCTGTCCAGTGGGAACCCAGTGCATGTAGATCATGCCAGTGTTGTCAAAAAAAGGGATCATTAAAAGTTTGTGGGTGGATTTGCTCTGTCTGGCATTCTTGGGTCTGGGAGAACCAGCATGCTTCCACTGGGAACTCTGTCTCTTGGTCTCTAGCTCATAGCAGTAGATCCAGCTTTCATTGCTGGTCACCAGAGCATCAAGAACTGCCAGATCTGAATTGACCAGCTCGACCATCTCCCTGTTGTCATGACAACGTCTTTCTTTCTGATCTTCTCTGAGCACCCTTGGGACAAACTTCACGCAAATCTTCTGTATCTTCAGTTCCTCACAAATGATTGTGTGTACAGTTCCCACACTGACATCAAAACTGTGCACTTATTGTCTCTATAGACACATGACGGTCCTTATCAATGAAATTCTTATTTGGCCAATCATCTCCGGTGTTCTGACTTACTTCTCCCACACATCTCATCATCCCTCACAGACTCCCTGCCTTCCTTGAATGTCTTATGCCACTGAAAAACTGATGCTCAATTCATGCAAGATGGTCGAAAAGCAGTCTGAAGCATTCCATATGTTTCTGTGGCATTTCTTCCAAGTTTGAAACAGAATTTTATTGCATATCATTCTTCTAAAGTGTTCTCACGTCCAGATTGCATTTTTGAAAATCCACCAGTTGTGACAATCAGGCTTTTGTAGGGTGTATTCCAATTCCTACTGTAGGCATTCATTTGAATCTGAAATCATAAAAATTGGTCAGTCATCTCATAAGATGTATAGCAATAACATAGTGAATTTTCATGAGTCTACGACAATTTTAAATGCCTGTACAAAAAAAGTGTGGAAACTCATTGAAAGCACCTTGTATATATATATATATATACATACACTAATATTCTCCTTGTTAGCATGTACAATCCAAATGATTTTTATTTAGGATCAGAGTGTAGTATCTTCCAGGTGAGATTTAAATTATCATAAGTGGAGAATAAGAATTTGATATTTTACCTTTATATATTTAATAGCAACAAAATATATTTTTCCCAACAAAATGATTTTTTAAAATATCTCACAAGTTTTATATTTGAAATTGAAATATATTTTTAGCTAATGTTTACTTGTTTCCCAGGTACTTTAGAGTACCACTTCTATTTATCCTAACTCAACTAATACCTGTAAAAATAAATGGAATTAGGTTGGGAATGTCTCATATGTCATAAACTATAGCAGTGGTTCTGTAACTATATATTACAATCATGTCTTTGATATGAAATTTTGACTCTCAAATTTATTGTTTATTTCATTTTTATTTTACATGTTATTATGATTATTACAGATAAAATCTGTGATGTGTGCATTAGTTATAGATTATTATTATCCTTCTTATTGTAGCAAATCCATGTGGACTTGAACCTTGTAAAAATGGTGCCAAGTGTTTCAATGATAAAGATACCTTCAGATGTGTATGTACTGCTAGTTTTATGGGAAGAACTTGTATCGAACGTAAGTAGAGAAATCCTTTTTCAACATCAAGTTTGCCATCAATATTTTATGCAGTCATTTTTATGAATTTTTATATTTTTTTTAATTCCATCATTTGTTAAATAATGAGTATTTTTCAAACACTATCAACTTTGAACTATGTTCAAATCAAGTTGATAATAATTTCTTTTTAATGAAATACTCAATAAAAATCTACAACCTCAGTCCTACAAACGTATTAAGATTTTTGTGTTATATGCAAATGAAAGAATTATTATAGGTCTGAGGTGTTTTCTAAAAAATATTTCCTGTTGCTAATAATTAAAAAAACAGTGTCCTGAATATTGTGGTCTTTTTTGTATTTTAGCAAACCCCTGTGGACTTGAACCTTGCAAGAATGGTGCTAAATGTTTTAATGATGTAGAGAAATTCAGATGTGTTTGCACTGCTGGTTTCATGGGATCAACTTGTATGGAACGTGAGTGAATGAAATATTCAAATAACTTTTGTACCTCTGTCTTTAAAAAATAATGGTGTATTTGAATAATATTTTTTTTAATCCGTACTATCAATAACACTTTTAGCATAATTTGAAAGATTGTTTTAGCTGTAGGTTGGATCTCATGTAATAGAGATATACCTTTCTATTATACCACAATTAGAGGGCAGCTTGTGAGAGTCATGTTATAGCAGTAATGGTCATGAAAATTAATTTGTAATCCACTGCTCTATAGGAAAATAATGAACCTGTATTTATTCTTATAAATTGTGTATTCATAGGAAGTAACTGATCCCTTTTCTTTAAATTATCTCTTTGAAAATGTAAATAATTTTGGAGAGTTACAGACAAAGAAACTAATACATAAATGGCATTTTATTGTTGTAGATATTTTTCTTTCTTTTATTAGATCAAATATAATTGTTTAATGTAGAAACTATGAATTTTAGCATTTGGAATATTTAACTTTGAAAAAAAAAATCTTTCTATATTGGGATTTACATTCAGTTTTTATGCAGAGTTCATTGAAATAGCCAACTGCAGTTTTCTTTCAATTACAATTTTGCTATGATATTCTCATTCTTTGTATTTTATTGATATATCATTTAATGAAATTTTTATAAATAAAGTGTTTATCTTTAAAATGTATGTGGCTATAAGTTTACAAGATTTTAAAGACATTCTCAGTTGTCAAGATACATTAGTAGTAAATCAAGTTGTTTTTATTCATAACCTAGCCAATCCTTGTGGACTTGATCCTTGCAAGAATGGGGCTAAATGTTTTAATGATGGAGAGAAATTCCGATGTGTATGTACGGCTGGTTTCATGGGATTGACCTGTGTTGAACGTGAGTAGTTTTCTTTTATGTGTTGAGGTTACAAACACAAACACACACACAAACACACACACACTCAATCATGCACATATAAGTATTTTTATCTTGCATGTACACAACATTTGAATATTGTATTCATCAATTCTTTGTGTCTATTCTTGCATTTAGGTTCATGGTATTTTAAAATAATTATATTTGAAATGTGAAGAATTGAATCCATGTATAATGAGTTAACATGCACTAACATAAACATATTTAAACTTACTCAGTAGTGTATCAACATACACACACACACACACTCACGTACACATACATGAAAGAAGAAGTTGTAATACTAGCAGGCATCATCTTGATCCCTTGATATTTATGCAAAAGGACACCAAAAATTTGTCACTTTTTTTTTTTCTACTAACTTAATTAAATTACTGGAAAGCTTGGAGCTCTGCTCACACAAAGAAGCATGGGATCTTTTGAAAGCAACCCCCCACAAAGATACAACAAAATCTTTCATTGTTTCCCTGTACTAAAAGCATTATATTTAAGGTGAAATATTTTATGTGTTCTTCTTTTTCTTGTTCAAAGATTTTTGTATTTTATATACTTATCCCTTTTTTAAATTGCTTCGGCTAATGAATGACTTTAGAGAAGGAAATAAGGCCACATTTGTTCTTTCTTAATTTCTCTTTAAAATACAACCTCAAACATTCAGTATTGTAGTAAAATATTTGTAGCATTCATGGTAGAATTTGTTATTTTTCTATGTTAACATAAATATTAATCTTTTGATCATTTAGTATTTTTGATGATACCTGTATTTACAACATTCATCAAAAATTAAGCAAAAATCTTTGTTCTCAGATGCAGATGCTTTAATTTGAAAGCCACACCATCATTCTATAATAAAAAATGCTGTTAATGGTTAACCTATGAAAACGTTAATTATTAGCATCTAGTGTGATCTGATAAGATCTTAATGAGGTAAAGATCTTGATGGAAAGCAAAATAAAACTTAGCTTAAACTGAAGTATTAAGTTTACAGTGGAAAAATTTAAAATATTACATCAAGTACGATATTTATCTGTGCCTCCAACCAGGCAGGTTTTGACAAAAGGTCTTTTTTATTGTTGGGATTTAGGGGAGGGAAAGGTCTGGCAGGAGCCAAAACTCATGCTATGCTGGACAATGCTTGTCATAGAATGTTTAGGTGCATTGTGAACTATGTCAGCCTTTGCTAAGTCTCCCAGCACATATTCCAGGAGACCTTGCTGGTGGTACATTCACAATACCTGAATATCCAGGCAAATATGAATCTATGCTAGCCTTTGCTAAGTCTCCCAGCATTTATTCCTGGTGACCTTGTTGGTTGTAAGATTCACAAGACCTGGATATCCAGTGCAATGTGAATCTATGCTTGTCATTTCTACTCCAACTCCTACATATGTCAGGTGTTCAATCAGAAGGTAGGTACCCTCAGTGTAAGCTCTGGAGCTAGGTAAGTATCTTACATCAAATATAAATAACATAATTTTTACATTTGTATTTCCCGAATTAGTAAGAATTGGAAAGAACTAATACAAGTAATAAATATCCACTTCAGATCAGAGTGGAGTATCTATCTTGTCTCTTGCTCTTCTAAATGAGAATCACTTTTTGTGTCAGACACAGTGTCAAGATTTTGTGGTCTTCTTTTGTTTTATAGCAAACCCCTGTGGACTTGAACCTTGCAAGAATGGGGCTAAATGTTTTAATGATGGAGAGAAATTCAGATGTGTTTGTACTGATGGTTTCATGGGACTAACTTGTATTGAACGTGAGTAGATGAAATATCTTAATAACTTGTGTAGTGTACCTCTGTCTTAAAAAACCAGTGCATATATAAAAAAAGAATGCAACTGATATTTATAAAAATCTTTACAAATATTTGAAACTTTCAAGATGATTAATAGAATTTTTCTGTATGGTAGATATTCTTTTAATATTTCTTCTCAAAGTGGGAAATTACTGTTAAGACAGATTTCTAAAACTAAGTCTATTAATCCAGTTTGATTGTTTTGCTAATAGAATAATATATTTTTGGAGCAATTTGCCTTATCAGATGAAAAACAGCAATGGTGTAATAAATTTTGACATTTAATTGAATGGGTTTAGAAAAAATACTAAGAAAAAGAGTTTAAGCAAGCATATTTCAAAACTTTATGCTGAATTACTTAAGAGAATTTGATCTGTATATAGATAATTTATTGATAGTGTATATATTATGTGCAAAGAATATTTCTCTTTTGTTATTTTCAAAAGTTGATGTGAAAAGATAGTAAAAAGGGAGTGAGGTTTTTCCGAAAAAATATTTCCTATTACTAATAATTAAAAAACAGTGTCATGAATATTGTGGCCTTTTTTGTTTTTTAGCAAACCCCTGCGGACTTGAACCTTGCAAGAATGGAGCTAAATGTTTTAATGATGTAGAGAAATTCAGATGTGTTTGCACTGCTGGTTTCATGGGACCAACTTGTATTGAACGTGAGTAGATGAAATATCCTCATAACTTGTGTACCTGTGTCTTTAAAAATGAGTGCTTATATAAAAACGTAATAAAATCATATTTTGTTAAATCTTTACTAATAATATAATACTTTACTATTAATATTAAATGATTTTTAATATAAAAACATTGAATTTCACCATTTGGTCTATTTTGATCTGAAATAAGATTTTTCTGCATGAGAATTTACATTCAGTTTTTATAGTTAGCTCATTGAAGTAGCCAACATCACTGTTTTCATTAGATTAAGATTTTGGTATGATTTTCTTCTTTACTTTCCATTGATATTGTTTATTGAAGTTTATATTAACAAAGACTTTATGTATTTGGCAATGAGCTTACAATATTTTCAAACATGGTGGGTTTATTTAGATATATCAGTACTAAATAATGGTATTTATTATTTCAAAACTAGCTAATCCTTGTGGACTTGATCCGTGCAAGAATGGAGCTAAGTGTTTTAATGATGGCGAGAAATTCAGATGTGTATGTACAGCTGGTTTCATGGGATTGACCTGTGTTGAACGTGAGTGATTTTGTTTGAATTACACACACACACACACACACACACACACACACACACACACACACACACACACACACACACACACACACACACACACACACACTCTTTCATATTGATAAAATTTTATAGTTATCCTTGGTTTATGATATTCTAAAAGTTACATTTAAAATAAAAACAGAAGAAAAAGTTTATTTAAAATGATTATACTTGACATTAGAAGATTTGAATTGCAGTCAAATATTTCTGACATGTACAATATAGTTTGTTATTTTGATGTTTTTATATATAAACATGGACCTTTTGAACCTTGAGACATTTAGCCCTTAGATAGCCTGTATTAGAACTTACAAAATTGACAAAATTAAGCAGATTCAAAGATATTCAAAGTTCACTTTTGGACATAGACATCTTATGATTTCATTAAAAGTAATGTTGTGAATGATTACTATATCAAGGTTTTGATTTGTTGTATCTGATATGGTTTTCCTGCAATATTGGATTTATGGGTTTAAAGTGTTGAACAGTTCTTGTTTCTGAAAGTGAAATATCTCTTATTCAATGTTGCAGCAAATCCTTGTGGTCTTAAACCTTGCAAGAATGGTGCCCTCTGTACAAACAAAGATAATGATTATATTTGCACATGCAAAGTTGGCTTTAAAGGAGTCAACTGTCAATTTAGTAAGTATAATGTTGATGCATTTCATATGTATTTTTTAATTTAGTTTCTAATAAATTCTCTGAAAATGTATTTGCCATTGTATTGCTGACTTGAATGTTTGTAACATTTATTGTAATGTTAGTTTACTGATGTCATGAAAAAAGGCAAGAAATATTTATCTATTTTTTTTAATGTAAAATTCATATGCAAATCTAACAAATATTTTTGAACATATGTAGTATTGTACCATAGTGATACTAAAACGACTCTAGACCCCTGTTGTGACTTTGCTGTAGTAACCAAGTTGACAAATGCAATAACTCTGTCAAGCTATACAAAGGTTTCTTGACTACAGACTTTTAGGTTGCTGGCGGGAGAAAAAAGAAAAGAGAATAGAAGCGTGAGATGGCCATTGACTAGCCAAAAAAAAACAAAAAAACAAGCAACATGTCCTTGTAGTAAAGTAAGAGTAGACACATACCTTGGCTTTTTTTTCTTTGTTTCTAACATGCTTGTCTAAGGGGTCTAGCACTCCCTTTGGGATGCTCCAGAATTTGGGGCATGTAAACTTTCTTCTCCTTACATCTTTGAGGCCGGAGTTCAACTGATGTCTTCACCTTATTGCATCCTGCTATCAACTTCTGATAGGACATGTTGTTCCTTTACTTCCGCTTACGCATGCATGAGACCACAGACCTTCAGCCTTACCTAGTTATTTCTGGCCTTATTATTCAGCATTTGCTCTATTTATTTTTATTTATTTATTCTTTTAATTTCCTATGAGTTGTTCAATTACATTATATAATATATACATTATATTATATAATTAAGTCCAATATATATTCTTTGTATCATTTTCTAGAATAAAAAGATATTCTGTTTTGCTTATTGTTTTCAACTATATGTCTTTTTTTCTTTTTTGCAGTTAATGCTTGTGGGTTGAAACCATGTAAAAATGGTGCAACCTGTGCAGATTTTGGTGATGGCTATAAATGCACATGTAAAATTGGATTTAAGGGACCAACTTGTGAAATATGTAAGTTATTTTTTGTTTTTTTGTTGTCTTTTGTGAAGTCATTAAATTTCAATGTAGAAAAATATGGAAATATTTTGGAAAAAATGTTTATCAAATTTTGAATATTTTTCTTTTTGAATTTCAGTTGATCCATGTATGTCAAATCCTTGTAAAGATGGATCAACATGTATTAATCACAGAGAAGGATATTTCTGTAAATGCAAGCCTGGATATGAAGGAAAGGACTGTACAAAATGTAAGAGAAAATGTTAATTATTATCGAATAATGTTTATAGTAAAATTTTTCATCATAAAATTATTATTATTCTCAATTATTCACAGTCAAAGTTTATTTTTAATGCTATAAATTTCCAGTTACAAGACTAAGTTGTGTGAATATTGTAATGCATGCTTGTTTTTGTGAAATTGATGACAATCTGATTATATGGATTGGTACATTTAAATATTTAGTATTTTAGAAATATTTTTGTTTGTTCTAGGCCTAAAAAGAAGAAGTATCTTTAAAGATTATCATTTCTATCTGTTTTTTTACCTGTAATAATCTTGGAGTTTCATCTTTTTTAGTTAATCCATGTGACTTGAATCCATGTGCCAATGGAGGTAGATGTATTCCTGATGGAATCAATTATCATTGTGAATGTACACCTGAATATGAAGGGGTTCAATGTCTTGAATGTAAGTGTAAAGGTTGGGGTGTGTTGTTGCACTTCAAAAAGAATCTCTATTGGTATTGTATTTTGGTTTATCTGATTGATTGTGATGAAAATCAATATTTTGTTGATTGGGAAAACTCTAAGTAAAACCTGCAAATCTAAATAAACAAACAGAAATTATTGAATATTTTTATAGCCTTAACGTTTATTCATTTAATCTAAACATCATTAAGAACATTTTTAAGAAATTCATATTGAATTACAAATAATTCCATTGTAGAAACAAATGTTTCATCATCAATTGACATTTTAAAAATAAGATAAGAATCTAAAAATTTATATTTTTACCTTTGATAATGTAAGGTTTTTTTAAATTGTATTTCTTGGCATGGATTTATTGGTTGGTCTATAAAAAATTTCTGATTTAATTGAGTTGATTAATTACAATGTAAAGAAAAATTGTGTTTCTTTTTGGGATCCACTGATACACATTTAAAAGAATTTTTATGAAAACATTTAAGTATTGATAAATTTCAAAGTGTAAGAAAATCGTTTCAGTAATTTTGTTCTTGATTTTTAACTAAAATTGAAATATTACTCTTTCCTTAAACTTGAAAACTTTTATTACATTCAATATGAAAATAACTTTTGCACTATCTTATTTCAGCTAAAATTGGAATCAATTTTCAAATATTTTCAAACATAATAGGAATTGAATAAATTCTATAATTTCATTTGAACATTAAATAAAATTGATTTTTTCCTTTTCAGTTAAAATTGTACTAGAAGAAAAAGGTTAGTATTTTAATATTATCATCCTACTTTGTTTGAACAGCTCAAGCTGTTAAAACTACTACTACTAATAATAATAATATGTGAACAAACAAGAATCTATATAATATATAATTCTTTGAAACTTTGTGATTATTCAGTCTTTGCCAGAAGACTAAAAAAAGAACTTGCCAACTAGTGGATTTTACCATTCCAGCCGACGATAGTGTGAAAATAAAAGAAAGCAGAAAGATTGATAAATACTTGGATCTTGCTGGAGAGCTGAAAAGCATGAACATTTATATTAGTTGTAGTTGGTGCCCTTGAAATAGTCTCTAAGAGCCTGGAAAAGAGACTTGGATAAACTAGAAATGTGAGGAAAAATCAAAACTATCCTGACCGCAGTACTGTTAAGATTAGCTAAAATACTTTAACAAGTCTTAGAGACCAGAGGAGACTTGCTGTCACTCAGACTTCAGTGAAGAATCACCAGTTAAAACTGGTGTGAAAAACTTGCAAGATTTAAAATGATAATGATTAATTTTTTTATGGGCAAATGAAAATATTTATCTATCATATAGATATTAGCTTTTCTATGTGTAAATTATTCTAATTCATTAAAGTTAGTTTATGTATATGGGAATATCTTGCATCACCAAAATATACTTCAGTATTACTCAGACTGGAAAATGGTATTCATATTTGCTAAATCATCAAAAACTAAGAGAATATATCTTATTATAAATACTTATGTGAGTTGAAATAATCCTCTTACATTTTTCAGAATATAACAAAGCCCAAATGGACATCATGTTTGTAATCGACACATCCAGTTATGTCGGATTGGCAAACTTCAAGCGAGTGAAAAACTTTGTGAAGAATGTCATCAGGTACTTCCGTATTGCACCCAGCCATGTGAGAGTTGGTGTTGTCACTTATAGCACTTTCGTGAGAAACGACTTCAACTTGAACAGCTACAAGGATCTGCGTCAAGTGTTGCTAGCCATTGACAGGATTCCATATGTAAGGGGACAAGAATACACCAACCGAGCCTTGAACTATGTCAGGAGATTCTCATTCACTTACCAATATGGAGCCAGGCCTCATGTAATCAACGTTGCCATCGTGATCACTAACGGCAGATCAAACAATCTTCTTTGGACCACAGATCAGGCTGACTTCTTGAAACGCAAAGATGTCAAGGTATTTGTTGTGGCCATCGGAGAAGTCTATATGCTAGGTGTTGAGAGAATAGCCAGCGTCCCGTACACTTGGTTTGTTGTCAGAGTACCCAGTTACAATGAACTTCAAAGATACGCATGGGCATTGATATACAGACTATATTGGAGTAAGTAAATTCTCTATTGCTAAAAGCACTTTTGCCATTTTCTCCTCATCACTTGTGCCGATTTCTATCTTATTTTCTGCAGATAGCCCTACGTTTCTACTTTATGTATTTGATGGCTTTTTTTTGACACTTACACCATAACAGTGCTATGGTCCTTTGCTCGTCAGGGTACTTCATTATGGCCTTAGTTCTGTCACTCCCGCATGCATTTCTGGCTATTTGGTTTATCAATACCGTCTGTGCTTATTTTGTTTTTTAAAGATCCACAGAACATCTGATAGTTGGGGTGATTCGTTGGAACAAGTTGCCCAGGCATTGACAATTCAGAGACAAGAAAAACTCTCCATTAACAATTAACAACTATTTATTGAAACATAATGATATAACCTTAATATATACAATATGTATGTATATATACAATATATATATATATATATATATATATATATATATATATATATATATATATATAAATTGTGTTTCTTTTTGTGGTATTTGAGAGACAGGCAAATGAGGTGTCTGGCTGGTGATGTCATTCTGTTACTCAGTTTTTCATGGATAGGGGCTTTTGCTGGAGAAGCTTTAGTGGTTAAATAGATTTCTTTTCTTGTTCTCCTGTCTTAGATATAAACATCAGATATCTTCCTGCTTCTAACCCTAAAAATGTGTTTTTATTGAAGATTTCCTTGGGAACAAAGATTCCTAGTTGGCTAACCAATCACTGATCATTTTATATTCTTCTACTACTTTTTACTGGTCAGCCAATCAAATGCACTGATTTACATCTTGTGAGAAGAGTATCCCTTCTGCATATCAGATTTTAATTTGTCATCCAATCAAACCACAACAAGTGGACTGTGTTAAGTAAGGGCCCTAGCTTACACCTTGTTGGGGAGTATCTCTTTTCACATTAACCAAAAAAAAATCAAAGATCTGCTTAAGATTTGACCTTATAACCCCAACGGTGGGCAGGAGGTAATTCGGGATGTCATGATTTAAAATGGATCAATGCACTGCTAAAACCCCCACACTGCTTACTTTGTTGTATAGCCACAATACAACTATACGTATACATATACAAATATAAGCGGAAACATAGTCAACAATAATGACGAACTTCAATGAATGAACACGCTTCTTTATAAAAATATAATCCCTCTCACTTTAGTCTCGAAAGGGTTGATGTTGGTTGTGTATGAGAGGTTAGTTGGAGACGGGGACAGAATGTTACATATTGACTCAAGTTCTTCTGACCATAGCAGCACTTCTTTCTCATCTTGGCTTGGTTGCTCAACCGTGGGTCACTGAGGGCCCAAAGCCCTCTGTCTGCCACTGGCTCTCATTTCGGCATCTTGTCCCCAACTGACTCAAGCCGTCTGTGTCCTGGTTATATTTTTGTTTGAAACCCACCTGCTTCCTCTGTTCTTCCACTTATTTACACTGGTGCATCTCTTGATTGACGGTTCGGTCGAGGGTCAATATATTACAATCATCCCATTGTTATTTTTCAAAATTCCACATGTTGAATTTTTCTTCACGTCTGTCTGCATCCCCCTCACTTACGCATTTTACAAATAATGCTCAAGGACAACAACAGTAAAAACACAAAAAGAAATTACTTGAACCACAGCAAAAAAATCTTAATTAGAAGGCGACCTTCTCACTATGTAACACTTGTCCAGGCTAATTATTTTCTAAATTTATTTCTTACTATCTTTGCGCGGTTGGCTATCTTGGCATGCATGCATCAAAGTACAATACAGATGCATCTTTCATCCTACCAAACCAATAGGGCCCTCTGCAATTCCCTGAAGAATCTTAAAACCATAAAAGGACCATACTCTGGTCCCAGATCCTGGTCACAAACCTAGTGACCCTGGTCATTCCAGCAATATATTTTGCCTGGATTCCTTATGACCACGCTTCAGTCCTTCGTTCAACAGGTTCCTACCTGGAGTAGCTGGAGAATTCCATGCTAAAAAAAGATAATATCTTCAAGGCCCAAAACATTCCTCATAAATCCGCAAATATCATGGCCCAAAACAATGCATCACAATTCTATAAAATAACGAGACATCCAAATGTATCACAATGTGACATGCATGCAGTAAACCGCCTAAAATAGACCACGCAAAAATATTCATTAGCAATGTGTTATTCATTTTTTTTCATTATTAAGTTTCTGTTACTGTGCCTATTGGTCTGTAAACCCTTGAGGAACATGCTTTACCTGATCACACCCTTGCCGGGTTGCTTTTCCATTTAATCAGAAACCTTTGTGGCTACTAAGATATAGGCACCTCACCTTTTCTAGATTCATTTCACTTCGCCAAACCACGCACGAATCCAAAACATCATCTGGACTGAAAGATTCAGACATCATCCACAAAATATTGGAGCAGGCCATGCCTTTCTTTCCTTTATTCCATCAACTTGGAACTCCAATCTGAAAATTCTGGCCATTACAGGCCTTCAAGAAATCCATGGGACAGTGAATTCCTCTTTAGAATTACTTCTTACCTTATGTCTAAAACAATCTGTAACACAACTTGGATGAATCTCTGTCCTAATCTCGAGTCAGCCCACGATTCGCTCAAAAACAAAAACCCAATTTCCTATTCCACAAAAACCCAATATTCCAAAAAAAATTTAGAATCAACATAATTTTAAAATCTTGATAAACTTAATATTAAATCCCCTGTTAATGGTTTTCATCAAATTTCATAATATGAAACAGAAAAAAAAAATTTCTAATATTGCCTTTAAACTCAACAAACTCTTTTTTTGACTAATTTTTCAAATTTTCTGAACAAGTCAAAACACTATTAACAATATGTCCACAATTAAAGTTCACAAAGTTCAAATAAATGTTCAGGTTTTCTTTTGTTACAATCTATACACTGTCTGTTTTTCCTAAAAATGTTCATTTTCTTTTTTTTTCTTTTTTTATGCTGTATTCAACAGTGTTCAAGTTTCATTTCTTCTTTTTTTTTTTCTTGTCTTTTTTCATTGTCCTGTCGTCCTTTTTTTTTTTTATAATAATTTGCTCATTCACTATTTTTTTTTAACCTTATATCTCCTTCTCTCTGTCTTTACCTTAATATAATAACTATAGGTTCATGCACCCCCATTTATTCAATTTCTAACAAATATTTCCATAAAACAAGCATGGTTCATTAATCAAACTTTTTCAGCAATATTCTTTCTTCTTTCAGCAAGTATTTTTACAAAAGCATGGCTCTATCCAGCCATCATTTCTTCATTTTTACTTGTTCCGAACATGACAACACAATACTAGTTTCTTGATGACTTCCAAAAATGAGTTAAAACATCCCGAGGGGTCTTTCCTACCTCCCCACTGTCTTTTACAGTTGTTAACGGGGTACTTTATTCATTTATCCATTCAGCCAACCACATTTCCCCTTCAAGAACAATCCAAAACCGAGTCCACAAATCTTCCGGCACATCAATGAGATTGTCAAGATTCCACACATATACTTAATTCTCTAATCTCCCATCCCATTTCAAATAAACTCTTCAATAGAATTTCAAAAATAACCTTTTCAAAAACAAAAATCAAACCCCGTTCCAGAGGGACCTTCACAATTCAGTCTGGCTCTAACCAGTCAGTACTTCAATACCACAAGATTCTCAAATCCATTCTTAGAGGAATTCACAAAATATCCAGTATGACAAGATTCTCAAATTTTCTCGACCCCTCTCTGGGGGGAGACCTTCACAAAACCTGGTATGGCTTCAACCAGTACCCAAAATATCGATCCCATTCTAGAGAGACTTCACAGAACACTTCCAATTTCCACAACTTTTCCAAATATCGAACCCGTCCCACAGATTTAACTACGAATCCAAAGGTATATGAGCATTCTCCAGACAACATCATTGATGCCCCGAAATCCTCCCAGATCTCGGATTAAAATCCTAATTTCAAATTACCATGTGCCAGGACAGCATTCACAAGTTACTACAAAATTTCATTCATAAAAATTTTGTTTACTATCAAATTCATTTATAAAAATTAAAACTCAAAACCCAAGTGGAAGTTTACATTATGACTCACCAATCATTTTAACACTGTCCACAGGGACCATCTTTCTTTTTTTTCTTTTCACAGCAACCTGCTTGTATGTTTCCCTCTTACTCTCTTTCTTTCTCTCTCCCTCACTACGTTTCAAAATTACATATAGTAGTTTTCATCATTTTTCTATGCTTTATATGTAGGGCTCAATCATTTTTTAAAAAATTATTTCCATCTTATCTTTTAGAAAGGCCAAATAACATTGATATATAAGCCAACAAGACTCATTTTTACTCCCCACTTGTCATTATTACTCTTTTTTTATAATCATTTTAAATTCTTTTCATGAACCCTAATATGACGACAGAGAGAAAAATATTCGAATGAGCAATTTACTTACAGTCTTTGGAGCGTTTCTTTTTTTTTTCCTTTTTTACTGTTTTTCGATGTTGGTCTGTTCTGGTTTTCTACTTTCTCCCAGTCTGTTGCATTTTTCTTTGTTCTTTTCCTCTCTCTCTCCACTTTTCTTCTTTCTTTTCGTGTCTCGTTCATCCTCAAAGTGTTGTATTCTGTTTCCGATTCTCTCTTAGTTTCTCTTCTTTCTCAAAATCTTTATCGGCCGTATCTTTGATCATCTAGGTTCAATTCATGTTCGAAATTATGCCATGAGGGCATAAACTGGCCTTAGGCACCAAATATGAATATGTTGTATAGCCACATATATATACATAATACAAATATAAGTGGAAACATAGTCAACAATAATGACAAACTTCAATGTACGAACAAACATGCTTCTTTATAAAAATATAATCTCACACTTTATTCTCAAAAGGGTTGATGTTGGTTGTGTGTGAGAGGTGAGTTGGAGACGGGGACAGAATGCTACATATTGACTCAAGTTCTTCTGACCATAGCAGCACTTCTTTCTCATCTTGGCTTGGTTGCTCAACCGTGGGTCACTGAGGGCCCAAAGCCCTCTGTCTGCCGCAGCCTCTCATTTCGGCATCTTGTCTCCAACAGACTCCAACTCCAACTGACTCAAGCCATCAGTATCCTGGTTATATTTTTGTTTGAAACCCACCTGCTTCTTCTGTTCTTCCTCTTATTTACACTGGTGCATCTCTTGATTGACGATTCGGTCGAGGGTCAATATGTTACAACTTTTATTTTGACAGTTTGAATGTTGGGTTCGGACTAGTCCTTCACTGACCTATTCAACTGATTTTTGAATTTCTTTTAAAGGCAATAAAATAAGTCTGTTTAATTATTTTCATAAAAAGAAAAATTACATTTTCTTAAATAAAAAATGCATCATGGTTTCCATAAGTTTTAAGCACCATAGAATACCTCATATTAACATAGTGCAGCAAATGCAATTTGTGCTATTCAGACTGTTTTGTAAAGTTTCCTTATTCATGAAGTCAAACTTCTCATGCATGTGCTGTATCTTATGAAAACTAACTCTCATACGCATATTTGGCTTCCATTTTCCACACCTCATTTGTTTCATCTTTCTTATGCAAAAAGACATGTATGCCTCTTCTGAAGTCAACAAACAAAAACTTTAGAAAACTATAAATCACAAGCAACTATGCATTGTTTACACTTCGTGCAATCTATCATGACAAAAACTATTGCTAATGATAGTTTTAACGATTTTTTCTTTCTTCCTTTCTTTCTTGCAGGTTATGACAGAAACTGGAACCTGGACGGTAAGTCATCTCTCGTCTTCCCTATTCTCTCTTCAAGCCCCCTTGCAATTATCCAACCATGAAAAGACAAGAAAATCATAGTTAGTTCTATCATTTCAGTTGATAATTTTACTTTCTTCATATCTATTTGATTATCTTCACAATGAATCTTCTTTTAGTGAAAGCAGCAAGCCATGAATAAGACAATAATATCTCTTCAACGATTCACCCACTCTGTGTATATCTCTCTCATGCTCTATCTCTCTCTCTCTCTCTTTCTCTCTCTTTATATAAGAGGCATGCACCTATCTATGTGCATGTTGATTTCTTTCCTTATTCTAATGCGTTCATTTCTACATTTTGCCAACAGGTTATGAAGAACGCTTGGAATATATGGGTAAGTGTTTTTTAACTTGCTCTCTTTTCCACTCAATACTCCATGTAGTTTTATGGCACTCATCAACTAATATTCTAGTAAACTTACTAGAAAATAACGACCCTTATTTTCCATTACTTTCCCTATTCAGCTGATTTAGCTAGCAAATCACAGCTGCTTTCTTTCTGCTTTACAATCAATGCATATATGTTTTAGTTATATGACAAATACCCACAGTATTCAATGCAAATTATAAGTGTTTTTCACAATTCTTCTTGCAGAAAATGAAGAGACCTACATTGAATATTCAGAGAAAGGTACGTGTAATATGACTTAGATTTTTATAGAAAAAGAAAATTTTGTCTCATTCAAGATACCGATTTCTACATGAATTCTTGCATATGCAAAGATAATAATAAAAAATGAGAAAAATTTTCGCTTTTCTTCTCTCTCTAGCATCTATTTTAAATGTCAGCATTGAAATCTAGTGTTGTTTTTATTCTCAAAATCTGTCCCAGTGCACTTTTGCATTCTGTTAATGTTTGGACACTTTGATGAGACATCGATTTACAAGTGAAATATTGTTGCAACATTTCCATTTAAAATTGTGCTATTTGTGTGGTATGTAATCTATGCTTTTCTATTTGCAGAGCGGGAAGAAATTAGACTACCAGGTGAGTTGCGTTTGCTGATTGTCTTTGCTTAAGGATTTCTGCTGCATGGGAAAATAAATCTCTGAAGACGGACGTTGTGTGTGAAGAGTTGCTTTATCATCAAGTATTGAGAAAATACTTGTATTCTCCGTTCAGTCAGTCGTACAGTAAAATATGCTTTCTTATCCTAGGTTACAACAAAGCCCGAATGGACATCATGTTTGTAATCGACACATCCAGTTATGTCGGATTGGCAAACTTCAAGCGAGTGAAAAACTTTGTGAAGAATGTCATCAGGTACTTCCGTATTGCACCTAGCCATGTGAGAGTCGGTGTTGTCACTTATAGCACTTTTGTGAGAAATGACTTCAACTTGAACAGCTACAAGGATCTGCGTCAAGTGTTGCTAGCCATTGACAGGATTCCTTATGTAAGGGGACAAGAATACACCAACCGAGCCTTGAACTATGTCAGGAGATTCTCATTCACTTACCAATATGGAGCCAGGCCTCATGTAATCAACATTGCCATCGTGATCACTAACGGCAGATCAAACAATCTTCTTTGGACCACAGATCAGGCCGACTTCTTGAAACACAAAGACGTCAAGGTATTTGTTGTGGCCATCGGAGAAGTCTATATGCTAGGTGTTGAGAGAATAGCCAGCGTCCCGTACACTTGGTTTGTTGTCAGAGTACCCAGTTACAATGAACTTCAAAGATACGCATGGGCATTGATATACAGACTATATTGGAGTAAGTAAATTCTCTATTGCTAAAAGCACTTTTGCCATTTTTCTCCTCATCACTTGTGCCAATTTCTATCTTCTTTTCCGCCCATAGCCCCACCTTTCTACTTTATCGATTTCAACGCTCTTCCTCTACTATTACACCATAGCAGTGCAGCAAGAAATGCAATTTGTCTGCTTTTCACACTCTCTAGCAAACTTTCTTTATCTTTATTCATCAACTCAAACTTCTCATGTGTGTGCCGCATCTTATGTTTGTGAAAGACAACTCTCATACTTCTAACTCATATTTGCCTTCCATTTTTCGCAGCTCATTTATTTCATCATTCTTACGCAAAGAAAAACAAAAACCACAAAACAAAACAAAAAACATGCATGCGTCTTTTCAAGTCAACCAACGAAAACTTTAGAAAACTATAAATCACAAGCAACTATGCATTGTTTACACTTCGTACAATCTATCATGACAAAAACAATTGCTAATGATAGTTTTAACGATTTTTTCTTTCTTCCTTTTTTTCTTGCAGGTTATGACAGAAACTGGAACCTAGATGGTAAGTCATCTCTCGTCTTCCCTATTCTCTCTTCAAGCCCCCTTGCAATTATCCAACCATGAAAAGACAAGAAAATCATAGTTAGTTCTATCATTTCAATTGATAATTTTACTTTTTTCATATCTATTTGATTATCTTCACAATGAATCTTCTTTTAGTGAAAGCAGCAAGCCATGAATAAGACAATAATATCTCTTCAACGATTCACCCACTCTGTGTATATCTCTCTCATGCTCTATCTCTCTCTCTCTCTCTCTCTCTCTCTTTCTCTCTCGTTATATAAGAGGCATGCACCTATCTATGTGCATGTTGATTTCTTTCCTTATTCTAATGCGTTCATTTCTACATTTTGCCAACAGGTTATGAAGAACGCTTGGAATATATGGGTAAGTGTTTTTTAACTTGCTCTCTTTTCCACTCAATACTCCATGTAGTTTTATGGCACTCATCAACTAATATTCTAGTAAACTTACTAGAAAATAACGACCCTTATTTTCCATTACTTTCCCTATTCAGCTGATTTAGCTAGCAAATCACAGCTGCTTTCTTTCTGCTTTACAATCAATGCATATATGTTTTAGTTATATGACAAATACCCACAGTATTCAATGCAAATTATAAGTGTTTTTCACAATTCTTCTTGCAGAAAATGAAGAGACCTACATTGAATATTCAGAGAAAGGTACGTGTAATATGACTTAGATTTTTATAGAAAAAGAAAATTTTGTCTCATTCAAGATACCGATTTCTACATGAATTCTTGCATATGCAAAGATAATAATAAAAAATGAGAAAAATTTTCGCTTTTCTTCTCTCTCTAGCATCTATTTTAAATGTCAGCATTGAAATCTAGTGTTGTTTTTATTCTCAAAATCTGTCCCAGTGCACTTTTGCATTCTGTTAATGTTTGGACACTTTGATGAGACATCGATTTACAAGTGAAATATTGTTGCAACATTTCCATTTAAAATTGTGCTATTTGTGTGGTATGTAATCTATGCTTTTCTATTTGCAGAGCGGGAAGAAATTAGACTACCAGGTGAGTTGCGTTTGCTGATTGTCTTTGCTTAAGGATTTCTGCTGCATGGGAAAATAAATCTCTGAAGACGGACGTTGTGTGTGAAGAGTTGCTTTATCATCAAGTATTGAGAAAATACTTGTATTCTCCGTTCAGTCAGTCGTACAGTAAAATATGCTTTCTTATCCTAGGTTACAACAAAGCCCGAATGGACATCATGTTTGTAATCGACACATCCAGTTATGTCGGATTGGCAAACTTCAAGCGAGTGAAAAACTTTGTGAAGAATGTCATCAGGTACTTCCGTATTGCACCTAGCCATGTGAGAGTCGGTGTTGTCACTTATAGCACTTTTGTGAGAAATGACTTCAACTTGAACAGCTACAAGGATCTGCGTCAAGTGTTGCTAGCCATTGACAGGATTCCTTATGTAAGGGGACAAGAATACACCAACCGAGCCTTGAACTATGTCAGGAGATTCTCATTCACTTACCAATATGGAGCCAGGCCTCATGTAATCAACATTGCCATCGTGATCACTAACGGCAGATCAAACAATCTTCTTTGGACCACAGATCAGGCCGACTTCTTGAAACACAAAGACGTCAAGGTATTTGTTGTGGCCATCGGAGAAGTCTATATGCTAGGTGTTGAGAGAATAGCCAGCGTCCCGTACACTTGGTTTGTTGTCAGAGTACCCAGTTACAATGAACTTCAAAGATACGCATGGGCATTGATATACAGACTATATTGGAGTAAGTAAATTCTCTATTGCTAAAAGCACTTTTGCCATTTTCTCCTCATCACTTGTGCCAATTTCTATCTTCTTTTCCGCCCATAGCCCCACCTTTCTACTTTATCGATTTCAACGCTCTTCCTCTACTATTACACCATAGCAGTGCAGCAAGAAATGCAATTTGTCTGCTTTTCACACTCTCTAGCAAACTTTCTTTATCTTTATTCATCAACTCAAACTTCTCATGTGTGTGCCGCATCTTATGTTTGTGAAAGACAACTCTCATACTTCTAACTCATATTTGCCTTCCATTTTTCGCAGCTCATTTATTTCATCATTCTTACGCAAAGAAAAACAAAAACCACAAAACAAAACAAAAAACATGCATGCGTCTTTTCAAGTCAACCAACGAAAACTTTAGAAAACTATAAATCACAAGCAACTATGCATTGTTTACACTTCGTACAATCTATCATGACAAAAACAATTGCTAATGATAGTTTTAACGATTTTTTCTTTCTTCCTTTTTTTCTTGCAGGTTATGACAGAAACTGGAACCTAGATGGTAAGTCATCTCTCGTCTTCCCTATTCTCTCTTCAAGCCCCCTTGCAATTATCCAACCATGAAAAGACAAGAAAATCATAGTTAGTTCTATCATTTCAATTGATAATTTTACTTTTTTCATATCTATTTGATTATCTTCACAATGAATCTTCTTTTAGTGAAAGCAGCAAGCCATGAATAAGACAATAATATCTCTTCAACGATTCACCCACTCTGTGTATATCTCTCTCATGCTCTATCTCTCTCTCTCTCTCTCTCTCTCTTTCTCTCTCTCTCTCTCTCTCTCTTTATATAAGAGGCATGCACCTATCTATGTGCATGTTGATTTCTTTCCTTATTCTAATGCGTTCATTTCTACATTTTGCCAACAGGTTATGAAGAACGCTTGGAATATATAGGTAAGTGTTTTTAAAGTTCTTCTCTTTTCCACTGAATACTCTACGTAGTTTTATGGTATTAATCAACTAACAATGTTGGAAACTTACTAAAGAATAACAAGTAATTGTTGCACTTTTGCTCAATTGTAAGTAATTTTTCAGTTGCTGTAAATTTCAATCAAGATTTAGTTATTTAGGCATGGTTGCATTAAATAATCTCAGAGGTGACCAACTTTGAATTTCAGCTGTGGAAAGGCAATGGAAAATTTCTCTGCCATCTGTTTGAAGAAGAATCATAGTAATTCAGAGTACAGTTTTTGAGAAAGCATGTAAAGAAATGAAGACATTCTATTCTAATTAATTGATTTTATTAAAATCTATTTTTTCATTCCTCTTTTAATTGATGGTATCAGCACTTGGAGAACCTTTTTGTAAATTCAGTAAATAAAAATGAAATTAAGTGTAACAACAGATAAGTACTTGTATCTTGCCAAAGAGCTCAAAAAGCTGTAAATCATAGTTAGAAACCTTGGAATGGTCCCAAAAAGCTGGGAAATGAAACTGAAAGAACTTGAGATTGGAGGAAGAATCAAGACCGTCTTGATTACAACAATGTTACGACCTGCTTAAATACTTAAAAGAATCCTGGAGACCCTTGGAAACTTATACTTTAGTTAAAAACCACTGATTAAAATTGGAGTGAGAAACTTGCATGGGAGTAAAATGATAAGTCTAGTCTAGAAACACCTAATAATCAGAAACATTAGCACCAACCCAATGTGAAGGATATGCCGCAAATAAGAAGAGACCATTAAATATCTTTTCTCTGGATGCCCAGAATTGATAAAAACTATACATACAAAAACATGACAAAAACAATTCAATGGAAAATCCTTAAGTACTGCACTATCAAAGTTAAAGACAAATATTGGGAATTTAAGCTATCAGCTATAACAGAAAGAAAATTCTATTGATCTTGAAAACTTATGAATTGTTCCTTTCTGAGATTAACTACAAGAAACAGTAGATAAATATAGGCACACACACACACACACACACACACACATATATATATATATATATATCTGATGAAGCCAGACTTCATTCTGAACAGTAAGACATATATTAGGACTGGGATTTTCAAGATAGATTATTAAAGGAAAAATGTCATTTTAACAAATTATATTGATTATGTATTACTTTATATTTTTCTTTCTGTTTTTTCAATAGTATATTAATCATTGTGGATTAAAGCCATTCTTGTAAAAAAACAGTAGTGGTATTATTTAACCCATTGCTGGGTCATTTCTCTTTGTGACATACATACAGTAAAGTTTCAATTAACAAATATATTTATATACTTTAATTTTCATGCCATTCTAAACTGATAAAGAAATTCAAGCCATTAGACATGATATAGTAGTGAAGAACAAAGAGAAAATTTGTCTGTTCATTGACATGTGTTTCCCTATCAGAAAAACACCTTGAAAACGACAGAAAGCTTTCAATATAGAAATAGAAATTGAGAGGGTGTAGGGCATAAAGATCACAGCAATACCAATGGTAATAGGTGCTCTTGTTCTTGCTAAGAAAGGGGTGGAAGAATATACCAAAAATATCTCTAGCAACACCAAGATGGAATAAATCCAGAAGATTGTCTCCTTCATCTCTGCTCACATATCAAAGAGGACTCTGTTCATGAAATAAATCCATCACACTACCTTGATATCACTAAGTACAAGGGATGGATTCTGCTGCATGTGTGTGAAAAGCAGGATATTAAATGCTAAAATATTTTTCTCTCTTACAGCAAATCCATGTGGAATAAATCCATGCATGAATGGTGGTCAGTGCTTCAATTATGGCATGACATTTAGATGTGAGTGTGCTCCTGGATTCATGGGAAGGACTTGTTTTGAACGTAAGTATATCATCAACTTAAAAAACAATGATAGAATGTCACAAAACTGTGATATAGTTGACATCTTTGTTTTAATAGTAACAACATATGCATACTTTGGGATCCAGAGGAGTTATTAAGAACAAAGAACATATGCATACTTTTTGATCCAAGGGAATTATTTAAAGCAAAATAAACAAATTATATAATCCCTTTCGAAAAAAATTTCTAAGTTATATAGCAGGTTACTTAGAAACATGTTTCATGCTGAAGGAGTGGTTGTTTTGGCAACTCAGTTTTATGTAGAATGTAGACTTGGACAAAGAAACAAACAAGCAGCCAGATAAAGTGCTCGGGACAATTTTTGTAAATTATCCACCAATTCCAACTTGAAATCAAGACACTTATCAGGAAATTTGAAAGGAGCTTAATAAAATTATGTAGACAAAATATGTCTTTATTATTTAATCAAACATTCTTAAATGAAAGACTGCTGCCCAACCACACATACACACACGCACACACACACATATATATATATGTATGTGTGTGTGTGTGTGTTATCTGTTATATTTTAAAATTTTGTTTACTTTTAGCAAATCCATGTGAACTTGAACCTTGCAAAAATGATGCTGAATGTTTCAATGATGGAAATAAATTCAAATGTGTGTGCACAGATGATTTCATGGGACCAACTTGTATTGAACGTGAGTAAATGATTGTCTATTTAATCAATATATTTTAATAAGTATAAGCCTTTTGATATTATCAGTTTGAATTATTGATTAGAATTAATCATGTATTATACTATCATGGATATATTATATGTATGTGTTATATAATCATAATTTATAGTATACTTACAAAATACTTCATATATATAAATATATATATATAAATATAAACATGATTATGCCTAATAAAATTGCATCAATATTAGAAACACATGAAATTAAATAACAATACCTCTGTGACCAAAAATACTGTTGTATATATATATATATATATATATATATATATATATATATATATACAAGGAGTGTACTTATTTTTTGACTTTTTGTATGCATATTCATATTTTTAGTTTGAGAATTTGGTT
Organism: Sepioteuthis lessoniana; assembly: GCA_963585895.1. Classification (NCBI taxonomy): domain Eukaryota; kingdom Metazoa; phylum Mollusca; class Cephalopoda; order Myopsida; family Loliginidae; genus Sepioteuthis; species Sepioteuthis lessoniana. The sequence continues at coordinate 58,504,703 of OY757921.1, forward strand.
AATAAATAATAACTAATAATATCTGTTTTGATTCTCTCTCTCTCTCTCTCTATATATATATATATATATATATAGATATATTTTAGTAAGAGAATTTGTTAATTTTTCTTCTAAATTATTTACATTTTTCAGACTATTGTCCTCATCTTTGTCACCATGTTTATCACAACATTTCGGCTGTTGTACACTCTGGCCTTCTTCAGGTCGTTGAAATGTCGAACTTAACCTTTTATTTTGCTTACTGGGGTAGACTGTTCTAGTTTCACGAGTCATGTCAGTTATCAGTTATCTTCTCTTAATTTCCCCTCTGAAAGTTCTCCACTACCTTCACCAGGTATTGAACTCACACTCTTTGGGTATGTCATCCACTGTACCATGTGACCTTGACGTTGGGATAAACATGGCAACAAAGATGAGGACAATAGTCCGAAAAATGTAAATAATGTACATAATACCTCATCTCAGAAATATTGACAAATTTTCTTTTAAAGTTTGAAAATTGAAATTCTTTATAATTCCTCAGGATCCCAAAGACTGCATTTTGAAATTTGATAGATCTACCTGTTTAGCTGTTTATAGAAAACAGACAAACTCTTCCAAATTATTAATATAGATATTAGTATTTTATGATGATATACAAAAAGTAATACATGTCTTTTTATGAAATGCATATTATTATCTTTTGTATTCTAAGTTAGATTTCATGTTATTCTTTCTTTCTTCAGCCAATCCATGTGGGCTGAGACCGTGCCAGAACGGAGCTGAGTGTATCAATGATGGGAACAAATTTTTCTGCAAATGTAAACCTGGTTTCAAAGGTGAAACCTGCTCTGAAAGTGAGTTAAATCTCAAGTTTTTCAATTTTACAATTCTGAAATGAATTTTAATCAATAACTGAATCTAATTTTTCCATTTGCAGTCAATGCTTGTGGACGTGAACCCTGTAAAAATGGTGGCAAGTGTTTTGATGATGAAGATACCTTCAAATGCATTTGTACAGCTGCCTTTATGGGAAAAACTTGTATTGAACGTAAGTATACATTTTAAATTTGGGAGAAGTGCTTAGTGCAATGGTAATCATCATAGGAAATGGATGTAGCATCCCAAGTTAAAATCCTGGATAAGGCTGTTTGCCCTTCATTTGACACTATTGCTTTCAGGAAAGGCATGAATCCATGCCTTCTCCTCCCAGCTATGTGCAAATAGTAGGGTGTACTAGGTTCTCTAGCTTTAGTAAAACAAACAGCTTGATAGAAAGAAAACTGAATTCAAATCAACTTTACTCCATTTGAAAATTGACCTTGTGTTGCATCCTGCCCAGGGCAGTAGGGTTCGATAAATACATACTCCATTAAAAAAAAAATTGATTTTGTGTTGGAGGAATTGAGTGTCATGTTAAACTTTATCATTTTGGGAATGGTTAAAAAATGACTAAAGATAAAAATATTGTATTAAAATTCTTATCATTCAGGGTTATGAAAACCTTGAATGATAAAAATATTAAAATTTTTACTACAACTTTACTAAAATGAAACTGGGATCTAACATTTTAATTTTCCTTACCTATCAAAATCTTGATTATGTCAATTCCAAATTTGTGCTCAAAATTATTCTAAATTTTGAAGAATGTACGCCATATGACACTTGTAGACTCACAGAAGATTTTCTTTGAGTGCTGTAAACAATGATCTTGATGAGGACATATGTAAATAAGGCATCTAACATAAGTGAGTTACAAAAAAAAGAAAGCAATTAAAAAATCAAGATGAAAGAAAATATTCATCAAAATTAATAATAATAATAATGATGTTTACCAATGCTTTGTCTAAAAATAAAATAAAATGTGCTATTACTCAGCAATAATTTCTGACACATATTCAGCTAAATATCTCTAAGTTAACATTTTGAATATTAAAATATTTTCTAATCCTGAAATTTTTGTCTTTTTTTTCATTTATAGCAAATCCCTGTGGTCTTTTGCCCTGTAAGAATGGTGCTAAATGTATAAATGACGGAGAGAAATTTAAATGTATTTGTACATCGGGTTTCATGGGAACAACTTGTGTTGAACGTCAGTACAATTTTCTTAATTAAATCTGTTAATTCTAATCATGCAAATATGCTTTCATATTTCTTAGTTAAAATAAATTTTCATGAAGATTTAAAAAATTTGAATCTATACAAAATATATCATTGTATTTGTATAAATATATGTATATTTTATATTACGTTTTATTATATACAAATTAGTTCTTTAGGAAAAATTAGAATCTTTTGAAAGATTTATGATTATATTTTCTATTTCTTTTTTAAAGCCTATCAAAGGTATTATCTCAAGAGCTCTTGTATGGTTTTTAGAAATTTATGCAATAATTTATACACGAGTTCTTTGGATTATCTTTGTTCTTTCAAAAGTTTTTCGGCACTGTTGGTTGGGTCCTCCTCTACTTTTTATTTTAAAGCATCATAATTAGTTACTCATTGTAGTCCTCGACTGGGTTTTATTTCAAGGAGTCACTTTTCTTAAAATGCAGTTTTGGGCAGTAGGATTGGATAATGTTTCAGATACTTCCATTTACTGAATTTTACAAGCAGCATCAGTGACCTCAAGGCCCATTTTATTCTAATGTCTGTAAACTGCCCATTTCCTGAATTCCATTTTATTTCAAGGAGCAAGTCCTTTCTGGATGAATTGATTAGAGAAAGAATCAAGACTATTCAGACCATAGCACTGTTAAAATCAGCTAGAAAACTTAGAAGAGTCCTGGAGACCTTCAAAGACTTGTTGTCACTCAGACTTCAGTGAAAAACTACTTGTTAATACTTGTGTGAAAAACTTGCATGGAGCAAAATAATAATAATAGCAATAAATGTAAAGAATCCCTTCTTATTAGAATTTGTACAAAGAGAATGCATATATTCACTAAACTTTGCACAAGGTCTTGAGTAATGATCTGGTAAACAGAAAGCAAAAAATAAAGAAGATAATAATGATGAATGAAAAACTATTGATATATTCTTTGCATAGGGAATTTATAACTTGTTGCAACCACTTTTTTTTAACATTATTTCACTTTATATGGCATATTAAATTGCTGAAAACAACAATATTGATGAGTTCTTTTAAATATTCTCCTTTTTAGCAAATCCCTGTGGACTGAAACCTTGTAAGAATGGAGCTGAATGCTTTAATATTTGTGAACAATTCTTGTGTAGCTGCAAACCTGGATTTAAAGGAAAAACATGTTCTGAACGTAAGTTAAAATTTCATAACACATCTTGTTTGAAACCGATGCTTCAATTTTGATATGCTATTTTGAAAATGTTTTTTTTAATTTCATATAAGGAGTTTCTAAAAGGATACGACCAAATTTTTGAAAACTTATATTTAAACTATTTTAAAGATACAAATTATGCATATTTTTTGACTTTGTGATAAATGTTGAAAGTGATTTCCTTTAACCTTAAGTATGAAGAATTTGTATTTTGAATTTTTTCAATCTAGTACTTCACCAGTCTCATAAATAATTTCGACCAAGCAATATTGTTGAGCGTTTGGTAAGTGTTAACAGGAGAAATTTCATATTAAATTCATCTGACAAGTTTGTATTTGCCCAACCCCTATGCCACAGGCAAGATGTGACATGAAGTCAATTTTTAAGTGGAATACAGCTGGTGTGAATTCAGTTTTCCTTCTTGACTGGTTACCTAAATTGTATACTCATAGCTGTGAGTAGAACACATTGATTCATGACTTTCATAAGGAAAGCATGAAGTGAAATGCAAACAGTCTTGTGTTGGATTTGAACTTGGGTCTCTGATTCCAATTTCTATGACAATAACTGTTACACTAAGTATACATATCAAATTTGATTTTTCTAGATCAAATCATTTGGTTGTCTATAGAGGAAAGCAAACAAACTCTTCCCAATTTATATACTAAAATGAGTTCACACATCTGATTATAAAATCTAAGAAATGGCTTAGTAACATCTTGCAACCATATGGATTGCCAGGGATTATTTTTTTATTGACAGAGGTCCTCTCACAATGAGAACTCCCTTTGTCTATGAGGAACAATTTTTATACTAAAATCTTCCTATAAGTATGTATTTATTCAATGTCTCTTCCATGAGCAGAATGTGTGAATTTGGCTATTGTCATCTTTTATCAAAAGCTGGACATGTTAACCATGTGAATTCCTGTAGTAACTTTAAAAAATCAAGAAACTTATTGACTTATGTTACCACCTTAGTCCTCAAAGTAATGTGTTATTTGTGATAAAGTATGAAAATCAAGTCCTGAATTGAAAAGACAAATGAGAATCCATAAAATATGATATTCCACTGGTGAATCCTATTAACCCTGTATAGAATTCAAATCAAGTTTGTGATATTTGTCTTAAGTTTTTTGAGTCAACTTCTGGGCTTAAAAGTCGATTAGTTATCAATTAGGATTTTTGAGTTGTAATTTTGGTGGTAAAGATGGCTATGACCTATCAACATATGACCGCCATCATATATATATATATATATATATATATATATATATATATATATATATAATTTCTTTTATTGAGAATTAAAAATTCAAGGAATATTCGTTCCATTTGTAGTCAACCCATGTGGACTTGATCCTTGCAAAAATGGTGCCAAGTGTATCAATGAAAAAGATACATTCAGATGTGAATGCACTATTGGCTTTATGGGAAGAACCTGTACTGAGCGTAAGTATTTGAGTTTATATGTGTTTTATTGTCTGTTTTGTCTCTCATAAATATATATTCTTTATGTTAAAATATAAACTTGAATGTATACAATTTCAAGAACAGGCTTCAGGTGTATAAACAGGTCTTGAACACTGTAAGTTACATATCATTCAAATATTTTAGACCCATTGTCCAATGGGTCTAAAAACTTTTATATTTTTAGAGAGCTATTTTCCTTTACTATTTTGTTTCCTTTCTAAACTAACAAAATGTAGCTTCATACATTGGGCACATAGCTTTCATTTCTTCATTCACTCATTTTTCGTAGTAAAGTTCGTGGTAAGTTCTTTAATAGAAGAAATATTACTCAATACTAACTGCACAGTAACTCATTTCTTATAAAAGAAAGAAATTTATTAATTCTGGTTGGTTTCTTTATTTAATGGCATATCAACCTTCATAGGTTACTTAATGCCAAAGCCATCCTTTTAGAAGAACAGTAGTAGTACTTTTTAATAGGAGGATAAAGAGGTTTATACCTTTCCTAAGGGTATTAGTCTGAAAGTGAATGTGTAATAGCACAACTGGAGTTTGAACTCATTTACTACAATGTCACAGTCTAATGTGTTGGCCAATATGCTATGGGCACTTCTCTTCATTAACTTTGAATAATAAAAGTCGAAAGCTGTAGCTGGAGGAAAAACATTTATCATAGTGTTTGTTCCACAGAGTTGATGTTCGAGGGAAGAAGCTGTTGAACTGAAAATATGTATCTGGTGTGATAAAAATTTGGAAAGAATAGATCTGCTTGCCAGATACAGCAAAATGAGTTTGTGTTGGGAACACTGAAATAGGGGGTAAATAATGAATGCAGCTTACCCAAAAATCTTCTTTAGAATTGAGTGGCCGAGTGAATCCTAGGGAAAACCACTCTCTCATAACTACCTTTACTCATTGCAGGTAGTTGTAACATAAAGACTTTTTTGATGTTGCAAAATGCACCATTCTTTCAAACAGTATACTTTTATTTTGTATGTTTTTTAAAACAGATAGACTAGCTGAAAACTCACTCTATGAGGAAGATTTAAAGTTTGTCACTGTTAAAAGCCTCAATGATGCCTTTTGTCTCAATAAGAGATTATAAGACACTGATATTTTCATGAAGATGTAATAAACATTGTGAAGATGTTCACATGAATGATGGACCTTTGGTTTGGTTTTATGACATATCAATCATTATTGGTCATTTAATGCCAAATCCTGTTTTTACATGTATATTACATATATGATTTGTAAACACATTTTGTAGAGATGCACAGTTAAACGATCAAACAGTTCTATTACTAGCAATTAAATTTAGGTTAAGTCAACAAAGTTAAATGGTTCCAAGTAGTGCTATGTATCACTAAATATTCAATTAAACATCAGTCATTTGTTTACAAACAGTTGAATGATCAAGCAGTTCTATTTCCAACAATTCAACTTAGCATAAGTCAAAAAAGTAAAAAGGTTTCAAGTAGTGCTATGTATCACTAACTATTCAATTAAACATCAGTCATTTGTTTACACAGTTAAATGATTAAACAGTTCTGTTTCAAACAATTCAGTTTAGCATAAGTCATTTGTTTGCATACAGTTTGAATGTCAAACAGTTCTATTTGACCCATAGATAGGACTGTGTCAGATGCTACCACTCCGGGTCAGAGTGTACCTGAGCGTATTGGCAATGAAGGGGTACTCTGCATTCCCCAAGGCTCCAGCATTACTGGAACCTCACCATCTGATTGCTTATAGTCATATCCAGGACCCTTGTTGGGTTGGTGGGACTTATCCCTCTGCAGAGATGCAGGTGATGTATTCTACAGCTCCAGTTGACTGGACTCTATGGACCGTTGATTACCATTACTTGTACCATAAATGTAAATATGACAACAAGATTTTTTTTTAGTTTTAATTTTCCACTGGCTGAAAAAACTTATGGAAAAAAGTTTGTAACTTTGATTTCTAGCTAAAACTTTTTTGATAGATGTCTTCATATAATTAAACAAAAAGATGAAGATTTGGTTTAGCAAACACAATGGACACAAAGTGTCTAGTTTTACAGTTGACTTACATCGTAAATCAAACCCTTTGCTAAAAACTTTAAAAGTTTTAGAATTTTCATCAGTTAATGTACAAAAACCATGCTCCAGTTTCCTATTAGTGAGCACAGACAATTTGACTGTTATTAACTCTCGTTGTCCTTAAGTTATGTGATGACTGATGGCCAAAAAAATATTTTCTTGAAATAACATATGACAATAAATTGAAACATGTACTATATTCTTTTTTTAGCCAACCCATGTGGATTTCAGCCTTGCAAGAATGGGGCTAAATGTTTTAATCAGAAAGATAAATTCAAATGTGTTTGCACTCCTAGCTTTATTGGAGAAACATGTATTATACGTAAGTAAAGAATTCTTGTTAACTCTATTTGGTTTCCCTGAATTTATTGTTATCATTTTAAAATTTATTTTCTTTTTAATTATTCCCATATTTAAATGAAAATTTTGTATTGATGAAAAGTCAATAATTTTTTCATTTTGATAATGACTGAGTGTGGGTGGATTCATAAGGAAAACTAGCATTTGTATTATGATTTGAAATTTATCTCATTGTAAATGAGGCAATTAATTAAAAGATTTCATGGGTGAAATGATAGAAATATGTGTATGGGTTATACTAGATTTCTTTGAGGTTAGATATCTCCTTCATCTATGACCCATATTCAAAAAGTATTGACACTGAAACTGTATTTACCGAGACAAAAGTGAACAATGAATGAAACATTGCTTCATCCACCTCTTCAAAGCTTATTCTTGAGATAAATCTTCAGTTTAGGAAACAATAAAAGTTGCACAAAGCTAAGTCTGATAAGTATGTACTTATACAATTCTGTATTTTGCCAAAAATGTATTGAGAGTAGCTTCATAAATCTTTTTTCAAACCGGCACTGACTTGTCTAATATATATATATATATATATATATATTTGGAATAAAATTTCACACTGTTAAGAAGAAGACAATATGAAAATCTAAATATACATATTTTGCTACAAGGATGTAGAAAATAAATTTTATTTAACAAAAATGAACTATGCTATTTTTTGAATTGTGTATATTCTGTATTTGCTAATATAAAATATATATTTATATTGAAAATTATTTTAAAAAGCAGCAGTCTTCTCTCCCCTTATCCTGTGTTGATTTAATTTCTGAAAAAGTTATTCTCATAGCAAAGCATGTTAATTCATTTTTCACCTTTTCTCATATATATATATATATATATGTATACACACACTATGTTACCATCTATGTTTATTACCTGAAACTTAAACACTTTCATAAAAATGGGAAATTCATATATTAAATATGATCAAATGTATATCTTGTAATTGTGTGATTATTTTCTTTAATAGAAAATGTATGGAGAAAAATTTTGAGTTTATCATTTAATATTTTAAATAAATTGTCATTTAAGCATAAGCATTTAGTAATTTTCTTTCTAAACTATTATAAAATTTATTCTTCATTTTGAATGTTTTAAATTATAGTCTTCATCAAACTGTTCCAATCAATGCAAGTAAAAATCAATAATTTCATCTTGTTATTTCCAGCCAATCCATGTGGATTGAAACCATGCAGGAATGGAGCCGAGTGCTTTAATCAAGAAAATCATTTCTTCTGTAAATGCAAAGCTGGATTTAGAGGAAAAATCTGCTCAAAAGGTTGGACATATTATTCTTAATATTTTTTGCTTAACTCCTACAAATCTTTTAATTATGTTGTATGAATTATATAATTAGCATAGATATTTAGTATAATTCCTTCTTAATTAATGACATGGCTTATGTTGTAGTCTATATATATATGTATATACACTATCAGTCAAAAGTATTTGGCAACTCTCAAAAATTTTTGTTCCTCATCCTAAAAGTGTTATTTTTAAAGAAACAAGTTTAGCATCACAATGGTTTTATTTATTATACCAAATGCAAGTCTTGAAACACATTAAATACAAATTAAACCAAAAAAATAAAAAAATTTCTGAAACTTTTGATTTATCAAAATGATCCCCTTTGGCTGCTATCACTGCTCCACAGATTCTCAGCATTCTTTCCATCAAAGACTCAAGGTCGACTGAAGATACTTCTTTGCTTTCCTGCAAGAATTGCTAGAGGTGGTTTGTTTTACTCAGACTTTTCAGTCAATTTCATCCCTCATGAGTTTAATAGGATTACAATTTGCTGATTGTGCCTGCCAAGACATCAGTTGATGGACATGCTGTTCCTCTTTACTTTTAATGTACCTTTGGCAGTGTTTACTAGTATGTTGTGGGTCATTATCTTGCATGAGTTCAAATCCTTGAGTCACAAGTCACATTCCAGATGGGATTGCATGATACTGCAGTATGCTGTGATAGCCGGTCTGATTCAATTTGCCCTTCACCTGGTGCAAATCCCTGATTTTGCAGTTGGCAAATGCCCAACACCCCATAACAGAGCCTCCTCCATGTTTTATGGTTGGTGTGATACAGTGGGTTGCTGCTCTTTTACCAACTCTTTACTGCACATCGATCCTCCTATTTCACTGAAAGATTTTGAACTTTGATATGTCTCTCCAAAGGACTTTATTCCACTACTCTATTGTTCAGTTTTTGTGCACCTTTGACATTGTTTTACTTCCTCAACAGTGGTTTCTTGACAGCAATTCTGCCATATAGGCCAGCTTCACAAAGTCTTCTTCTCACTGTGGATGTTGACACATTTTTTTCAAGACATTGGTTCTGTTGTGAAGTGAGATTTGGGGCAGTCAATCTTTTGTCATGCAAGCTGGTGATTCTGATGAAATTGTCTTCTGCTCTTGTTCTTCCTTTTGGTCTACCAGCCCTAATTTTGGTCTTCTTTTGTCCTATTTCCTGATGTCTTCTAACAGTATAATCAACTGTAGTTTTGAGAGTTTTTATTTTTGGTTCTAAAGAAGAAAATCAAATCAATTTAAAAAAAAAGATATTTGGTTATATTAAGGTCAAAGTTACCGATGAAGACTTGTATTGAGTATAATGAATAAAAACATATTGGTGCTTAACTTATTTCATTAAAAGTAACACTTTTAGAGTGAGGAATACCAATTTTTGAGGATGGCCGAATACTTTTGACTGGTAGTATATATATATATATATATATATATATATACACATAAATAGAAAGAAAAAAATCACTCTGGTGTCATTTTAAATTCTTTTCTGATTGTGATGACCATCATCAGATCTTATATTGCTTCTGGTGAGAATAGAATTTGAAAAGAATTTTTACTTTTTTGATATATTTTTATCATATTTTTTAATCAGGAAAAATTTTTTACTCTGGACATATATCTATTATTTTTAATACAATGTTTATACATTCCTTTAAAATGACAAAAAAATGTTACCCCTAATTTAAATACTTCTGAAAATTAAAAAAACCTAATCCTGAAAAAATTAGATAGTGGGATGTGACTTATTTAAAACTGTAGATAAAACATGCATTCATACTTCCGTTGAACCTATTATATGTTATAAATATTCAATAATATAATTTGTGTTATCAGGAAATAATAATTCAATGCTGATATTAATTTACAAAATTCTATTTCTAATTATTACAATTATCGCAAAGATTCATGTTATTTATATTAGGAAGAAATTAACATATTGAATGTTAATTGTAATAAGCAAAGAATTAATATTTAATAGATATTTTATAAATGTAACTAATAGTTCCTAACTCATGATATAAAAAATCAAATATTAGTTTCTTAATTTTTGTTTATGTATGTAAAAAAAAAAAATATGGTGTAATAAAAACGGTGTAGTCCAGGAATAGTTGCTTCCTGTTATAAGGCTATATTAATAAGTTTGAAGATTTTTTTAAACATATACATATATTATTTTTTTATTTTATTTTATGATTGATTAAAAGATTATTTTGATTAAAAGATTATCTTAATTAAGAATTTTTTTCAAATTCTCTTCTTGCCAGAAGCAATAATTTTTTTTTGTATAACATCTGATGATGGTCATCACAACCAGAAATAAATTTATAATGACACCCAAGAAGTGAATTTTTTATTTTCATTTTTATATGAAAGGAATTTTTTGGCTCGGCACATTGAGTTTTGATGTATTTTTAATTGCTAATTAATTATACGTTGATAGCCATTGACATTGAGCACTCAAATTGGATACTCCTACCTCTAAGTGCAGACACATCCTGATTGAGAACCACTGGAACACCAGTCCCTAAATAATCGCCAGGCCAATGATAAAGATGTATTAGAAATGAATAGAGATAAGCCCAACAACAGATATCACCAAGACAAGGAAAGATAAAGATAGATATGAGCCAGATGAACATAGAATATTAATCCAAAAATTAGGGCCTGTGATTCTGGAGTGGTTAATTCCCCTTGGCCATTTTTAGGGTAAATTAAAAAACACTTGACGACTATATAAAATGTCTCCACCTTATCTGGTTTAATTATCTCGGTCCTAATTGAAACAAGAGGAATATCTAGGATGGCAACAGCTGAGTTAATTAACTGACATATTAGGAATAAATATAAATCATGTATGAGATTGCCATTAGTTAAACGATCTTAGTCTGTTTAGAAAAATCACACCTGCCAAGTAGGAGGAACTACTGCAAGAATGCAAAATTAGAAAGGACTGACCAGTAGATTAATTCCACTCCTGTTTCTTAATCGTTCTAACATATAACATGTTTACCCCCTCTGCGCATGCCTATGAATGAAATAATTTTGTAATTTGATATCCACCTTATTCTTATTTTTATTTTTTTATTGTTTATTTTTTATTTTTATCTTCATTTTCTGATTTTTATTTTTTAATTCCTTTAATTTATCTTCTGAATACGAACTGTAACTCTACATTTGCTACTCTGCGACGGGAGAGAAGCATGTAAAGAGTCATCTGACAAGATGGAGAGTATAGCAATAATATTCTCCGCCAAAATAAATTCATTATGATGACTTAACCGAGTTTGAGTCTCCATTAAATTGTACTATATATATATATATATATATATATATATATATATATATACCAACGACCACCATTTAGATTTTTTTTCTGTTTTGGGAACTTACATTAATTTGTTTATAACTGAATAATATTACTTTTTTACTGACTGAAGACATTACAGAGTTTATCTTTCTTTAAGTAAATCTTGCCCTTTTAAACTTTTGTATTTCAATTTCAACATTTTCTTTTATATAGTCAATGCATGTGAACTGATGCCTTGCAAGAATGGTGCCAAATGTTTCAATGATAAAGATACCTTTAGATGTATTTGTCCAGCTGGCTTCATGGGAAGAACCTGTATCAAATGTGAGTGTACACAGTATAAATCTGATTTTCAAGATTTAACTATAGTAAAATAGAGATATCATGTAAAGATAGAAACAAAAGAAAGAAAAAGAGAAGATAGAGAAAACATTAACATTTTCATCTAGTCTTTTAAGTATAAAAGTCTTAATAAATATAATAAAGAAAAAACTAAAAATTGTTTAGAGTTGGGGAAAGAAAAGAAATTATTCATCATGATATCTTTTTTGAAATATCAATCATCATTATTTACAGAAAGAATGAATTAGAAAAGATAAACCACCGTTACAATTTTTACATTTTCTCTTTTCTCATCTATTTCAATGTTTTTATTTTATAAAATTTGTAAACTCCACATCTCATTACATAGCTGCCATTATTCAGGTGAATAGAGAACTACACATTATTGGATAGCTGTCTCTACTTTATTGCTACTTTTAGTTTGCTCAAATATTGTTAATATTGTCCTGGTTAACCATAGATTTAGAAAACCTTTGTTATATTTTCAGCCAACCCTTGTGGACTTAAGCCTTGCCAAAATGGTGCTAAATGTTTCAATGATGGAGAGAAATTTAGATGTGAGTGCACAGCTGGTTTCATGGGACCCACTTGTATTGAACGTGAGTATAGACTTCTTATCCTAATGTAGAATTCTAGAACTGATGTCTTAGTGGATTACAGCTGCCTTTTCAGAACTCTAAACATTTGCACTTGTGTCATCCTTGATACCAGACATTCCCACAAATGAAAAAATAAAATAAAAAATATTTGAAACAAAACATACATCAAAACAGTAATATTGGGTTTACAAAAAAAAACCCCAAAAGAAATGACCCTTTCCCAAGAAAAAAGTACAAGTAGAAAACTGTTTGAAATACTCATATATTAAAACAGAGTAAAATTTTGATTGAAAGAGAAGGAAAATATAGTGTATTGGACCACTCCTAGAACAAAAAGTGAAAAAGTCTAACCCAGCCTTATAAGAAACAAGGCACAGGACAGTAGTCAAACAGTTACTGTACTATTACATTGTACATATGCTATGAGTTCTATCAACTGTCAAGCCACTAGCAAATCAAACTCTAGTATAGTCTCAATGTTTTGGCTGTTATGCTGTCTGTATTTTTTCATAGGCCTGTTTTTATCAGTAACCTTTTAGGAGTTTTAAACCAAATTCTTTATTTAATCCATAAAGCTAAATTGTTGTGCCCAGAAGAAATCTTATATCAGTTACTTATGATGTCACTTGTTTTTCGTTTCTATTCAACAAATGAAATGTGACTCTAAGAAGGTACAACAAGCAGACCATAGAGTAAAAATGAAAGAAAGCAAAAATATTGTGAAATACTTAGATCTTACCAGAGAGCTGAAAGAGCTGTGGAACATGAAAGTAACAGTGATACCAATTGTAGTTGATACACTTGGAATAATCCCTGAAGGCCTGGAAAAGAGACTGAGGGAAACTGGAGATTAGAGGAAAGATTAAGACCATCCAGACTACAGCACTGTTAAAAGAATCCTGGAGACCTGAGGTCACTCAGACTTCAATAAATAATCAACAAATAAATCTGGTGTAAAAATTTACTTTGAGTGAAAATAATAAAGATGAGAATAGTGGTCCAAGTACTTCAGTGCATAATAATAACTATTCCTTATTTAAGAAATTCAGTCCAAAATCAAAAAAATCTTCTATTTTCAAATTCTATCAAATATTAATAATTGCCTCATGGAGTCATTAAATATTATTGATTATTTTTACAGTTGACAGCATGATGAATTCTAAATTTTATCAACCCCCCCCCAATAAACTAGCATTTTAAATTATTGATATTAAGTTATGTCAAACAATATTTGCAAGATAATATCAAGTTGATCATATTCAAAACTTTCATTGTTAGAAGCAAATCTAATGAAACTTGAGAGAAACAATTAACTGAATTGGACATGAATTTAATATAATTAAAAATTTGCAAAGATATTTCAGAAAGTGACAAAGAGGTTTGCTGTGTTTCAGTAAACAAATTTTGCTTCATTTTTTTTTCTTTCTCAGCAAACCCTTGTGGACTGAAACCATGCAAAAATGGAGCTGAATGTTTCAACAGAGGAAAAGAATATTTCTGTAAATGCAAAGTTGGCTTTAAGGATCCTACATGTTCTGAATGTAAGTTAAATATTAAAATAAGCAATATTTCTTTGCTTAGGTTTAGCTGTTTTTACTTTTCTTCTGAAAAATTGGTAAGATTAAAACTTACAAGTAATGACCTATCCTATTTTACTAAAAGACGATTAAAAGAACTTGTACCAGCCTAAGTAACATGTTCCAAAAATGAGCTTAACCTCATTTTCATATACAGGGTCTGTCAGAATAATCTGTTGGGTTTGGAATGTAAATAAAAAATGAGTAACACAGAGCCTATTCAAAATTTAATTTTATCGTAAGATAGAACAATATTTGTTGTTTTCTTTTCTTATTATTATCACTTGGTTTTAAAAATTATATTGTCCAAATGTTTGCCGTCTTGTGCTATCCACTCCTGAAGCCTAACCATGAACTTTAGTTATTGCCCCTGATATTGCTTCAGTTTCATGACAAATAAAATCTTTTAGTTCATTAGTTATCTGTGGCCTACGCTTAAAGGACTGAGCTTTCAGGTATTCTTCAGAGAAAGTAATTATAAGGGGATGTGAATGCTTACCAAATAACTGCTGCATTGCAATGATTGTCACCATTTTTTTCAATAAGTTTCAATCACAAATGCATGATGTTCACCATTTCATGCAATATTGGTAAATAAAATGACATAGCTGTTGCTGCTGTTCAAAGACACCTCTCCACTGCTCACCACTGGTTGCACTTACGTGATGGAAATTTTAAATCTGAGAGATTACACTGCTGGACTCTGTATTTACTAGTTTAAACCAAATGACACAGTTTAAATCAACGATGTTAATTCTTTCCCTAACATTATCATATTCATTACATTACTTTTATATATACTTGTATATATAAAGTCATTATATTCATTACATTATCTTTATATATATTTGCAGATAAATCATATCTGTAGATGCTCAATATCTTTCCTATCACTGAAAAAAATGATGATTCATATTTACATTTATATATGATCCTACATACACCTAGATTTCTTGGGGATGTCCTCGTGGTGTAATGGTTAAAGCGATGGACTGCGGAATCGTAGTACGCGAGTTCATACTCCAGTCGCGCTATTACATTCACTTTCGGGCAAATACCCTTGGGAAAGGTATGAACCCCCTTATCCTCCCAGCTATGGGTTAAATAATACCACTACTGTTCTTCTAGGAGAATAGATTTGGCATTAAATAACCTACAATGGTTGATATGCCATTAAACAAAGAAACCAAACCAAACCTAGATTTCTTGTAAAATCTGTTGTCTATTTAACTAATCTGTCTTAAGGGTAGCATGAATTAGTGTATTTTGTGTAGTAAATTACTGTAAATAGATGTAGCTTAACACTGTAGCAGAGGAGTCTTCTAGGTAATTGTGATAAAAAGGTTAATGCTGAAATCACTGATAAATAAGATATCCATCTATCTATCTATCTATCTATCTATATATTTAGTAATAAGTAAGAATCTAAAAATATGTTTTCATGTTAGTATTAATCTTTGTATGTGTAGTGTATGTAAATGTTTTTAATATTCTTTTTTAATTGCTTGTGTGTTAATCCTTAGTCTTAATCCTTTGTGGATAAAACTTTATCACTTAGAAATTCAGAACTGATATTTTGGTTCATTGGTTGGTGCAGCAGAAAGATATATTAGGACTGTTCTCTTTCAATAGCAAACTTCTACAGTCTTGCCAGAGCATAGCTGTTCACTGAACCACTAGATTTGGATAGCAAAATTTGGGGAAAATTATATTTGGCAAATTTGGGGTTTTTCTTGAAAAAACATAATTCTATTTTGAGATGTGACTTAGAGACTGTTATAAACTTATCAAACTTGTAGCTATATTTTTGCTATATCATTATGACTTCTGTTTTGTTTAACACTGCATTTTTTAGGAATGTATCTAGATCACTAACTTAGGCATTTGTGTATATAATATTAATTTTCATATCAATGCATGAGAATATTAAGTAATTGTTATTGAATTTTTTAGTGAATTTGTGTGCATTTGAACCTTGCAAGAATGGTGGTACTTGCATAGATACAAAGAAAGGTTACATCTGTACATGCCCACTTAACTTCAAAGGAGTTGACTGCCAAATTGGTGAGTACGATGTTTCATGTAATTGTTTTTTTGTTTACTTTCTTGACAAATTTGATTTGAACTTTTAAAAATTTTCTTTGTAACTATGAAAATAACCCAATTTGTAAAGATAACTTTTTAAAAAGTTTTCTCTGTTAATGAAAATATTATTGAGAACCTCAACAGTTAACAAACATTACTAGCCTATGTGATATTGTCAACTTGTTGTGGAGTGTAGACTTGAAATATTGCATATTTTCAAGATTTATGCAAGAATTAAGTCTAAAAAATGTTCATCTTTAGAAAGACAAACTCACGAGCACCACACAAAAGTATGGATGTTCAAATGAGTCCAGAGCATGATTCACCCATTACAATTCTGTTGTCTCTGAATAGAGTGTTGCCAAATAACTCATATCATTGCATACAATTTACTGGCAATAAATTCTACCTTATTTTTAAGGTTATGTTCTTTGTGGAATGCCATGATGATATGAAACTGTTGAAAGTAGCTTGATCTTGAGATGGTCATCTGAAGATGGTACAATTACCCATGTTAAAGTAATAGAGCCAATGTCTTTTGAAAGTTTTGAATTTTTTAGGTGTTAAACAAACTTTGTTTTGCTGGCAAAATATTGAGCACTTAAAAAAATTCTTTGCAAAATTGGGTAAATCATTTGTTCTGATGCCTTACCATATATAACAGTGGCTAAGA
This sequence comes from Sepioteuthis lessoniana, assembly GCA_963585895.1. NCBI lineage: Eukaryota > Metazoa > Mollusca > Cephalopoda > Myopsida > Loliginidae > Sepioteuthis > Sepioteuthis lessoniana. The sequence continues at coordinate 58,521,793 of OY757921.1, forward strand.
AGTGTTACTTGAAACCAAATAACTCCTTGCAAAAAAAAGGGTGTTCTGGGTATGATGCTAAACTGTACCTGGTGGTGAGGCTCCGGTTCTGAAGATCTGGGAAGTGTGTAATCTACCCTTTGCTCCCATTACTTTAAAGTGTACATATGGGACACTAATAGGTAAAATCATTCTGGGACACCAGAATGGTTGTATCTGTTAGTGTCCCATTTATGAGACAAATAGATCTGTTGAAAATTATTAATAGTAGATAGGAATACGTGAAACTATATAATTTTGTACAAATCATTTGCATTTTGAATAATTACTTGAAGCTATAATAGTTTACAAACTGTTTATTATTAAACTGTTGTTTAATGATTATAATTATTTATTATAAAACTGTTTATTATTAACTTAAAATATCATGTAACAAGGTTATCACCAGAAAAACAAATAGTCTTTCATAGGCTCCTCGGAAATTTTGTTTTGCAGTTAATGCTTGTGGTTTGAAACCATGTCAAAATAATGCAAAATGTGTGGATGAAGGTGATGATTTTAGATGCATATGCTCATCGGGAATGTATGGACCAGTTTGTCAGTACAGTAAGTTATTTATTATTTTTTTTAAGTTGTGAAGTCATTTAAATTTAATAAAGAAATACACCTATTTAATTCTTATAAATGATTGCTCTTTAAACTAATTCTTTTGTTTTAACTTCAGTTAATCTCTGCATACCAAATCCTTGTGAAAATGATGCAAGATGCATTAATGTTAAAGATGGATATTTCTGTAAATTTGGACCAAATGTTACAGGTAAGGATTTTGTATTTTTAAAATAATTTACTGGTGAGAACATCTCAACAAAATAGATGAAAATGTATTTTACATACCATAGACTGATGTGTATACTGCACACTTTTTTATTCAAAAGTACCTCTATATTGGATTTGCTAATTTTTGAGGTTTTAGCTATTTTTGTTTGAGTGTGAAGGTAAAGGTAAAAGGTAAGTGGTATGTATGATAACATAGAATTTATATATTGAGGAAAATGCAATAAAAATAGGTATAGAAAATTGGGTCAGTTCTGGTGAAGTTTCTCAGTCATAACCATGTGGTTGTGTGTTTTATATATATAAGAGAATATGAGATAGCTTTTAGTTATTTACTCAGTACAAAACCAAGAGTATTCAGCCTCCAATGAGAATCAAAATAATTAGTTCATTTGCAACGTGACTCTATGAGGTACCCAAAGTATGAGAAAAGAAAGCTTGTTTCTTAGAGATGTGGTTGTATTTTGTCACATTAGGTCTGGGTTGCTTTCACTAGGAACTGAAGTCGAGGTTGGTTTTGTTATAATCCCAACAACTTTAAAAAGAGAAAGTGACATTTTATGTGTTTTTGTTTTCCATTGAATTTCTCTTGTGATGGAATATCAACAGACTTTTAAAAAATGCTGCCAAAAACAATCACCTCAAGATAACTGAACTCTTAAAACTTTGGAAGGAAGGTTTTAGTTTAGTTTTAAATTTTATTGCAGCATTCATTTAGTTGAAGGTAAGTGTAAGATGAGTATTTATCAATATATTTTAACATTTAGTCCTGTAATTTCAATTTAGATCAAAAAATAAATTGATGGGTATCTATTTTTTCATAAGCATTCTTGTTTTCTTTTTAAAGAAAATAATGCAACCTGAAAAGTAATTATTAATCTTTTCCCCTTTCAATGTTGATATACTTTTCTTTTCAGATTTTAATTATCAAATTGTTTAATTATGTTACTTATCATATCATACACTTACTTTCAATTACTTATACTTTTAAGCTTTTGTTACTCAAACTCTGTTAGAACTTGAAGCTGCTGAGATTTCAAATTTGAAAAAATTCTAAACCTGAAGTTATTAGTTATTATTTCTACATCTAAACATGTTGAAATTAAATCCTATTACCCACAAAAGATTATCATTAAATTGCAGATTGAACTGGAAATTACTTTGTTTTTTAAGTTATAGCATTTTAATGCTATTGTTTTAAGAAAAATCTTGTTACAATGTTTTTGTTGTGTTACAGTAACATACATATAAAAATGGGATCATCATCATCATCATCATCATCCTCATCATCATCATCATCAAGTCATGCTGATATCACAGATTCCTTTGACTCTCTCTGGCCATGCATACTATCGACCATCACTCTCGGTAGGTCCTCTAGACTGTATCCAGTGTCTGCACTGTGCTAATTTATGTAAGTCTTTGCTGGTTGGCCAACACTATTGTGCCCATTTGTAAGAGTTATATATCTCTATTATTATGCTTGTTGGATTTTGATAATGTGAGTTTTCCTTTAAAAAAAAAAATGAAAAAATTTCTTCAAGTTTTAACTATCTCATTTCATTTTTGTCAGGTATTGTGTGTTTACCCTCTTTATTTTTCAAGTAATCAGCATTATTTTATGATATTATTTAAGCATTTTTGTTTTTCCTTATATTCTATTAATTTCAGATTTTTGACCTTTTTCATTTAAAGTTGAGTGAATGAAATCAAATTTTCTCCATCTTGAGTCTTTTCAATGCAAAAAAGTATCTTTCATATATTCTTTGGTCTAGTCAGAAAATCTGGCTGTTGATGTGTTTTGACCTAAAATTGTATTAAACATGTATCTTATAACAATTTACAAGGAGGAAGAAGAGTTAGAGGGGGGGCTCTATATCAGATATTTTTTCTTTTTTGTTCTTTTTTGCTACAATGCATGTTAAGTTAGAGTTAATATAGTTTTATATTCTATTTTGAGTAATAAAACCCACTTTAAATGCAAAAATAATACACAAAACGAAATAAGTTATTTGGAAATTAGTTTACCATTTTTTCTTGTTAGTTCATTTTCTTTTCTTCTATTTCTACTTCTATTTTTGTGGAAATGTGGTTGGTTTGTGTCTTGCAACTTTAATCTTTTCAACCCTTTTCATTTAAAGTTGAGCAAATGAATTTTTTTCCTGTCTTGGATCTTTTCAATGCAAAAAACTTCTTTCATACATTCTTCCATCCAGTATGAAAGAAAGTAATGTAAATCATATACAGTTAAAGTGTATATTTTCTATTGTATTAAACTTTCTGCTAAAACAATAAATTATTGAAGATTATAATTTGTATCTCTTTTCATCTAATATGTTATTGGAATAATTGGTGGTAGGGAAGATATTTTAGTTGAATCTCTACTCTCCAAGGACCAATATCAGCATTAGTAGATCTATGATATACTAACACTGAACTCAACAGAAGACAAGACATGATACACTCATTTATAAATATGAGAACATTTAACATGTCATATATACAATATACATATCAGCAATATTGCAAGAAAGAATACATGAATGTTTTCCAACAGATGAAAATATACACATATTGTTTCATTAATAAGCAGTATGTAGAAGGAGTCAAAAATGGAAAAAACCTTACTTGATGAGTGTAGATAATATCACCACATGGCTTTACTGTTCCCTGGCAGGATCAGGGACAATGTCATTATTGTTCAAAGACCACAGGCAAAAATATGTCAAGAATGAAGTTTCTGGGACCACATTTGACCCCCTATCAGCCTCTATTGGACAGATAGATTACACTGGGCAACAATTTTTTACTTTTTGAATGTTGTCTAGATTTCTACAACTGATGTAGGGTATTTTTGCACTGCTGAATCAGGAAATGGCATCTGTTTCCATCAGGTCAGGTTTTTTGCGAGGTTGATTTGAAAAAAATCAGACATTTTGACAAAATCGATTACATTTTTGTGACATTATCAGCTGATTTTTGTCAGCACATATTATCCTAAATATGTTTTTAAGAGAAAAAATGTTTTGCCAACAACATATATTGATTACCTGATAGAAACATCGATTTCTGTAAACTGAATGGTGGGCATTGATAAAGGTAAGTACACATAAATTGCATGTTGCTTCACCATTGTTCAACCTTCAAGGCTTGAACTTCCATTTCTTCGAACTCCTGGAATGCTCAGTGGCAGGGAGGTCTCTCTTCAGATTCCAACTGTAGTCAGCCATCGTGACTGCATCCCTGCGACCCTGATACCTGGTCTCCATCTCTTTCAGTTCCTGATGGAATCTCTCCCCCTGCTCGTCACTCATTGAACCCAAGTACTCAGGAAACCGGTCCATATGTGAAAATAGGTTGTGCATCTTGACGCTCATGTTGCAGCCCAGGTTTCTGAAAGCAGTCAGCATGTTGTTGACAAGTTCTGCATAGTTTCTAGCCTTATTGTTGCCAAGAAAGTTTTTCACTACCAGAATAAATGCCTTCCATGCTTCTGGTTCCATTTTGTTCATTGAGTTTTTGAATTCTGGTTCTCTGATGAGCTGGCGTATCTGAGAACTGTCAAAGATGCCAGCTTTCAACTTCTCCAAGGTCAATCCTGGAAAAGCCTGGCACAAGTAAGTGAAACAGTAACCATCCTTGTCCAGAGCCTTGGTAAACTGCTTGATTAAGCTGAGCTTGATGTGCAGCGGTGGGAAGAGTATTCTGTCTTTGTTCACCTGAGGGTCATTGATGACATTCCTTTCTTTGCAAGGCACCAATTCCTCCCACAAAGGCCAGTCCTTCTTTGTGTAACACTGAGCATGGTCCCTACTATCCCACATGCACAGAAAACATGGGTACTTGGTGAAGCCAGACTGTTGTCCCAACAAAAAGTTCACCATCTTCAGGTCAACACAAATAAACCACTTATGCTGATCATAACCAATTTTCTCCAGCACATACTTCACTGCTTCATACTTCTCCTTCTGTGTAATTGAGTGAGTGATCGGTACAGAGGCAAACTGGTTGCTGTTGTGTAGCAGAACACATTTCAGTTATCGCTTGCTACTGTCAATGAACAGTCTTCAATCTTTGGGTTCGTACTGTGGCACTCCAAGCATGAGCAGAAGCTGTGCAATATCTGCACAGTACACCAAGTCCTTTACTGTAGAGAAAAAACAGAGGTACTCTTGATGCCTGTTGCGGAAGAAGCTGATGTGAGCACTGTCAGAGAGGAGTTTTTTTCCTTCAATCTGGATGCCAACAGTTCAGCAGAGTCCATTGACAAGCTGAGGTCGCGAACTAGATCATTCAACTCCTTTTGGGAAAATGGATGTGGAGCATCATCTTCAAGAACTGCTTCTTCTTTGTCTTCATGTCCTTCAACACTGGAGGCATCTTCATCACTAATGTCAAGTTCTCTGAAGTTCTCTGAAGATAAGCACTGAAATTTCATCATAATGAACTACAGGACGACGTGCTGATTGAAGATCAGGATACTTGGGGTTGCCCTGGTTCTTTCTGTTGATCCCAGTCACATCAACAGTGCAGAAGTAGCAGTCAGTGACATGGTTTGTCAGCTCCTTCAAAACCATGAGAATTCCAGAGTTTAGACTCCTTTTGCCATTGGTACAACCACAGAGAGTCTCGGTGCATGCCTTGCACACCATGTGTGGCACCAAAGCTTTATCCTGGTCAGCAAGTTTAATACTAAAATAAGCATGGTAAGCACACGTTATGAAACTTGTGACTGGCTTCCTATTAGGAGCAATGGTGTATTCTCCACATATGTAGCAGAACATGTCAGGCTTATTTCTGCACAATCTTCTAGCTGAAGCATTCTCATTCACCTGCAAAACAAAAATAGGTACAAATTAGTCATAAATTGGTGACACCGCAGCCCACCGCGTTCTGTATTTGGTGCCACCAGCACGACAACGCAAATATTCCGCAACACACATGAAGCGAAAACACCCGTACATGCGCTGGTGGAGTTTCCTATACACTTCCTGGGGTGGCTGCCCATTAACTTTAGTTTTGATTCACCAACTTTATGCTTTGCCACACCAATTTTTGGAAGATTTTGAGGTTTTACAACTTCAAACTGATCCCTTTTTTACATAATCACCCAGAACTATCAGACTTGAATACTTCTTGTCATTAAAATAATCCTTTCCAATCAAAACAATTATTCGACATGACATTTTACCCCTACCAACTTCTTTTAAAATGCTCTACACATGTGACCAAAAATGTAAAAAATGACATCTGGCCATAGCTAAAAAAACTTGACCTGATTGAGCAAAATCAATGTAATTTTTGGATTCAGCGCATCAGATTCATCCTAAATCAGCTAAAAAACACAGACAACAAATTTGTTGTTGACCAGTGTTATTTAAGGAAAATAATTATTTCTTATTTTCATACTATGTTATAAATTATACATTTTGAATGAAAATAGAGTAATTCTTGATGCTTTGGTTCAATACAGTTTGATCCTCATTAGATGCACAGTATTTGTGGCCTTGTACTGTACTAAATTATGATTGATAAATACTGAAAGATATGAATTTTTTCATATCTTAATTTTTCTAATTCATATAAATACTAGTGGAAGATCCTAGAGAAAAAAAAACGTCAAGGAGTTAATATTGATACACAATAATTATATGCACCCTAACAATCTGATTTTTCTTTATAACCTATCAACATTAATGGAGGTGCCTGTGGTGTAATGGTTATCGTCGCAGGAGATGAACATGGCGACACGAGTCCTAATCCTGGACCTGACTGATTGCATTTCATATAGCACTAATACCCTTGGGAAAGGTATGAATCCAATTATTCTCCCTCCTGCTATGGGTAAATAGTAGGGCAGACTTGCTTCTTCAGCCTTGGTGAGGCAACTAGTCTAGAAGGAAAACTCTGAATTCAAACCTGTTAAACTCCGCTTAAAAATTGACCTTGTGTCATATCCTGCCCGAGCGGAGGGGTTGGTAAATATGATAACCAATCAACATTTATATTTCGTCAAAATGAGAATGGTGATAATTTATATGAATTTTTAAAATAAAAAGTTGGTTCGATAGTCTTTGAATTGTTTTGTTTCATATAACTCACTGACATAAATGACGTCTGGATGAAGAGTTGTTGAGGTCCACCTGGCACTTGAATAGGAATGTTTTAGGGAAATTTCACCCAGCTTAAATAGTGCTTATTGGTTAAATTCATTTTGCCCAGAGGGAAGATAAATCTGTTGCTTTTTAGAACACATACATTAAGTTTACTGAGGAGGAATAACAAAGTTAACAAAAGCTATTTTAATGACACAATGTTAAATATATTTGCATACACACATATATAGGTGGACTAAAAACTAAATTTATATATATATAATGTAAATGTACAAAGATGAAAATACAAGAGGATGATTTTATTTATTGTTGAATTATTTGCCAATATTAAACATTTTATTTTTTTCTTTAAACCCTCTTCAGAATGTTAAAGAATCTGATGTTGTATCTTCTAAATCATATTTAATTTAATTTTTATTTTCTATTAGGACCTTGAATAAGTTTTCACTGTTTTCCAACCCATGGCATTCCCAGAATGGCATGCATGTAGTTTCAGATGGTAATACATCTATAAGGAAGTACCATAAGCAAGCTTGAAATTCAGTGAACGTCATTTTGCTGAAGTGTAAACAACTTTGTTTTTCATAGTGTTAAACATGTTGAATTTTGTGCCAAAGAAAGCGTATTTGTAGGAAATTTTACTGCATTATTTTATTTAAAAGAAATCTGCAGCTGAAGCATACAGAATTCTTTTTGAGACTTATGGCGACCATGCTCTGTCAGAAAATAATGATTTGATGTTGAAGATAAAGAACACTCTGGTGCACCAAAAAAGTTTGAAGATGAAGAATAGGAAGCATTACTCATGTCAGGCACAAATTGAACTTGCAGAATCATTAGGAGTTGATCATACAACAGTTTTGAAATGTTTGAAATTGTTAGGAATGATTCAAAATCAAGGACATTGGGTGCTGTATGAGTTGAAGCCGAGAGACATTGCATCTTGTCACGTGCAAACAGCTGCATCAGTGGCAGAAATGAAATGGTTTTTCCCATTGTACTGTGATCAGTGATGAAAAGTGGATACACTATGATAACCCTAAGCATAAAAGCCCAGCCATGCATCAACATCAGCGGCAAAGACGAATATCCATTATTCGAAGCTTCTGCTCTGCATTTGGTGGGATCATCTGGATGTAATTTATTGAGCTTCTCACTGTGTTCACCAGATGTTGCCTTGTTCAATTATCACTTGTTTCAATTGATGGCTCATCACCTGGCTGTGCAGCACTTCCATTCTTATGAAGATGCCAAAAATGGGTCTACTTGTGGTTAGCCTCAAAAGATGAGTCGTTTTTCCGATGTGGAATTCAAATGCTGTGAGAAAGATGGGAAAAAGTAGTGACTAGTGATGGACAATCCTTTCAGTAACATGTTTCTTACTAATATTTAAAAAAAAGAACATTACTTTTTGTGAAAAATCAGCAAGAACTTATTGAAGGTCCTAATAGTTGAAATGAAAAAGTTTTTATTATTCTATTTCTGTTTGAGGTATTCTGTTTTGAAACTGCATGATGTGATTAATGTTCAAAAACCATTTTGAAAATGTAACATATTTTCTTAAAAAATGTTCATATAAAAACAATGAAACCAAATTATTTCAAATAAGGGATTTTGTAACTTTTTACACTTATTTGATTAAATAAGGAAAATAAATTGTAAAAGCCAGGTTTTTGTTTGAAGTCTTGCAGTTAGAAATGATGTCAGATTGTAACTTCTGATGTTTTTTGTTATGTATATAAATTAATATTTTGGAATCTTTAGAATTAAAGATGTGATTAGTTTCTGAATTATGTTGAACCATAGCATTATTTATGTTTCCTTTTTTTTTAGTATCTTTTGTGTTTTTAAATTCATTTTTGAATATTATGAGTTGTTTCACCTACACATTTTTTATTACAATTCAGGCACTGGATAGTGTAAATGTCAGCATCAGATTTCATGTGGCTATTGTTATTATTGTTATTGATTATATTCTTAATTGTTTTTGGAGAATTTGAAACTGTTTTGATTACAAGGTTGTTGAAATTTGTTTTTATGATGCTTGTGGTTGAATTATTAGGTAAAATAATATATCATTGGAAAAATTATTGTTAGAAATTTTTTGAAAACTTTAATGTTTGTGAAGTTTAAGAGTTTTTATTTTAGTGCATTGTATAAAGGATTTAGGATATTGGAATTGTGTGAAAGATTTTCTATATAACCAAATTCATCATTTCAAATCTTTGGGATGAAAATCCTAAGAGCTCTATGATAATTTCACTTTTTATTTTGCTTTTATGATGAGTGTAAAAATAGATATGGTTATTTTCATTTGTGGATTTGTGATAAACAAATTAGTTTGTAAGATATATAGTTGGTTCAATTTTGTTTAGACTGTGCATAATTTTTGTTAAGTCATAATATATTTTTTAAGTCATATATAATGGAAATAGTTATAATCTTTCGGTATTATAAATTCAAAGGGACTAAATTAAGAGAAATAGAAAAAATAGCCATGCAAGGACCCCACTAAGTGGTAAAACCATGGGTAAACCAAATTTTTGCTTGTAAAAAATACTGTTATATTGAGAAAAAAAAGCAATGTTTTGTGCCTTATATATAAATGTGTGTGTGTGTGAGTAATGATATTTTTTATTGAAGTTACAATTTGCATCTAATTTTCTATAATGATTTTTATTTATATTTTTTATAGTAAATCAATGTAACCAGAATCCTTGTGAAAATGGTGGTAGATGTATTCCTTTTGGAAATTCATTTACTTGTGAATGTACAGCAGAATATGAAGGATTTCGATGTCTTGAACGTAAATCTTTTCATTTAATATGTTTGAGACTTAAAAAGAAATCACTGTTGAGAAATAACTTTTTTCAATTGTTGATTTAGCCCATTTTTTATGATAAACATTTAATTATTTTTGCTTTTTTGTGATTATCTTTTTAATATAAATTATATGAATTTTATTTCGAATAATTGAATAAAGATTGATAAATTTATGAATTAATGAAATTTATAAAATAAATCAAATGTATAAAATAGATAAGATTTATGAAATTAATAAATTTATTCAAAAATAGTATTATTATGATTATTAATTAAATTGGCATTATTATTATCAATTTATGAAACATTGCATTATCATTATTATTATTATTATTGTTATTATAATAATAATAATAATGATATTTTTTATTTATTTATATTTTTAGTCTTTTCTCACTCTTAGAAATTGTATTTTGAATTGAATTAAGTGTATGTTCAAATGACTTTCAGATTAATAGAAAATAAACACAAAAGTTTTGTTGCAGTTTGAAACAATTACCGAATACACATTTTGCATTTTTAGGAAACCCATGTGGACTTAAACCTTGTAAAAATGGTGCTAAGTGTTTTAATGATAAAGATACCTTCAGATGTGAATGTCCAGCTGGTTTCATGGGAAGAACTTGTATTGAACGTGAGTGTCATTATTTATTGCTTCCTTTTAAATCTATTGACTGAAACCAGAAAACAATAAAACTAAATGCAAAAAAATATAGAACTTCAATGTTAGAATTGATAAACAAAAATATGATCGTTTTTTATGCATCTTTTTAAAAATACAAGTATATGTGTTACAATGAAATCAATGGCAGTATTTTCATTTCAAATTAGTTAAAACTTTTATTTATTGTTTCCTTTTTAATTTATTTGAAACATGATCTTAGCATTACAATTTGAATATCTTAAGTTGTTTTATATAATATTAATGAAGAAGCAAAATTCAGTTACAATCATACAGCTAACTACATGTAACCAGCTTGTGTGAAATGTAAATATATTTACGAATTTTGAGAATTTTTAAGGAAAATTTACCTTATGAAGTTTGGTGAATAAGGCATCTGGTCATAAAACTATTTTTAGACCAGACTGAACAGTGAAACTGGTATCAAAATGAAGTTAATTAATTTTTTTCAAAATTACAGGTGTTGATAGATAACTAATATTTTTATACTTATCGAATATGTTTGAGATCAGAGAAAATAATAAAACTGGTATCAAGATAAGAGTCAAAATTACAAGTTCATTTTTCAAACTCAGGAACCTTCATGGAACTTCAACCTACGTCCTTTATTGAATCCACGGGTGTTGCCTGTTCTGATTCTGTTAGCCGTAACCGGGTACAAGTGTTAAGTATTCCTGTATTGTTACTCGCCTGTAGTGAGGATTGAACCTGCAACCTCCAGATGATTGTCGCCTTAGAAGATTAGTTCAAAGTTCTGTGAAGGTTCCTGAGTTCGACAAACACCTGAAGAAGTCCGGAGGACATATTGGCCGAAACGTTGTGGGAATAACAATAAAGATGAAGACAATAGTCCGAAAACCCTTAATGATAAAAATCAACAAGCTTCGTCTCAGAAATTTAGACAACTAAGAAATTTTCTAGTTTACTTCTGATCCAAATGCGCTGAAAAACATTAACTATGCCATTTTTATGCATTCTGTAAGAATTAAAAAAATGCATGCTGATATGAAATCTGTCCCAATACAATGAAAGGCAATAAACAAATAATTGTTATTAGATAGAAGAATTAATGTTAAGAAGACTTGAAACCATTTAACTATGTAAATTGCTTGTACTTAGAATAGTTACTTGAAGCTATTACTAAGGATTGATATTATTATTTATTTGAAAGTATATTACTGTAAGCAGACATAATTATTTTTAAATTGAAATATTTACTAGAAATTAGTGGGAGATAAAAACAAGAAAACCCTTGAGAAATAGCCAGACAAAAAAATGTAATTTTAATTGTACAATGTACATGATAAAATAACCCCAGTTGACATGCCATTAAAATCAATCAATCGATCAATCAACAAATAAAAAAGTGTAATTTAAAAAATGCAATAGAACATTGAAAATATAGTTATGATTGTAATCAAGTATTTAGAAACAAATTGACTTTCAGCATTAAATAGCCTATTAGGAGTTGATATTCCCTTAAAAAAATTGATTTTCAGCATTAAATAGCCCATGAGAATCAAGGAAATCCATGCTGTTAGCATGACTTGATAATGCCGGTGGAGTTGATGTTCCATTAAATAAACTGGAAGAGTCCTTCATCACGTTGTGGTTAATGTGCTGGACTGCAACATTGCAGTCAGTGAGTTCAAACATCAGTCCCTCTGTTATGTTCACCTTCAGACTAAATACCCTTGGAAAGGTATGAACCCCCTTATACCTCCCAGGTGTGGATTAAATAGTACCACTACTATTCTTCTACAAGGATGGCTTGGCATTAAATACCCCACAAAGGTTGATGACAAGATATGAGATTTTTAGGGAAAAAGAATGAGAGAGAGAGCGACTTTGATATAAAAAATTGCCAAACATGACAGGCCAGATTTTCGTTTATTACATAGTTATGTGTGAGATGTTTATTAATAAATCTGGGAAAAGTACCGGACATATTTTTAAAAATAGAAAAACAAGAAATATTGTGTATAAAAAGGTTTTTGAAAATTTTCTTTTATTGTCATGTAGTGGCTGCATTCTGTCACAATTGACTTTGGTGCTCATCTGAATGACCAACAACAAATAGTCAATTGTGAGAACTGTGTTTTGTTAATGTTTGTTTAATGGCATATCAATCTTCTTGGGTTAATTAATACCAAATCCATCCTTCTAGAAGAACAGTAGTAATACTATTTAAACCCATAGCTGGGTGGATAAGAGGGTTCATACTTTTCCCAAGGGTATTTGTCCGAAAGGGAACATAACAGCACAACTGGAGTTTGAACTCGCTTACTACAATCCCACAGTCCAGCACTTTTACCATTACACCATGAGGACACCCCCGGAGAACTGTGGGTGCAAAAGACTGTCAAATACAAGACTTGGGATTTTTAGAATGGGTTAGTCACTTATCCAAAGAGTGACAAGAAATAACCTAAATTTTAGGAGAAAATTGCATTCCCCTGCTATTGGGGGTAGGCTATTATTTGTCAAGAAAAATAGATCTTTCCTTGATTGACTTGAACATACTACTTCACATCTTCCTGTCTTTGAGACTTGTCCTTTGGGAAGTTGTAACATTGGTAATAAAGTGAGTGGGATTTTTCTGTGACCACATGTTTGAATTTTCTTTTCCTGATATTAACAAACTCATCTTATAATATTTTCATCTCATTGTCATCTCTTCATCTCTGACAACTTGAGATGCCCACAACACTATATTATGTTTAAAAGTCTTTTGTTGTGTATTTAGCTCATGTTCATATTTCTCTATCCATAGAATGTTACTAACATATATGTTTAATTATTTCATGGAAACATATATCAATCATGTATTAATCTCACAGCAAATCCATGTGGACTTACACCCTGCAAAAATGATGCTAAATGTTTTAATGAAGGAGAAAGATTCAGATGTGAGTGTACAACTGGTTTTATGGGATCAACTTGTATTGAACGTAAGTAGAGAACTTTATTATGTAACTTATGACATTCCAAACTGTTAATATTTTATCTTTCTTAAATCCACAAGATGATTTGACAAACTTTGAAGAAGATCTATAAAGTTTCTTCTTATTAAATGATAAATCAGTTTAAGTAAATAATGATTTGAAACTATTAATATTTTCTCTAGAAAATTTCAATATATTTCAAAGTTCCCTAGAATATTATAAAATTTTTACCACATATCTTTATATATTCTTTAAAATTTGTAAAATGAGATATTGCAGTGATTAACAATACAAATGATCTTTTATATATTCATTTTGGCAGAACCAACTGAAATTCAGTTATAATATAGGAGATCCAATCCAAAATATACTTCGATAACATAATTAATGATAATAACAAGAACAGTGATAACAATATTATGTTTTTTAAATTTATAAAAAAAATAGCATTATTATCGTTGTTATTATTATTGTCATTATGATCAATTTATGAATATGGCATTATAATTGGTTTATAAAAAATAGCATTATTATTATAATTATTATTGATTTATAAAAAATAGCCTTATCATACAGGTGAGTGTTCTCATCTTGGTCATTATTATCATCACAAGATTTTTGCTATTGTACTCCCTGACCTTCTTTAGGTGCCTATTATAGTTAGTAACCTATGCAATAAAATGATTTCTAATGATAGTTGGGAATATTACATCAAACAGGTAGATAAATCTTATATTTACAATATCTTATTGTAATAGTTTTTATAATTGTGTTGGGTGATTGCTACTACTCCCATTTAACACAGCCCATTTGCATATGTGTTTGTAGATAACATGAAATTTATATCACAAATAGTGTATAATGAAGTGGCTGTGTCCTACTACTAATGAACTTGGTGCCTGGCTGTGTGACACAACAAAGAACTCTTGTAGTAGGCATAAGAAATGTTCACACATAAAAGTTGGGGATTTTTAAAAAGGGTCAGTCAATTAGTAACAAGCAGAGCAACAAGGAATGACTTAAATTTTGGGTCTAGTCAACTCATTCACTCGATTCCAGGTGGGCTATGATTAGTTAATCTATATATCTTTCCTTTATCATCTCAAGAATACCACTTTTTGTCTCCCTGTTTTTGAGACAGGTCCAGATGGAAGTTTAAGCACCTATAGTAAAATGAATGGTATTTTTCTATGACTACACCTGACTCTTCCTTTTTCCTGATATGAACTCATCATCAACTCTTTATCTAGTCTTTGTCTCTGCCATCATTCTTCAAGACTCTTCAATGCAACACATGTTATTCACTAACACTTTTTCTTGATTTTATTTTATCTTACAATCTTTTTCCTTTTTTTTGTGCATTTTATTTTCAAACCAACATTAAATTTGTTTCTGCCAGTTGAAACTTGTTGACAGTAACCCTATAAATCATACATGACTTTGAATTTGACAAATTTAGTCATTGTGTCTAAGTTTGGGCCTATCAGATCCTGGTGGGAGAGGTGTACCTTCAAGTTGCCCCACCCCATTATAGAAAACAGAAAAGTGCCTACAAAACTGAACAGCTTTTGTCCCTATCCTTTCAATGAGATGTTCTAAAAAAAGTAACTTTTTTATGGCTATGGAATCTTAGTACTTTTTAGCCTATTCCTCTTTTGACCTCACACACTTATCCCAGCATCCATTTTAGTTTCAAAACAGTTGTTACGGCCACCGGCCACGGTAGGATTATATTGCAAGAACTACTATGTGGACCGGAAGTGGGGGAAGGCGATTGGCAAGTCTACGAGCCCTAGCAACAGGGGAAGAAGCAGCCGAGAAGGGGCAAAGGTCTTGACCCAGAGAAGGAAAAGACATGCCACTGGTCGAGGCAGGGAGGGCGCTTTACCGCCAAAAAGAAATGAAACCCAAAAAGTCAGTTTCGAGCTTCGCCAAGGAAGAGAAAGGTCACCTTTTCACGGGGTCTGGTGAAAGGAGAAATCCTAGTCCCAAAATGGCATATAGAACTCAGCTCCGTTGGGTAAGAACCTGAGGCTCAACGTAAAAGAAAAGGAAAACAAAAAAACTGGTGCCTTGCAACTTGTTAATAGGAGATTAACGAATATAAGAAAAAAAGAAAAAATTAACAAAAGAAAAGAAAGATAAAAAAAAAAAGGTTAGTCAAAATTTTTATCAAGAATAATATACGTAACCTAAATAAAGGTCCGTATCAAGACTGTTCCAAAGAAACATTTTTGAGGCTGTTCATCAGCAGCTAGTTTCGGCGGAAAACCTATTTGGTTAAAATTTGTATATCCATAAAGACGAAGAGGAGAGACTCTTGTTCTTCGGTGAAAGAAGAAAGAAAAAAATACTTTGTCTTATTGGAAGGACCTAGGCAGATACTATTGGGAGCGACTTGTCCTCCACATTGCTGTATATTTTTTTGTTGTATTCGTTTTGTTCTTTGTTTGTCTGTTGTCACAGTTGTGCTTTCTTTTAAATGAAAAAAAAATGTATGAATGATACATATATAAAGAAAAGAAAAAAACCAACTCCACGTTATATTGTTTGTCCGGTTCAGAATACCCCACGTATTCATTCATATCACGTTGACCTCTTTAACCTTCAAACCCTCATTCGTCCGTGGTCTTAGTAATCCACACATAGGACTCCGTCCATATCTCAAAAAATTAAAAATACGGGTGGAAACTTGTTACACAGTCTACAAAGTTTTCTTTTGAGAGCACCATCAGTTGCCTTGCCATGTTTTCCTTAATCTCATCTATGGTCTGAAAAGCCATAAGGTTCAAAGAATTAAATTTATTTTAATATAAAAATTATATATTTTTTCAGCTAATCCTTGTGGACTGAAACCCTGCAAAAATGAAGCTGAATGTATCAACAATGGAAATGAGTTTATCTGTAAATGTAAAACTGGATTCATGGGAAAAACTTGTGCTGAATGTGAGCCTAACTTTAATTTGTTTTAACTTTTTGTTAATCATTAAAATCTAAAATTCTCATAATTTGCTAAACATGAAATTTGGTTGCGATTACTTAGCTTCTTAGAATTTTACTGAATATTTTATGGTATTTTTCTTAATATATGTTTGTTTATATATATATATATATATATATATATATGTGATCCTGGGTTTCATGCTTTCCACATTCATCAGATTTGTCGAATCTGTCTGATGAATGTGGAAAGTATGAAACACAGGGTCACTGACACTACCATGTAATATAATATATATATATATATATATATATATATATATATATATATATATAAGCTCTATCACTGATATTGAGCACTATCTAATAATACAACAAGATTTGGTCCTCATTAATTCACCAAGTGACCTAGTAAGAACCATAAACCTCTTTTATATATATATATATATATATATATATATATATATATATATATATATATATATATATATAATCAATTAATAATGAAAATGAGAATAAATTTTCAGGAAAGATTATTTAAAAAGCACTTGATACTTTCAGTACAAAGTTAATTACAAACCTGAAAAAAAAACAAAAACATGTAACCATGATCATTAGACAGAAAACGGAGCCTCCAGCAGCTTGTTTTCATTTTCTATTTGATGATTAAGTTTATACATGAAAGATTGCTGTGGGGTTGATTTTTTTTTTTTTTTTTTTTTAGTTATGTATATATGTAGTTGAAATTTACAATTAAAACCATTTATAAATCAATAAACTCTAGTGCTCTATGCACAAAAATGCAGAGCAATATCACAATATCTCAACTCTAAAATAAATCAAGGTAAAAACACATCACCATTTCATATGCCTGATCTTCAGATAAGCTTGTATGAATACATCTCCAGTTTATTCTTCTTGTACTTCAGACAAACTTACTCAGAGTTGTCAATTTTGACACTGTTTTATTATAATTCATAGTTTTTTTATATCTTTTTAGTAAAGATATTTTCAATTACTGATGTTGTCACTTATTATTAAACAATTTTCATACAAATTTAAACAGTAAATAATCAGGGTAGATCTAAGAAATGGATATCGGTGGGTCAAAGTCTTTTTACATGGAATTTAATGCATTTGTATTAATATATATGTTTATATATCTGTTTGAGTGCACTAAATCATGTGAAATTAGCTTTGCAAAGCTAAAACTGAATTATATTTTTGCTTGCAGCTAATCCATGTGGATTTGAGCCTTGCAAGAATGGTGCAAAATGCTTCAATGAAAAAGATACCTTCAAATGTGTTTGTACTGCAAGATTTATGGGAAGAACTTGTGTTGAATGTAAGTCTATAAGTTTCTAATTTCTAAATTTTAATGTCTGTTAAGTTATAGAAAATGACAATAAACAAATTTTTTGTAATGAGAAGAGATTTCAATGAGATTTTTGAAATTATTGGCATATATATATTTATTTACAATTGAGACAAAAAAGAATTCCTTTCAACTTTGTAAGTCAATCATAAATTCTTAAACTATATTTCCTTTATATATATATATATATATATATAATAAAGTTTTGTACATTACTTTGTTTCAATTGATGTTCTTAATTCTTTGATTCAACACTTAAGTCAATGTATCTGTCATATTTAATAATATTCTCGACATTTCAAAGTTAAATCTATGTTCAATTTCAGGATGGATGAACTATATATATATAGATAGCAGTTCATGAAGTTGAAGCAGGAAATATGTATATATTTAGCCAACCCGCCAACCATAGACAGGTTTTTGACACTAGACAATTTTTAAATGAAGTTGAGTTGATTTAACTTCAGTGTTTTCCTTTTCCTTAACCGATTGCCATACCAAAGCTAAAGAACTCAGTCTACCCAACTATTTTATTCAGTGCTTTAAGTCAGTGGAAAAAAATGGATTCCCTAGCACAAAGTAAAAAGCAAACATTTTTGTCCAGGATTTGAACTTGAATTGCTGATTCTATTTTCATTGATGATAACCATTATGCCGTGTTAAGAAATATAAAGGCAAGATTAGATAGGATGATGAAAAAGGCTATTTAGCAATTATGAATTGAGGTACGGATGATCATGTGTAGAGGAGATGTAGGGTCACCAAACCTTTAATATGAGCAACACTTGAAAAAGATTAAAGGGTATAGCAGTTCAAATATTTTGACTATAGCAACTAAGATGAGGACAATAGTTTGAATAAATCAGTTTATAATAATTATAAAGTAATGGGTGCAGATATTGTTTTTGTCTTATCGGCAAGGCTTCTTTCCTAATTTGATTGTTTTCTATTTGAAAGCAAAGAAAGAATCTTCTGAGATGTTTAATCCTTCTTTGTATAATTGTAAAACTTATTTAAAGAACATATCAAAATCTTTGTGAAAATTATATTTTAGAAAGATTTTGAATATTACTAACTTTTTAGAACTTATTAAAATTTGAATGAATATATTTGTATTTATAGTAAACCCCTGCGGACTTGAACCTTGCAAGAATGGAGCTAAATGTTTTAATGACCGAGAGAAATTCAGATGTGTTTGCACTGCTGGTTTCATGGGACCAACTTGTATCAAACGTGAGTCTTACTGTATAATTTTCATTTTTCTTTTTTCATATTATATGTTCATTAACAAGGATATAGTAACTTAAAATTTATGATACATATCCTTTAATATGTTTCTTCTTATAGAACATAACAAATGAAAAAAAAAAGAAGATAGATTTATTAATGTTTACAGATATCACTTAGATACACTCACTGCTTGTCAATAAAGACCAAGTGAATTGCTTAAAAGCATCTTTGCTGTTATAGAGACTCATTCCAGAAATTTTCTTTTTCAAGATCTTTAACCTGAAAGTATATTTTTGTAAGAAAGTAATACTTTAGTTAATAGGAATACTTGATAAATAGAATTAATAATGTTGAATAGCAATACTTAAAACCCTTTAACTATGTGCAAACAAATGATTAATACTAAAGAGAATTATTAGGATTTGATATGAATACTTGAAACTCTTTAACTGTGTGCAAACAGATTATTATTATTAATGAGAATTATTTAGATTAAATAGGAATACTTGAAACCATTTAACTGTGTGCAAACAAATGAGTGCTAACAACTCGTTTAAAAATATTACTTAAAAATCATTCACTTATAAATCATATGTATATATAAAAACAGGATTTGGTATTAAATAACCCACAAGGATTGACATGTTGTAAAACAACAACCAACCAACCAGTTGACCAAATGTGTCTGAGGACTTCTTTTGGACATCAATCCCTGAGAAACATGAATGCATGTGCAGAGCCAGCAATCGTCATTATTGTTGTAATACAGTTAAAAAAACCACAAGCTAATTCTACCCCCCATGACTTCAGAGATCAAATTCATAAAGATTCATAGTGTAGTTTACTCCAGATTTGCTCATGATGCAGTTAAGAGCCAGAATTGGAGGCTCATTGAAAAATGGTTGATTTTCAGAAATTTTGAAAGAAAGTTAACTCTTTTTGAAAATACTTAGAATAATATTTTAAACCATACCCGAAGATAATAAAATGTGCTGAAAGTTGAATGAATGAAAATATGTATATTTGTTGTGGACACTGAGAAGTATTAAACCAAAAAAAAAGTAGTTAAAATTTCTTTTGAAATAGTGTTGGAACAGAAACATTTGCTCTATTTACAAGTCTAACTGAATCATGTATCCAGTGTACCTCAGAGATTGAATAAAGAGTGCTGTTCAAGTTTTTATTTAAGTTACTAGGTTCAACAAGCAGTACCTGAAAAGGGTTGAAGGACATCAGTTGAAATGTATACATGACAAATAATCATCTCAAAAATATAGACAGATAATGTAATATTCTAGCTTAGCTGGCAACAATAGAGTGGCAGATATTTCCATTCGTAGATAAGATCAACAAATTACCGGAAAAAAACAACGGAAGTATGTAAGTTCCGATAACTAGCCACAAACAGAAAAATACGTGAGGCAAAGATGATGTTCATACTTTCCGCATGGGACTTGAAAAGACAATGTAAGGTCTGTAAATTTAGACTGAAGGTAGATAGCTGCTGGTCACTCAAGCAAAGGGGAGAGGTCCGCTGGTCTCTCAAGCGAAGGGAGAGACCTGCGGGTCACTCAAGCAAACATGTCATGTGTGTTCTCCGGCCGTCGCTCTAATATATGTAAAGGGTCCCCGCCACAGAAGAAAGATATGTGCGAACTCTCTCTGACTATATTCCTACTTCACACACGTCACTGTCGAAGAATAAAAATATAAATTATATGTTTATATATCTACAAGTTTTTTGTTGTTTGTCTAGCGGTGCAAAATGCAACAGCAAAACAAAATCATTCTAGGAATGTTTAAAAACCTTTAAAACTGGTTCTTTGTCTAATCTGGGTGTGTAATATTTGCAAAAGTTAAAAAAAAATCTATTTGCAAAACTATGAGCATGCTTTTCCTCTATGTTAAAAAAATGAAACTTGAAAATAAACAAAAATCTTACTTAATAATTTCCTGATTGTATTGAAAAGGATGAAACTAAAAAATAACTATTGGTAAGTGGGATCAGAAAAAAACATTTATTTTTCCTTGGTCAATTGAATTGGTATATTTTTCATACTTTTAATAGTAGAAATGGGTTTCATATTCCCTTGTTTGATTATCATTTTTTGTAATATATCCAGTTATGTGCACAAGCTATTTTTATTTTGTAAAGAAAAGAATGACTTACTGCAGAACCCAAAACAGGTGAGAATGTGTTTCGCATGTGAAGCAAGAAAACATTCCTGAGGGTGAGGGTGCGATTTGTAGAATGTAAAGATACTCTCATGCAAATTTTGGCCAGTCTGGACAGAGATAAAAACCGCAGCGTCAGCATAGCTTTGTTTCTCATGTTGCAATGAGAAGAGAGTGAGAACTGACTTACGGTCGGACTTTGTTTTGTTACGACGATTACCAATCAAGCTTGTGAGTGAGAAGAGACTTGTTTTATTTTTTTTTATTTTTGATGACCAATTGGACTTGCCAGTGAAAGACAGACTCTTCTGGTGTGTCCGAGATTTCCGCTTGTGACGAGAAGGAAGCGAGCCTTTAAAAAAAATTTTTTTTGCTTCATATTTCATCAAAAAGAGATGGTTCAAAATTTTCCAGATTGTCAAATATTTCAAAATCTTCTTCCCAAAGTTTATAATCACAAGATATACATTGGTGACCAAATATTTTCATCCAAAAATTCTATAATTGGACCCACAAAATCTTTTTTTTTATAGTTGATTTTACTTTCTTTCAAATTTCTATAATTAATCTTATCTTATTCTATAAAAGGCATTCATTTCATTGTCAATTTGATTTCAGGCAGTACTGGTGTTTTTTTTTTGATATCCCTTTGAACAGCAAAAGGTGTTGGTATTTGACTCTTTGGCAAACCTGGCCATACAGATGGTAGATTTTTAGGGCAGTATTTTTCCATGAACTTCTATTGTATCAAAATTTGAAGGCCAATGTAGTTGGCAAATAAATATATTGTTTGTAACATTCAAATTGACGTTTGGAACAGATTTTCTCCATCACTCTCTCTCTCTCTCTCTCTCTCTCTCTCTCTCTCTCTCTAATCTTTGTTTTTTGGAAAATGAGAAATTGATTTTTTATTCATCTCACACAGTTTTGTTTAGCTGGCTTCTGTAATTTTTTTTGCAAGCAAATACACAACTTTTCTGGGGCATTGCTGGAAAATAGGTAAAATCTGAAATAATTCTTAAGCTCACTTATTTCATTTATTGCTTCAAGTAGGGGTAACTTTTCATGCCAAATTAATTATACTCTTAATCCCAACTTTCATTTCCTCTCATACCAATAAGTTAAACAGAAAGTTTAGAGGGTTTAATCCATTTTTAAAATTGATTTTTTTTTGTATTTTGGTTTTGATGTACATTGTAAAAGGTTTGTAAAATATTACAATAATCTTTTAATTAATTAATGAGTTAATTAAGTATCTAAATTTCTGGCACTTATCAACATAAGATCAGCTACTGCTGGCTCTCGTCCACAGTACTGTTCTCCAGGAAACATCTCTTGCTTCATTTTATAGATGGGGACTGGGGTTTTTGTCTGGTACCTGAGTTGCTTTGCAATATGAATACTAAGGAAAGCGGGCTTGATTGTTTTTTAACGAGCCTTATGATGGGGCAGTCTGCGCCTCTGCACTTTAATCTTGACCTTCTTGTTTCAAAAATTAATTTTGTATCAACTTGACAAAATAAATTAATATTTTAGAGCAACTTGGAAAAATGACTGAACGGCATTTTGTTTCAATTAAGTTCATTGAATTTTATCATATGATATTAAATTTATGTAAAAACATTTTTAAATGGTATTTTCATTAATTTGGTAATAAGAATATGAGATTTGGGTTTATTTAATGCTTCAATAGAAAATTAAAAAGATTAAAGTAAATATTAATTTTTGTTTATTTTACCTTAAAGAAAAAAACAATAAAAACATCATTCTATGAATGCATCTGTTCACCATGAATAACTACAATATTAGAGAAAAATTATTGAATTAATTTTGTGAAATGATAAGTAAAGTTGGCGACCATAGTCGAGGGTGACCCGAAGGCTCCCTTTTCGATAGCTACTACACCAAGGTGTAGGGTAGGGTGCTACTCTTTTTCCAGGATTGACCCACTACCCTTGATCCATACCTTATAATGCTGAGTGTTAAGCAAAGAGGCATCAAGTACCATATTTTGAGTCTTTAGTATGACTCGACTGGGGATTGAACCCAGGTCTCCCGGGCCATTGGTAACACTCTAACCGTTATGCCAATGGTAAAATAATAATAGTAATTTATTTTTACTAAATTTTAAAGCATAGAAAAATGCCTTTGAAAAGACATGTTTGTTAAAAACTAAACATTAACTTTATGTAATTTTGTTTATTAATGTTTTTTTTTTCTTTAATTTCTATTTGTAAATCATTATAGTTAACTCAAAAAGAAAATGTGGTAAAAAATCATAATTTTACTTTAGAAACTAATATACAGGATGTAAAAAAGGGATTATGTTTTTCAATTGTAAGTGTTTGCTGTTTTTTTAACAACATTGAATAAACTTTTAAGAAAGTAAATCTACCTCTTATGAACTTAGAGATCAGCTCTGATCATATTTGCCAGACCATTTGTTACATCAGAGTCATTTGTACTTTAAAGAAAACTCAATATCTTACTCTATTTTGATAGAAATTGCTTTATTTTTGCCTGAAATGGGATACTATACTTTGTGATGACATCTAGTGCTCATGAATGATCCCCATACTCAATTTTTATTAACCAGTTTTGTAACTGGATGTCTTGTGAATCTTCATATCAAAAAATAGATTAATGTTATTAGAGTAAGATGATAACATAATACCCACAACACAAATACAAAACCAGAAGACTCTAATGTTAATGCAAATTGCTAGAGATAGATTTCTTTTATTGATATTATATACTAATTTCATAGAAATTCAAATATCTTTTAATATTTCCATAAAATTTGGTTCACCTCTCATATATTTTTTTTTATAAAAATTGTTAGTGAATTATCAAAAAATTCTCAATCACCATTACAAATTTTTGTTCTACTTCAAAAATAAATAAACCTTTAATAAAAAAAAAAGTAGTAATACATGTAAATAAATTGTAGTTGTCTCAATTAATCCATGTTTTTAAAACATGGATTAATTTAAATTTTGTATTTAGCTTCATGACTCATTTATCATTCAGCCAATCCATGTGGATTGAAACCCTGCAAGAATGGAGCCAAATGTAGAAATGATGGAAATGAATTCATCTGCACATGCAAACCTGGATTTATGGGAAATACTTGCATTGAACGTAAGTCAGTTTTTATTATCTATTTTGGATAATTTTGGCTGGCTACAAATTATTTGTGATTTAAAACAAATAATAAAATCTTAACATCTACTTTTATAGCAAATCCCTGTGGACTGGAGCCTTGTAAAAATGGTGCTAAGTGTTTTAATGATAAAGATACCTTCAGATGTGAATGTCCTGCTGGTTTCATGGGAAGAACTTGTGTTGAACGTGAGTTTCATTATTTATTGCTTCCTTTTCGATTTATTGACTGAAGCCTTCAAAAAATAAAACTAAATGTAAAAATAGTTAAAATTCAATGTTAAAATCAATAAGAAATTATGTATTTAACAAAACCTTCTGCCAAGAGCTGGATGCAACACATAGTCAATGTTTAAGCAAAATACAACTGAGGGTTTAGGTGTTCTTTGA
Organism: Sepioteuthis lessoniana; assembly: GCA_963585895.1. Lineage (NCBI taxonomy): Eukaryota > Metazoa > Mollusca > Cephalopoda > Myopsida > Loliginidae > Sepioteuthis > Sepioteuthis lessoniana. Next base: position 58,546,444 of record OY757921.1, read on the forward strand.
ATTCTACTAAAAGGAGATGGGTTTCTTGATTTGCTCTATCTTTCAATGGCTGGGTACAAGTTGACAAGTGTTTCTGTGGACAGTGAGCAAGGAATCATTTTAATATACAGGAAGAACTTGTTTCTACAAGAACAAAGAAACTACTCTGCATGTTATGTCCATCATTCATTTAATTTACTTGCATGGCTTCAGAAAAGGAATTGAGAGAATAGAGTAACCTAACAATTAAAGCAAGTTATATTTTTATGTTTCTCTTCTCCTATATGATGATTAGCCATCACTGATATATCAGTTGTCAATGACTATGCTACAAAATCAAGACATATATTTAAAACCTTATGGAATATCTGATGAAATATATTGCTAACTATATTTTAATAGTCTGAAACTTATTTTAGTTTTGCAAACATAGTATACTAAAGCCACCTGAATCTTTAAATGTTATTTAGCATTAAAATAACATCAGAAATAAGTCATTTAATCAAGAGGTATTTCAATAGAAAAAATTCTCTTTATTGAATAACAGACCCATTTATAAAAGCTTTTCCATATATCCAGCAAATCCTTGTGGTCTTAAGCCATGCAAGAATGGTGCTAAGTGTTTCAATGATGGAGAGAAATTCAGATGTGTATGTACAGCTAGTTTCATGGGACCAACTTGTATTGAATGTGAGTATCATTTTGTATAAATTAAAATTCTTAGTGATGACTTTAGAAAGTATGACAGGGTACTTTAAAGATTTCAGCCCACCTCTATAAACACTTTTGTCCCTGGCTGCACATATTTTAGTGTAATAATACATATGTGCTTATGTGCAAACATATATATGCGTATAGGCATAGCATATTTATGTGTACATGCATGTGGGTGCGAGTCTATTTGAATGGATGTATGCGGGCATATGTAGCAAATATGTATCCAAGTAGATGTGTGTGTATGATAGCATAAAAAATATATGGAAGTTAGCATATTTTGATAGATGATAAAATAGAAAAAGAAAAATTTCTCAATGAGGATGAAAGGGTTGATTTTTTTAAAAGTCTGTAATAAACAGAAGTCTTTAGCACTAGTATGGTCTGAAGTCAAGAGACAAGGATATCATTTTCTAAAATACTTTAGTTCGGGGGAATCCTTGCTAGAAAATCAGTTTCCTTTTCTGGAAGTCAAGGTAGTAATCAGGAGTTAGATCTTTGGCGACCTGACCAGTAATGGTTAGGTTGATCATTGAACTACAGTTCTTTCTCTGCCTACTGTCCATGTTGGCAGTAGACAAAGCAGAAGGAGTCTGAGTCTAGGGTAGCAAACAGCTGTACCCTACTGGGCTATGGCAGTCTTTAAGTTTCTTGGACTGTAGTAGCCACCATCTAGCTGTCTCTTCACTTTTAGATACATCTTTGGTGTTTTGCTGGAATCTTGTGAGGCATAGTTTCCCTTGGGTTGACTGCGTTGGTGTTCTTCACAACTGATCTCCTTTCTGTCCATGCATTTTTGATCACAGAAAGTGATAAGGTTGCTTGATGAAGTCACTGAAGTGATGAACATGTCAATAGCCAATAGTTATATCAAAATAATTCTTCAACAAAAAAACAAAGTCAACACAAGTTAGAAATGTAACAACTTTTTTGTTTGTATCATTTATTGTATACAGCAGTTTTAACCCTTCTCATTACTGCCTTAGCTGACTGATTCAGGAGTCTGCAACACAGTTGTAATTGTCTAGTAGTAAGTGAAGACTTTAGTATTTGAAGGCTAGCATAAGGTCTCTGTCTCAGGAGGTATCTCAATGTTTGTGTCCTTTTCCATCCAAGTCTTATTATTCTAATTTTTTTTTACAAAAATAGCCTTTCAAAATTTGGGGAATTGTCTGACCTCTATTTAATGGTTGAAGAGCTGGGTCCACTCTCTCAACTCCAACCTATTTTAATTTGTATCTCTCACTCATACTTAGTACAAGTAGGGTCTTAGAACTCTCTTATTCCTCCTACCTTCTCTATATTCAACCTAGCCAACATCCTCCTGAGCTGATACAACTGTCTCTCATCATAAATCTGGTTTTCAGAATGTCCAAGTGAAGAGTAGGTGTGGGGGCAGTATGTAATTTGGTTATTTCAGTAGATTGCTCTCTAAATTATTCCCACCACAAATACAACACAAAACTTTACAATCGCGCAAAAGAAATGGAATAGAATACAAAGAACATCAAACAACAAACAATTTAATATGCATATAACAGAATATTAAAAACAAAATACATGATGTGTATATGGCCTTTTGGAAAATAAAGTTTGACAAAAGGAAAATAAATTTGTTTAAAGATGTGTGTATGGTCATGTTATCTAAGTCCGTAAATAAGTCGTTCTTACTTACATTAAGTTTATAGCGGGTTTTATGATTGTGGCGACAGTGTGTCACGTTGATGAAAGAAAGTTTGTCGGGTTTTCCTTTTGAATATAATTCTCGGCCATTTGAAGAGAGTTCATGAACTTTAGTTGAGGAAGGAAAGGAATTTGTCGGAATATATCGGCTACTGCTTTACTGGCTTAGTGGCTTGTCTTCATTTGAGTGTAAGCTTGTGTCTTGTGTGTATGGCTCCCTAACTCTGTGTTATTTATATCCTACAGGTGGATCAAAGAATCGTCCTAAAATTTTGGCGCGTAGACATTTATTGACCAATCAGATTTGTATTTTACTATTTTATTTTCGAGCCTAAATATTTTCTGTTAGTTCACTTCCGATCCTAATTTTCTAGAATGTTCTATTCTATGTTTTTAGCTGATTGGTTGAAAAATATAAAAATGTAATTTAAATGCTAATGCGGTTTTGATCCTAAATTTCTAGAATGTTCTTAAGTATGTTTTTATTGCTTATTTTAAAACTAGAAAAAAATGTGTATCCTATATAGGTCCTGAAATATCAAGCAAAAATTATTTTCTTATTTAGACTGCCCACCACTGACATTTCCCAATGAAAATAATCCTGTTCCTCCCTGATAATTTTAGAGACAATCCAGATGGCCCTTCTTGCCTGTTAAGCCATTTTACCTTTTTCGTTTCCAAATATTTTCTTTGTCTTTTCATTAGCTTTTCACTTGATTCGCTTACTTTCAATTCCTGAATCAATTCCTTTCAGACTCTTGTGTCCTACATAAGTGGGTTGCCAGGGGAGGTGGCAGTTCTACAGATAAACTAGTGGTAAGGGAGGACCATATCAGTTGGGTTTGCCCATCATCCACTATAATTGATCACAAGAAGTGTTAGTCTGAGAAACCAGAGTTAGGGTCAGCTTGACTTAGGCTGAAGAGTTTTACACATGCCATCCCATGGTTGGATTGAGAGAATTTGTCATCAATAAAAATATTCATAAGGTTTTATTTTTAATTTCATTTTCTTTCTTTTTTTATTTGTGGACATGACCTGCAGATTGTATGCTTTTGTGACGGCAAAATTATTAAAATCCCAAGACGGGAATTTATTTTTCGCACGTGTGAAGATGGGGCAGTCTGGCACTTGATCCCTTATAGAATAAGTCCTTGTTCAGAGTCTTTTCTCGGGCACATAGGAACTGGCATATTATGTGGGGGTTAATTTGGGGCTAGACTAACCGCCGCTGGCAAGGGGTTTCCAAATTTCACATTACACACACACCCACCAGGCCACTAGCTCTTCCTACCCCTAGATTTATGGAAGGTATGGACCTCTAGGTTTTGATATAATAATATTGATTATAGTAATAGACAACTCCAGTTTCCTGTATAATATTTTTAAAGGAAAGAATAGGACAATTTAGGCGAGAATAACATGAGGCGAAAAAAGCTGAAAAAGAATATGAAACAGACAACTTGACAGTGGACAACACAATGAACAAACTTCAACACGTGGGGACATTATAATATAACAATCTTTTTAATACACACGCGGACACACATATTCAAAGTGTCGGCTATATTATCAGCGGATAACACATAACTATAAATGTCTTTCTTCCTTTTTTTTCCTTTTCTTTAGTCTTTCTTTAAATTGAGAGAGAGAGAATATGTAATTGCAGTTTTAGGACGAGTGGAGGGAGAAGACCGGTTCCTTCTGAGAATATTTTCTTTAATGGGTTAGCGGGATTCAAGGGAGCTCGGCTTGAGGCGTCTGCTATTTTTGTCCAGAGCTCTATTTCGTTTCTTTACCCAGAGTTTGGCATCAGATCCCGCGTCCTCTCACGGCGACCTCATCTTCAAAACTGATTTTCTTATTCCCGATTTCCGCTGACAAAAAAGGGGGCTATTTCTGTTTTAGGATTCTAGCCAATCATTTAGCCTTTTTTCTCCCTTTCCCTGGTCACAGAGGGCAAACATCTGTTGGCTTTCATTCTGTAGGCGATCCATTCGGACTACTATCTCTTTCACCCGAGTGAGGTTGCAGAGTACAGATAGCCTGACCCACATTTTTTTCTTCCTTCAACGTCCGGCCGAAGTTGACCTACATTCTTTATTTCTCTTTTAAGGGTCAATCTTTGGCGGCCTGCTAATCCAAACACGGAGGGTAGTAGAAATTCCTTATTTCTCTTCTCTCAGTAGTAGACCATGTGACACTTTCAACCAAAACTTGTTGTGATACTTAACATTGCGGCTTGCCCAGTTTCACCTGCTGAATGATCAAGTTCACATTACTTTGTTGTTAAGTAAAATTTAATTGGTTGAAGGTTTTGGATAAAACCTTAAAAGTCATAGGTCATCTCCACAAAGAAAAAAATAAGACAAAAATGAATTTCAGAATACACAGTAGTCATTTTTATTTACGACAATTTCTCTTTTGATTGTTGTTGATTATCTGCAGTATTCTCCAAAAATCTGATTGGTTTTCTGCATCTATTTCTCTAAACTGAAAATCAGGATCAAATTTTATAGCAAACAGGTTCTATACTTCTAATAAAAAAACAATGCCTTAATATGAGTGAAAGTGATGACAATGCAGAACTACTCTCTCTATAAAATCGGAAAAATTTCACAAACATTAGACACCTGGTACTTATATAAAGAAAATTATTTCACTATATATATAAAAAAAGATAATAAAAATATTAACATTTTTATTGAATGGCATATCTATCAATTTGTTTCCATATTTTCTGCCATCTTTTAGGTAATTTTATAATTTCATTTCTTAGTACTTTTTATCTTTGTCAGTGCCTTTTTGCATTTTTCCAATAAATTCAATTATTTTTCATTAAGAGAATATTAAAAAGACAGAAATAAATAATTATTCCAAGGTGCAATTTTGAGTAAATATGGTAGATGAGTGAAAACTTTCCAATCAAGCTAACAAATTTTACCTGGTTCCTCAAGAACCATACAGTCTAGTGTAGGGATACAACTAATAATTATCTCCTTTGGGTAATTTGCATTTCCACCTGGATCTCTTGGGTGTCACATGACTGTCCCTAAACTTTATCATAACCTATTTGCCTCTGTTCTTTGAACAGTAGAGACATTGTCTCTAATTACCAAGTAGCAGTGGCATCACATAGCCACATTATCTACACTCTTCAATTAAGCTTTTTTTTTTTGATTTTGTACCCCTTCTACATACTGATTGTTCATGGTACATTATGTGCATGATTCTACCATTGGACATATTTATGTATTCTTTCCTTGTAATACTACTGATACGTATATATAAATGGATAAATGTATTGTATGTGTAATTTAGTTTATTCTATCTTTTCTTCCAATTTGTTCAGAACTGGTATATCATGCATATACTAATGCTAATAGTGGAGACTTGACTAAATATCTTTTTATTCTATCAAGGATCATCCTAATGAAATTTTGTATTCATTCTTGTATGTAATTCCAGACAATTTTTTGCCAGTTGCTCATTTAGTCTTATTACTACTTGTTTGAATTGTTTAATTCTCCTTCAGATGATTAGAGTAACTGACTCCTTTTGAGCTCCATCTTATAAGTACAAACAACATCATATTGTTTGAATAAAAAATGATCTTTATTATATATTTAATGATGGTTCTTTTCACTTGCTGCTTTCAATGGGTCTAATTAGGAGCAGGACTTGTTTGAATCTCTATAAGAAGCTTATTTAGCTTATCATCTTGTTTGAATGAAAACTGATCTTTATTATATATTTAATGATGGTTCTTTTCACTTGTCCAACAACTTCTTGTATTCTATGTTGTTGTGAACTATCCACTTTTCCTCATTTTTCACAATTTGATCTTAAAAATGGAACATTTTCCTAATGTGTCAGCATTAAATGTCAATTTATGTGAAAATGAGACAATCAAGCTAGTGAAAATGATTTTCATTCAGTCAGAAATCTCCATTTTTGAAATGTTCAATCAGTACATTTTCTATGAGATGCACAAATCTTGTTTGAGTGTGTTTTTAGCTTTCTTTATATAAAATAGGTTTAATCCCAGGTCGAGTCATACCAAAGACTATAAAATGGTACTTGATGCTACCTTGCTTAACACTCAGCATTATAAGCTAAGGATCAAGGGTAAAGTGGAGCAATTCAGGGAAAGGAGTAAGCACCCTCCCCTACACCTTGGTGTAGTAGCTATTGAAAAGGGAGCCTTTGGGCCACCCTCGACTACAGTCGCCAACTTTACTGATATAAAATAGCATAATATTGCAAAAACGTTTCTTATTAATAATCAGAATCAATTTAAGAAAATACCAATACTGATAAATTTGAAAAAATCATTTGTGCTGATATATCAGTCATCATATTTGAATTAAAGCTGATCTCTTTAACTGATATAAGAAATAAATCTTCCTAATGCCATTCAAATACAATGACAACAACAATAACAAGAGAATTAACTTGTTGGTCAATCTTAAATCATTTTCTTTAAAGAAAATGATGTTTTGGACTTTTCTTACTAACTTAATATTTGATAATATGTTGGTATTAATTGATGTTTTTAGTTGTGTGGGTGGTTATCCACTTTTACATTATTTCATCAAATGATTTGAGAATAATAGTCTCATTTTTTTTTTAATGTTAAACTTTATAGATTGAATTTTGAATTATCAGTATTATCCAGGCTTTTGTTATTAAAAGGGATTTCAATGAAGTAAATACAATTGTTAGTTTTTGATATTTTAATGTTTAAATTTCATTTTATTTATCTCCTAGTCAATCCTTGTGGATTGAAACCCTGCAAGAATGGAGCCAAATGTAGAAATGATGGAAATGAATTCATCTGCACATGCAAACCTGGATTTATGGGAAATACTTGCATTGAACGTGAGTCAGATTTTATTATCTATTTTGGATAATTCCGGCTTTATTGATTAATTTGGCTGGCCATGAATTATTTGTGATTTAAACCAATAAAAAAAAATCATAATGTTTACTTTTATAGCAAATCCTTGTGGACTGGAGCCTTGTAAAAATGGTGCTAAGTGTTTTAATGATAAAGATACCTTCAGATGTGAATGTCCTGCTGGTTTCATGGGAAAAACTTGTGTTGAACGTGAGTTTCATTATCTATCGACTTCTTTTTATGATGTTTATCATTATTTATTGAACTTTAAATTATTAGTATTTTATTTATCTTATCAATTGAAATTCAAATGATACAATGATTATTGGTATGGAAAATTGAATTAACATATCACTCACTCAGTCCTGGGCCTGACTAATAGAACAACAACTTTTTGGCAAAATTTGACTTTATTCATCAACATTGTCTCCTTCTAGGGTGATACACTGATTCCAATACTTCTCTAACAATTTGAGGCCTTTTTTGTAGAACGATTTGTCTTTGGCCTCAAAATATGCTTCAGTTTCTGATATCACTTCTTCATTGGAGCCAAATTTTTTTCCATGGGGCATTCCTTTGAGGTCTGCAAACAGCCAGTAGTCTATAGGGCCAAATTGAGAGAATAGGGTGGGTACGGAAGCAATTCTAAATCCAATTCATGTAGTTTTGCCATCGTTGCAATTGACTTGTGACACGGTGCATTGTCTTGGTGAAAGAGCACATTCATTTTTTATTTAGGGCTGATTTTTGGCAATTTCTTCCTTTAAATGCACCAATAACACTATATAATATTCGCTACTGATGGTTTCTTCTTTCTCAAAGTAATTGATGAACAAAATACCTTGTGCATCCCATAATACAGAGGCCAAAACCTTGTCTGCTGATGTTTGCCTCTTTGGTTGCTTTGGACAGCTTTCACCTGTTGCTGTTCACTCAGCTGACAGCCAATTTGACTCTAGTGTGAAATGGTGGATCCATGTTTCATCCATTGTCACATATTTATGCAAAAACTTCTTTTTGTTGTGTTGAAACAGTTGCAAACAATGCTCTGAATCGTCACATTATTGTTTTTAATTGACTGTGAGCAAACATAGCACCCACTTTGAACACAATTTTCTCATTGACAAATGTTCATGCAAAATAGTGAGTACACTGCCTTTTGATATCTTCAACTCTGCTGCTATCACACACAACTTAAATTTATGAACGACAAAAACGAGTTTGTGGAGTTTTTTGGTGTTTTCCTTTATAACTGCCAAATTTGGTTGACCTGAGCATTCAGCATCATTTGTGTCTGTACAACCAAGTAAGCATACCACCTTTTAACTCTTGTTTCCAATGGAGCAGAGTCTGAATAACACTTATCAAGCCATTGCTTTGCTTGAACAGTATTTTTCCCCTCAGAAAGCAATGCTTTATCAACACACGAAATTCAGATTTTTCCATTGCTTTGAAAATTTGCAACAGTATCCTCACTTAAATAACTGTAATTTGTAAGCTAATAATTCAATTGGGCTCAAATTTTGGCACATGCCATTTGAAGGTTATTACTTTATAAAAATCATATAGATTTTTTATTAGTCACGCCATCTATATGTCAGGTCCAAGATTTATTGAGTGATGTGTTAGTGACTGAGTTCAAGTGATAGCAATTGTTCTTTTGCATTCCATTTTTTGCTTTGTGTTCAGCAAACCAAATGAGCATTGAGTCATTGTTTCTGCAGAATTTGTTTTCTGGTGTCAAATATACACTGTTCTGTTGGTGAGGCTTGGAATATGTTAGTTGTATCTCCTGGAGAGGGGAAAACACCACTCCTCCACACACACACACACACACACACACATTCACACAACAAAAGGAATGTCCTGTTTATGACAGGAAACTGCATCCAGTGGTAAGGCTGTGTGCAAGCAAATGATTATTATTATTAAATAGGAATAGTTACTTGAAATTATCAATTGTATATAGATTATTTGTGTTAGATAGGAATACTTGATACCATATACCTGTGTCCATCAAATGATTATTATTGTAGACAAAAAAAATGTGATTAAAAAATTATTGCAAGGTAATGTTAAAAAAAAATAGTCATGATTATAATCAAATATTTAGAAATGAGTACAATTTTGGCATTAAATTATTCATAAGGAGTTGATATACCATTAACTAACCAAATCAAACCAAACCAAATTGTCTATCTAATACACTAGAAGGGATATATATATTGATAATGTAGATTGCTATATATATATAAAGTATGCTCAATATATATATATATGTATTTAAGAGCTTATAAGACCATAGCTATACATACTTATAGATAAGTTTACACACAGTTGAAATTATATGAATATGTTAAACTAGATTTAAATGTTCTAAATAATGGTTGATGAGGATAATGCATTTTAATTGACACCAGAAAGATAACTTCTTTAAAATGAGATTCATGCAAAATATTTTTGCTCAGAATACACCAACTGTATGCTTTACAAAAGGGTAAGAACCCCTCTCTTCTAAAAAGGTGTATCTTGGATAGGACACTAAACTGCATATGGTGGTGAGGCTCCTATTCTGGAGTTTTGGAGTACCCCTTTATTAACATTACTCCCAGGTCCATTCTGACCCAGTGTGGTTGTACCATGATGGGAATCAAATAGATCTGTTTGAAAATTATTAGTACTGGATAGGAATACATGAAACCATAACTATGTGCAAACAAATGATTATACAAAAAAAAAGCACAACTTAAAAAAAAGCAATGAAATGTCATTATTATACATACTGGCATCTGAAATTTCTGAAAGATATGAAAGTTTCATATTTGAGATCTTTTGTTGTTGTTTAGTAGAAAATTATTAGACATGCACGTATATAAGCAAATATGTTTTAGGAGACTATGTGCCATGTACTATTCAGTGGTATCATGTTTGATAAGATTAGCCTCTAAGACATTACATGGGTGAAAAAATGAGATTTTTTATGCCTCATTCTTAAATATTGCTTTGGTAACACCATCTAATCTTCATTAGCAGACAAGCACAAATGAAGGAAATTACTCTCAGGGTGACTGTAGCAGTAGAGGGAGAATATATCATTCACTTGACAAACAATGATTAATAACCTGGAACTGAACCCAGCTATAATGTGCATTTGTAATAGATATTTCAACAGCCTGCAAGGATTGTGTATTCATCAGGCATGGTCGTTTAAGTAACAAAATTTTCTGATCATTCAAGTGAAATTTTGAGCAGGACAAGAATTTAGTGGCTTACAGGTAAGCAGAGAGCTATATGGTCATATCATGATCAGGAACGTTCATTGATATTTGCCAACTATCTCAAAGGTCTCTCTAGTCAACAGATAGGGTCATTTTGTAATATCATGATCTTTCAAGCAAAGGTTACTGAATGAGAACATGATGATATCAATAGAAGATGACTTTAAACTTCCATGGAAATTATACACTACTTAATATTACATCATTAAAGGAAATAAGAGATAAGGAGTTGCATGACACAGTAAATAAGGAAAAATAATACTCTCTTTGGTGGCCAAAGCAGTTTGTGGTGCCAAAGGTAACAGCCATTGAAACTGAGGTATCACCTCTGGTTGGTGGCTGATAAAGACAGGATAAAGCATGTGCAATTTTATGTTTATGTAGAAAAATACTTTGATAACATCATCTAGTGGTCATTAGCAGATATTCTCCAGATAGATTCATGCTTTTCTGAAGGGTATTAGTATGAATTAAATGTAAGTGGCCTTATATAAAATTTGAACTGAGCTCATTAATTCTATTCTCTGTGATGATGACTGCCATATGTCTCTTGATTTTGGTGAAAAAACAAAACCTGTAGCTGGGGTCTCTAAAACTGTTCAATGTTGCCTTAAACTTCAATTCAGGAACTCCTGCACTGATACCAAGGCCACACTGTATTGGCCTTCTACCTTTCTTGGAGAACATTTGTCTGATGAGTGTGATTTTTTTTAAATGCATCAACAGTCTGTAACAGAAGACAAAGAGACTGTGAGGTAGCAAAAATTTGCCTGCCGGCATTTGAGTAATTCTTTATCCAATATTTTGTTTGAAAAGATTATTTTTTGCATATCTTTTTTTCTTTGTTTACACACACACACACACACACACACACATATATATATATATATATATATATATATATATATATTGTGCTCAATGTTGTGTGTGTCACATGTTATTCATGGAATTTCTAATGAATTGTAAATGACAAGATAAATAAAATGCTCTATAATTAGTATTTAATTGTTATCTCCTGTGAGAAATTATAATGATTGGGTTCATGCAACTGCCACTTTTATTAAATTGAAAATTGGGAATTGTGTTATTCTTTAAGTTATGACATTTTAACACCCTTGGACAAATAAAAATCTTTTTCCTTTGACATTTTTACTATGTTACTATAACATACACGGAGAAATCAAGTCATCACACACACATTCACACATATACTAAAAAACTCTTACACACCCACATATGTACACTTAATCAATTACAAATACATTTTCATACACATATATTGTTGAAAGGAGAGGCTTAATGCATGGGCTACTGTTGATTTTCTATACAACCCTGCCAAAGTCTGAGTCTAGATCCAGACACAAATCCATGGTCTCATTAATTTAATGGATATCATTATATAGTAATGATATCTAAAGTAAAAGTAAAATTGGAAACCTTAGTTGAGGGTCACCTGAAGGCTTCCTTTTCAATAGCTACAACACTGAGGCGTAGGAGAGAGTGGTACTCCATTTCCTGGATTGCTCCACTTTACCCTTGATCCTTACCTTATAATGCTGAGTGTTAAGCATGGTGGCATCAAGTACCATTTTTTGAGTCTTTGGTATGACTCGACCTGAGATTGAACCCCAGTCTCATGGACCATTGGCAAACACTCTACTCATTAGGCCAATGATCTGGTACCTAATGATATTTAATTTTTTGAAATTGTAATTAAATAATTATTGAGAAAGTATATTACAAGTAAAATGGGTAACAACATTTTCAAGTCAACTTGTTTCTCATCAAGAGAGGAATTTTGATTCATCAAATATTCTATAACAGATAAAACATATTTTGTTACTGTCAGAAAAGAATTTATTTACATAATATTAGCATAAAATGAAAAGTTACTTGAAATTCAAACTTGATAAGGTTTTCTTGTAACTGTTCTGAGAGTGATTGGTGAGGGAAGAATATATTTTGACTTTTTTCCAGGGGTCCCTCTGCCAAAACTTATATGTATTATTTATGTGCCTGTTCATAATATGAAAAACTGTACAGTAGATCTTCTTTAACCTTTCACATTGACAGTCTTCCATATAACATTACCCAGGTCTATACTCACATCTAGAAGTCTGTATTTATCCAACCCCTTCACCATAAACAGGATGTAATACAAAGTCAATTTTTAAGTGGATTAAAACTAGTTTGAATTCAGTTTTCTTTCTCCTAGATGGGTTACATAACAAAGGCTAAACAACCCAGTCTTCTTTACTATTTACTGAACTTGGGATGGTTAGAAACAGATTCCTGCTTTTTTCCGAGGATGTTAGTGTAATATGAAATGCAAACAGCCTCATCCAGAATTTGAACTAAGATCCCCTTATTCGTTAAATGATATATAGATTGATGGAATAGATTGATGGACTCACAAGACTAACAAATGGTTTTTAGCGTATTTGGTGCAAAATTACAAAATCGGAATGTAGTTTTTCAATTCATTTTATCACATTTAAGAAATAATCTTGAGAAAATTTAACAAATGCATTTAAATGGCTTTGTTTTGTAATATAATATATTAATATAATAACAAATACCTGAATGAGTAAAAAGTTTTGCAATATCTTAGTACATGCTAATTTGTGGTGCATATATCATGTGACTGAAGTAGTTCAAGCTGTGGAAGGTACCTGCTGTGGTTGATAGTATTGTGGTAGTTGGTGTGCTGACATGTTGTACATTAGTTCACTGCATGTGTGATTTGAAAACTATACAGATTAAAATGCAATATTTTCTACTTTGGCAACTTATACATTACAAGTTCAAATTGGGTCATAACACTTCATGAGAAAACAAAAACATTTGTTGTGCAAAAGGTGCAGACATAGTTGATAACAGTTTGGTAACCAGATGGGTGAAGAAATTTTGCACCAGTTATAAGGAGCGTGATAATCAGGCAAGGTTAACTTGGCCTCAAACCGTAGATTCAAAAGCAGCACTCCAAGCCATATAGGCAAATCTGGCCATTAGTACTTGCAGATTGGTTGGGTGTTTGGGTTTTATGGCATATTAACCTTTGTAGGTTATTTAATACCAAATCCATTTTTATACAAATAATCAGTTCTATTTAAAACAATTCAGTTTAGCATGAGTACACAGTTTAATTGTCAAAAACATTTCTATTTCAAGTTATTCAGTCTAGTGAAACAGTTCTAATTTAAATGTCATAACAGTTCAAGTAATTCAGTTTAGCATAAGTACACTGTTTAGTTCTATTTAACCCATAGATAGGGCCCTATCTGGTGTTACCACTCCGGGCCTGAGTAGACCTGGGAGCAATTGCAATGAAGGAGTTCTCCACATTCTCCAAAGCACCAGCATCACTGGCACCTCACCATCAGATTGTTTAGTGTTATATCCAGGACACTCATTGGAGGGGGTCTTACTCCTCTGCAACAGTGCAGTTAGTGTATTCTACAGCCCCAGATGACTGGACAAAGTACTTGCAGAGTATCAGACTAGCTCAATATACTCCAGTGTGGTTTGTCACCTTCATCCAAAGCTGCTAAATTATATTTCATATTACAATAATATTGCAGAACTTTTGACTCACTCTAGTATATTCTGTATTGTGTTTTCCTATATATTAACATTGCATTTTGTTTTTTGATTTTAGCAAATCCTTGCGGTCTGAAACCATGTAAGAATGGAGGTGAATGTGTTAACAGAGGAACAGAATTTTTCTGCAAGTGTCAACCTGGATTCATGGGAAAAACCTGCTTTGAATGTAGGTCAAATTTTGATACCTATATTACTTATATTGATATCTTTTTTTACGCTCTATTAATTTTTACTAGAATTCTTGTATTCATTTTGCTACTATCCTGGTAAAAACTTGTAATGAATGTAAGTCAGAATTTAAAATCTTATTAAGCAAAGCCATAGATGCTAATAAGTTCTATGTTAGTATTGTTTAAGTTGGCTGTAGACCTTGACTTTGAGAATGTCTTCTTGGGAAGCCAAACTCTGTGGGGGTTCTTTTACTGTCTGTATTGAATCTTTGTATTGAGCAGGCAAAACAATGAACTGTCTAATTAAAATAAGATGATCAATTTATCTTGGAAAGAGAATCAATGTATTAACTCTACTCATAAATTAATTGCAGCCCGGCTTGTATGTATCTACCTAACCCCTCTGTCATGGGTTGGGTATGATGCAAGGTCAATTTTTCTGTATAGTAAAGTTGGTTGAAATTCAGAGTTTTCTTTCTCTTAGACTGCTTACCTAACTAAAGTTAAAGAACCCAATCTGTCCTACTATTTATCCATAGTTGGAGAAGCTTAGAAAGATGAATTCATGCCCTTCTCAAGGGCATTAGCTCAAAGTGAAATGCAAAATGTCCAGGAGTTGAGGTTGGGTCACTGATACCATTTTCCATTACAATAACTGCTACATTAAGTGTGCCTTTTGAATTTGAAGTTAGGATATTAAAAATTACAATTTTTTATTGAATGAAAACAAAAACACAAGTTGATTGTATGATAACTGTGCTTGAATTAAGAAGCATTGAATTGTAACAAAATATTTTTGACATTTACAGTAGAATGTTTTAAATATGAGTACATTAAACAATTTAGAAAGCCATGAGAAGGAAAGGGAGCACCCAGAGGTGGAGAGAAGGAAAGGGAGCACTCAGAGGAGGAGAGAAGGAGGAGATTACTCTATAGGGTGGAAATAACTATAAAAAGAAGACTAATATAAACATGCAAAAAAGAATGTGTCTTTCCAGGTGATCTGAACAGTCATGACATTTATGGATCCTAACCCATGATGATGATAATGAGGCAGTAATAAAATACATTTGACATTTACAGTAAAATTTGTTATTTCCTGTTTTAAAATATGAGAACATTAAATCATCTTTGACTTTTTTGAATCTACAAGGCACAGTGTCTTTTTATTTCCTTAGATGCAGTGATGAATTAAACCATATAAAAATTGTCCATTACTGTACTATTTAACCAAAATAATAGTCACCATAGAGACAAAGACAGTAAAAGTAAATTGGAATGAATTTAAAATAAATTTAGCTTATTTTGGCTCGACACCAGAAATACCAGACATCTAATAAGAAATGAACTCACTCACTATAGTCTTCTCATAGCCTAGCTTGATAATTGTGGAATTTAAACCTGCAACTAGAGATTATTTCTTTTATTCCTTTAGTTTGGTTTAGTTTTTCTAAAAACATTGGAACCTTGAAATAGAAATATGACAAAATGTTGTCTTATTTTGGTAAAAAAAAATCAATATTATGACAAAGAGCAAATGATATAAATCAAAGGCAAAACATTTGGTGCGTCAGTTACTTTCTTTAATGGCCTTAAAGTCATTATCTCCAAAGGATTCCTTGAATTGAAATAAGAATTATTCTTTTTTGATGGAATACCCAACTTAGATGAAAGATGGTCTAAGACAGTTACTGGCAAACTTCGGCTATGGGTCACATGTGGTTCTTTCTGAATGGCCCAATTAAGACTTCAATATCTTATAGAAAAGATCTTTTTTGATGAAGAGAAAAAATTAACTTTTTCCTATTTCTAAGGTAGATGCTTATGCATATGATCTTCTGTAGTGAAAAGGATTAAGGTACCTTCAACGAAAAATTACCTTGAATTTTTCTTAGTGTCGCCCATCTAATAGTGCGTCAAGTCTCCTTATGTGGCCCACCTCTTGAAAGAGTTTTCCCTGCCTGGTGTAGAATGAAGGAAAATCATGGAAAATACTTGAATTACTGAATAATGATACTATCTGCATAAATAAAAGAAATATTCTAAGAAAAAGAACAATGCTGAAAAATTTTGTATAAACTTTATATATTGAATTCTAATTGCTATTTAATCTAGTTGTATAAAAAAGGAAAGGAGGCTTTTGCAATATTATATATCAGTATCCCATTTGAAGCAAGACTTTCTGAAAAAATTCAAGAAATCTATAGAAAGAAAAGATGAATGTTAAAGAGATCTGAAAATAAACCACACACTTATTATGATGGTACAACTCTATAACAATTAGGATTACAATTTTGATTTACAAAAAATATTTAATATTCCATTTGGTATTTCATTATCAAGTTGGTTAGAATAATCTTTTTGTATTATTATGTTGATTTTTACTTAATAATGCAGTGAATCCTTGTGGCCCTAAACCTTGCAAGAATGGTGCTTTGTGTACAAACAAAGACAAAGATTATATTTGCACATGCAAACTTGGCTTCAAAGGAGTTAACTGTCAACTTGGTGAGTACAAATTTAGTTAATTTTTCCTAATTAATCACATTTTGTGATCTTGCTTGTCTTTTTCTAGAAAGATTGCCATCTTCTCTTTACGTAATATATGACAGGTTGTACTGGGTTACATGGTCTCACTAGCTAGGACCTCGTGTAACCAGCTGGTTTGATTTCAGAGTTTACTTTCCAGACTAGTTACCATATGAAGATTAAAAGGTTCAGTCTATGGATTTGTGCTTTTCCCAAGGGCCTTAGCACAATGTGAAATACTAGCAGCCTCATCTGAATACCAATTCTATTTATTACTTGCATAACTTTTACACCACACATGCCTAGTAAGCCTAAAAGAGTACAAATGTCTCACTTGTCAAGACAATATCCTGTTTCACTAGGGTTCACTATGAACTCTAACAGAACACATCCTATATGATCATATTCTGCTTTATATCATTTTGGTTTGCATCAAATTTGTCTTTACGTCCAATATTACTTTACTCGGCAACATTATCTACATTATAGTAAGAGGATGTAATGGGGGAGTCCTTGTACTATAAAGGCTAATGTGCTGGATTACTATCTTGAAATAAGTGAGTTCAAATTCTAATTGCATTATCATGATCACTTTTGGACTAATACTATTGAGAAAGCTAAAAAGAACTTAAAATACAATAAAATCACATTTAAAATGCATATACATATATAAAATATTTACATTGAAAAATTGTACTGATGTACACCATTAAATAGTTCTGCTATTCTTATTAATTTTATTTGTCATTCTTCAGGAATTAAGAATAAAATCTTTAAATTCTTAATGAAAGTTATATTCTTCTGCATGTTTGTAAGGTGTTAGGCATCATACTTAAGGCATTTCTAAAGGTCAATACTAAGGTAAATAATATAATTTTATTGTGTTCATTATTCTTTAAAAAAATGACTAAAATGTGTTTTTATTGTTCTTTAAGGTTCAGTGATTGTTATTTCTGCTAGTTTTACAGAGTTTATTCTTATTTTTAGGCATTATTTCTTCTTTGTTTCATTTTTTTCTTCTATTAAATCAAGCAATTTGAAAGAATTCATTTGAGTGATGCCCCTGCATTCTCAATTCACCAACATGCCTAATGCAACCATTTCCTTTCAAAAGACAAGAATTGTCAATCCATGTGTAAATAGTCTCATCATTTATGATAAGAACTCTGGTGATGTTCTTTGTTACCAAAATCATTGTAGTATATATGAATTTTATATCATTTTATAATGTTATTAATAACAAAAAATCATCTTTGTATATATGGATTTTATATCATTTTATAATGGTATTAATAACAGTAATATAATCTTTTGAACAGTTAATGCTTGTGGGTTGAAACCATGTAAAAATGATGCAATATGTATGGATCAAGGAGACAGCTATATGTGTATGTGCAAAGCTGGATTTAAAGGACCAATTTGTGAAATTGGTGAGTATGGTTCATCTGATAAAAAAAGCAATATGAAATTGAATCCAACTGTTGTTCTTACAAGTGAATATTTTCATTTTGTTCTTCATTTTGTCTTAATCAATTCCTTGTAAAGCTAGTGAAAGAATTGGTGCAAGGAAGAATACTTAGCTGTGTCCTTCCTCACCAAGGTTCAATATTAGCATTAATATATCTAATGATTCACTAATATTAAATAAACAGAGGGAAAGACAAGATGAGCTCATTTACACTTATAGGAACATATAATATGTATATAATAAACTCATAAGAAGTAGTAACAAGAATATACAAATGTGTCCCAACTGTAAATATGTGCACATGTTGTCTATGAACAAGATGTATATGAAAAGGACTACAAAAATGGTAAAAAGTCTTGAGTTCTTTGTTGGGTAAAGCCATCTGAGCTTTATGTTTCAATGCTGAGAGGAAAGAAAGTGTATTGCTAGAGTTAGAGACAAAGTTTCTTTTCTGTTCAATGAACAGAGAAAAAAAGACACCTCTTAATAGTTTGAAGAACTGGAGGCAAAAGAAGTTGATTTCGATTATTGGATTGACACATGACCACGACATGTTCAAAGATACTCTCATAATCCTAGGCAAGACAACTATTTATTATCTCTCTACACAGTCTGTAAATATGCAATCTAAGAAAAAGAAGAGATTCTCTTCTTCAAAAAAATAGCTACAAAAAATTACTCTCTGGGATGAGTTCCAAATACTAGACGAAGAATATTCTTTGAGAATGAAGAATCAAGTAAGTAGTGTCTGAGAATAAGATAATATTTTTTTGTAGCCACTAATTTTATTTTTTATATTAACAAGGTTTTCTTAAAGTTCAAACAATTGGACCAAAAATACTTGCTCAAGGAGAAATAAGCAAATATCTTGTACATAAGCTTGTTTCCAGAAGAATACTTAGTTTTATGCATGTAATGATAGTTTGATTTTATTTTTTGGAGTTAATGCAAGTGAGTTGAAATTGTATAAGAATAGTACAACCTGTACAGATGTACCTGACATGTATTTTAATAATATTATTAGACTTTTTTGTTGTTATTTGATAAAGCTCTGGGAATAAATATTACTATTTCTGTCCCATAATAATTGTTACATTTAGTGTATGAAATTCATATACAAATCAAACAACTATTATGGGACAGTTTCTATAATAATTTACATTAAAAAATCATTTTAAAATCTATTTTGTAGTATTTGATGAGTTAGTAAAGGGGAAAACATGTTCTACAAATAAATTGTTAATTTCAACAATTTGGTATTCATTTTGCAGTCATATATTTGAACAACACTCATACACACATATATATACATATTTGCACGGAGCGATAGATAAATTATCTAAATTATGCAAAAATTAAAAGAACACAAACACCTGTCTTTATCAGATATATTTACCAAAACTACTAGAAAATATCTTGAAATACTGTACATTAAATTATTCAAAGAAATTGACATTTGTTTCAACCATAGCTTCCAGATGACTTTGAAATCTCCTGCAAGCCTAACTGATTGTATCCTTGTTTAAAATGGTTTATCCTTGCCTTCAGTTTGTCTTTAGTGTTGCACGGATTTTTGTTGTTCTTCATCAACTGTGTCCCTTACATAATAATCAAGGGGATTGCAATCCAGAGATTTAGGCAGCCAGATGTTTTGGTGATGTGTTTGTAGAAAGTATTATTCAGTCCAGTTAAACCAGAGTTGGGAGTAATTCCTTCAGGACAAGAAAATCATTCAGGAGCTGAACATTTAAATTTTCCTGGTGGAGAGCTCAATGTAATTTTTTACTGAGCAATATTTCTTTAAAGAAAAAACATTAATATTTCCCTTAAAAGTTAATTATCAAACTTAACGTGAAAATAAAATAAATTAAATAAATAAAAAAGTTAAATTACCGTAATTATAACTGACGGAAGAATTTTGAAAATAGAATAAATAGGTAAATAAAAAAATGGAAATTAAAAAAAACGAGGAGGTAACTCCTTAATCTTTTCTCCCTCCCCCTCCACCCCACGTGTCTATTCTGTTTTATTTATCCATTGGATCTGAAGAAGTCCTGTTATATTTTTCTTCATGTTTTTGCTTCACACCAGAAACTGAAACACAGGATGGAAATAAATTTATAATCCTAAATTAACCGGTTTTTGGTTTTTTCTTTAAAGAAAGTATGTATATATATATATATATATATATGTACTACCAACTAGTGGATTAAATAAATATTTGGTGAATTTTTTCCATATATGTTTTACTAAAACAATTTATGAAATTTATTATTTATTTAAAAACCCTCTGTGAATAAATATTACTATTTCTGTATGATAATAATTGTTACACTTTGTACATGAAGTACGGATTCAAATCTGACAATTATATTGTATAATTAAGCACAATATACTTTGTATCATTTTGTAGAATAAAAAATATTATTTTTTGCTTATTGTTTTCAATTATTTGTTTTTTTTGCAGTTAATGCTTGTGGGTTGAAACCATGTAAAAATGGTGCAACCTGTGCAGATGTTGGTGATGGTTATAAATGCACATGCAAAATTGGATTTAAGGGACCAACTTGTGAAATATGTAAGTCCTTTTTTGGTTTTTTTTATTGTCCTTTGTGAAGTCATTAAATTTTAATGTAGAATTATCTTGAAGAAAAATGTTTATTAAATTTTGAATGTTTTTCTTTTTGAATTTCAGTTGATCCATGTATGTCAAATCCTTGTAAAGATGGATCATCATGTATCAATCATAAAGAAGGATATTTCTGTAAATGCAAACCTGGATATGAAGGAAAAGACTGTACAAAATGTAAGATAAAATATTTGTTATTATAGAATAATATTTATATTATGTTTTTATCAAGAAATAATTATTATTCTTCATTATTTGGCATCAAAGTTTATTTTTACCTTCCATTTAGAACTACAAATTATTGAAGATTATAATTTCTTCCTACTTTTATATGGTTAGCAACTACTATCATAGAACATTATTATTATATTTAGTGTGATCGTCATTGGGTGCTCAACATGTGTGGCCTTGTACTATACTAGGCTAAGCTTAATAAATATGAAAATGAGATCAATTACTTAGAGTTCCCTAATATAACTTATTGAAGATATTAATTTCTATTTGTTTATATATATATATATATATATATATATAGAGTTCCCTAATATAACTTATTGAAGATATTAATTTCTATTTGTTTATATATATATATATATATATATATATGTGGATATATATTTACTAATCTAATATCTACCAGCATTCACGGTACCAGAAAAAAAGAAAAAAAACCCCGTCAGGAACAAGAGATAAAGATATCTCAAATCACCGCCCGGGGGAAAAAGAAAAAATATTATAGGACAAAAAGAAAGAAAAGGCCAACTCCGTCACACCCCTTTAAAAAAATCAAGAGATATGCAGTCAGTTGGTCAAAAGAAAACTAAAACCTTCCGTGAACACTGCAATGCTACAATTACAAGAGTGCTCAACACGAGTGGAACCAATTATAAAATTAACTTAAAACCCACCTAGCTTAAAATTTACATAACAAAAGAAACAAAAAAATAAATAAATAATAAAAAAAATGAACAAAAAACCTTACTTTTATTTAAAAAAAAAAAAAAACCCTCGTTATAAATACTCTGAAACCTATCCCTCATTATAGAGCAACCACGCCCTTTTGTGCCTACAAATATTTAACACCTCCGATCTTTGGTTTAACATATCCCTACTTTTACAAGACACTATTGCCAATTTTTCCTCCATGCAAAGCAAACAATCCCTATCGCCAGCCCTATATTTACGGCATTTCTTTATTATTTCCCATTTCAGTATTGGATCTATCACTTTGTTATCCTTGACCTCCCACACATAACTAGATAACGTAGTACTATGCCTATACTTCTCGTGGGAGAAACTCGTTTTATGGTTATAATACCTAGTCTTAAATTCCCCTTGCGTCGACCCAAAGAATACCTTTTTATTTCTATTATTACCCGGATCACTATATACTTCCACTTTATGCACCACACATTCTTGTTTACATTTGCCTTCCAGCAGGCATCTAACCTTATCCCTACAATTACATTTAGCAATCACCTTATTTTTCTCTTTACTTAGTTTAGCTATATTACTCTTATTTATTATGCCATTGATGTTGGGCATGCAACTATAACTTAATTAAACACAATTCTTATTAAATATCTTATGTAACGGGTTCCCACTAGGGAAATTTCTTTTTAACAACTTAAAGAATTCTTTCCCTAAGTTATTGACTACCTCCATGTTATAGGTGGGGATTAAACCATAAAATTTTCCTAGGTCTATTTCTCCTTTTTTGCATATTACTTTCCTCCCTATCCCGATATTCTAATTTGATCCTATATTTGTCATTCTTCAAAGCCTCCTCATATTCCTGCTTGCTTCGTTCAAAAATTTCCTTGTTGGAGGAGTTATTTGATAACCTATGCTCTATTCTATATGCATATATATATATCAGTAATATCCAATCAGCATCCGAAGATAGTGGGTGTGAATTATTTGAGTATAGAATATATAAGGAATATGATATAAATCTAAGTGAGTGATCGGTGTATGGCTATTGTTACATATCTTTTTCCTTCCCATTTTATATAACAAAACTCACATACAGAGCGTAAACAGTGCAGTTAGAAAGAAACTCAAACTTGCAACCTCAAGTCACACATGCATAGTCATCTGAGGAGGTGGAGTGTATACTGATATTTTCTGGCAAAATGAATTTATAATGAATATTTAACCAAGTTTGAGTTTCCTTCTAAATGCACTGTATATATATATATATATATGTTTATGTATATATATATATATATATATATATATGTATATGTATATATATGTATATATATATATATATACATATATATGTATATATATATAGATGTATATATATATATATATATATATATATATATACATATATATATATGTATATATATATAGATGTGTATATATATATATATATATATATATACATATATATGTATATATATATAGATGTGTATATATATATATATATATATGTAAATATGTATATATATATGTGTGTGTGTAGATATATATCTATATGTAAATATGTATATATATATATATATATGTGTGTGTGTGTGTGTGTGTATATATATGTGATGCTCTTCAATAAGTTTCCAGACTTTTTTTGTACAGGCATTTAAAATTGTCGAAGACTCTTGAACATTCAGTCTGTGAGGGATGATGAGAGGTGTGGGAGGAGTAAGGAAGTCAATACATCAGAGTTGATTGGCCAAAGGGTTTGGATTAGGGTTACTATCTGTGCCCATTTGAAAAAAGTCTGGAAACCTATTTAATGATCCTCATAAATTGTATATATATATCATCATCATGTCGTGCCGCTAGCACGGATATCCCTGACCCTCTCTCGCCACTTTTCCCTATTGTTCATCGCCTCTGGCAGGTCTTCAGGGCTACATCCTGTATCCTCACGTAGCTGCTGAATTTATGTTCGTGCTGGTCGTCCTGTTTTTGCCCGGCCATATGTGGGGGTCCATAGGAGTACATCACTTATGAGCTCGTCCCTGCTTCTCCAGCGGTGTCCTGCATGTCTCGTTCATCTAACTTGGATAGTTTTTGTGATGGGAGGCAGGTGGCTGTATAGTTGGTGTCTTGTGGGGTGTTGCCGCCAAGACTTGTTCAATATTGCTTGCAGCATTCTTGTGTAATTGCCATCTAGCTTCTTCTCCAGCCGTTTTGTTAGCGTTCATGTACTGCATCCATACAGCAGTATCGATACGAGAGCTACCTGGAAGAAACTGCGTTTCATTTTATTGGTTAGGTCTGATTTCCATATGATCGATAGCCTATCGATATTGGCCTTGCCTTCATTAGCCGCATGTCAGTGTTCTTTTCTGTTGATGAGATGCTGCTTCCTAGGTAAGTGAATTTGTCTACTAGTTTAAGAGGGGTTCCGTCTAGTGTTGAGATGTCACCTGTTTGATTATAGCTCATATATTCCGTTTTGTGTGCATTAACATGGAGGCCTATGCCTGCGGCTGCTCGTTCCAAAGTATGCAGTAGTGTTTCGGTTTGGTTGGGTGTATTTGCCAGTATCGCTATGTCATCGGCATAGTCGGCGTCGGTAATTGTTTTTGCAGGGTACCTTCTGCTTCTTTTCTTTGTCAGCTCGAAGCCGTTTTCTCTGATTTTATCAAAAGTATGGAAGACCAGACAATTCGACGACATACTGCTCCGACACTGCAATGCAGTCTATAATCAAAATCAGATAGACAGATGGATGAAGGGATGCATCCTCCCCTTCCCTAAAAAGGGTGACCTCGGATTAGCCAAGAACTACTGAGGCATAACACTTACATCCATAGCAGCCAAAATTTACAATGCCCTACTACGAAACCGCATTGAACCCAAAATCAACAACATCCTTAGAAAAAACCAAAATGGCTTCTGAAGAAATAGATCCACGACCTCACAAATATTGACCATCCGTAGAATCCTTGAAGGTGTACGGGCAAAATAGTAATGTCACTTGTATGTTTTTTGCCTGTACATCTTCAAGGATTCTACGGATGGTCAATATTTGTGAGGTTGTGGATCTATTTCTTCAGAAGCCATTTTGGTTATATATATATATATATGTATGTATGTATATATATTTTTTTTCATCATACAACGTGTGAAAGCACGTGCAATACCATGTCCTCATCAGCCGCCAACCAGGAGTGATAACACAGTTTCGGTTGCTCAAGGCTATATGTATATATATATATATGTATGTATGTATATGTATGTATATGTGTATATATGTATATATATATGTGTATATATGCATATATATATATATGTGTGCATATATATATATATATATATATATGTGCGTATATATGTATATGTATATATTTATATATATGTGCATATATATATATATGTATATATATGTGTATATAAATGTCTATATATGTGTGTGTCTATATATATATATGTATATCATATTTACCCAACCCCTCCGCTCGGGCAGGATATGACACAAGGTTAATTTTTTAAGCGGAATTTAACAGGTTTGAATTCAGAGTTTTCCTTCTCCTAGACTAGTTGCCTCAACAAGGCTGAAGAACCTAGTCTGCCCTACTATTTACCCATAGCTGGAGGGAGAATAATTGGGTTCATACCTTTCCCAAGGGTATTAGTGCAATGTGAAATGCATTCAGTCCAGGATTTGAACTCGTGTCGCTGTGTCCAATTCCCGCGACGATAACCATTACACCACGGGCATATATATATGTATATATGTATATAGACAGGTCTTATGCTACTGGTACCATGTAACCCAGTACTACCTAATGCATGATCGGGTCACCAGCAACTAAACTGGTACCCCCACTAGCTCTGTCTAGTGAGAAGTGGGCTAGTCTCCCTGAAGGAAAAAAACAGTACCTTACAAAGGGCGGATGAACCCCTCCATGCGGTCAACAGCCAACTAGCACTTATGTTCTTTTCGTACGGGGAAGATGAGGCTCCTCAGCTTAAAAGAAGGTAACTCGTCTAGGACAAGGTAAAGTCTGATATAAGGCTACATGAAAATGTATAGGTAAACACATAGGAACTTTACCGGGGTAGATGGGGACTGTAGTAGCAATCCATCTAGAAGGAAAACTCCAAATATCAAACCTGAGTATCTGGTATGAACCAATCGTCTTATTTCATGTGCCATTGGAAAACTATACCACACTCGGAAAGTGGATTGCGTGCAGTGCAAGCACAACTCACTGTAAATAAACTCATGCACAGGTACCTCCTTGACCTCTTTATGTATTTTCTTGTGATGCATTCTTACAAGTATCACTCAACTTAAAATTCCAAGTCCACTGGCAATACATGTTTTGGCGGCGCATACAGATCTAACAAACTGGAAGTATGTAGCTTTAACTGTGCACAGTGGTGACTCTTAACTTATCTTAACATCACTTCAATTGTCTAATCGAGGTGAAAGGCAGAGTTAAAGGTGTCAAAGCAGCCTTTCTAAAGGAGCACTGCTTGCTTTGTGCAGGGATTAGAAAAGGTATCCCAAACAAATGCTTTGCATTAAAATCTGGCCTTTATCTGTGACTGGCAGATTGTTCATTTAGTGGTAACAATATTAAGGACAATAAATCAGCATTATCAAGAAATGACAAGCACACAAATCGGTTTTC
This sequence comes from Sepioteuthis lessoniana, assembly GCA_963585895.1. NCBI lineage: Eukaryota > Metazoa > Mollusca > Cephalopoda > Myopsida > Loliginidae > Sepioteuthis > Sepioteuthis lessoniana. The sequence goes on from OY757921.1 coordinate 58,572,997, forward strand.
CACTTCCATTGGCATGAAAGTTGCATGCTGGAATGTACGAACATTATTTGACAAAGAATTGTTGGAAAGGCCACACCACAGAACTGCTCTGTTTGCCAGGGAGCTTTCTCTATATGATATTGACATTGCTGGTCTTTCTGAGACACGTCTTACTGATGTTGGTCAACTCACAGAAACAGGCTCCTGTTATACTTTCTTTTGGAAGCGGAAACCTGCTTATGAAGCGAGAGAACACGGTGTAGGTTTTGCCATCAAATCCTCCCTCTCAAAAAACTTGCTGTAACTTCCATTTGGTAAATCAGAACATATTATTTCTTTACGTCTTCCTCTGCAACAAAAACGTTTTGTCACAATCGTGTCAGTTTATGCCCCAACCATGGACTCTCCTGAAACAAACATACTCTCTTTTTATGATGAATTAAGACAACTATTTCTCAATATTTCAGATGGCGATTTGAATGCGAGAGTGGGAGGGATTCTCAAACTTGGAAATGTTTAGGGTCACATGGATTAGGAAAAGCAAACAGCAATGGCCTTCAACTTTTGCAATTTTGCAACAAGCACGATCTCATCATTGGAAACATGTGGTTTCGTAAAAAAAACAAATAGAATGGTACATGGCAACACCCACGCTCTAGACACTGGCATATGATAGATTATGTTATTGTTCACCAGCATGATCTACAAGATCTGCACTATGTTCAAGCTATGAGAGGCGCTGAATGTTGAATAGACCATCACCTGTTAAGAGCCAAAATGGAACTCAAAATTCACCCCAAAGCAGGACATACCACCACACCACGTGCAAAAAAACTTGAGGTCTCAAAATTTTTTTCATGTTCCTGAAACAAAGAACATCTTTCAGGATGCACATACCTCCATTGAACTGGATGAAACAAATTTATGGGAGGATTTTAAGGTGAAAGTACTTTCTGCTGCTCAAGACATTTTAGGGGTTCGGAAAAGGAAGTGCCAAGACTGGTTTGCAGAAAATTATGAGGAAATTGATGCACTCCTTGAAACAAACGCAATCTTTTCCAAAAAACCTTGTCAACAAATCTGTCCAACCAAGCAAAATTGGAAGCTACAAAAACATACAATGATTTTCAAAAAGTGTCACAAACGCGTATGCGTGAAATCCAAAATAAGTGGTGGCTCAAGAAGGCAGAAAAAGCACAACTTGCGGCAAACAGCAAAAACTCTAGATTGTTCTACCAAATAATCAAAGAGCTCTATGGACCGAAGCAATCAATTTTTGTTCCTCTCAAATCAAAAGACTGTACCACCTTGAGACCACCAGAAGATATACAGAAGCGATGGTGTGAACATTATAGTGAACGCCTTAGTCACCATCCAGTCGTTGATGAATCAGTATTGGATCTTATTAAGCAACATGATCCAATCTTGATGAAGTGCCTTCTAGAGGTGAGATAAAAGCTTCTGTCAGTCAAATGAATGACAACAAAGCGCCAGGAATGGATGGCATAGCAGCAGAGATTCTAAAGAATGGTGGTGAGAAAATGATTGATCTCCAGGAGCAAGTCATCCAAAGTGTATGGGAAAGTGAAGTACCTCAAGACTGGAGAGATGCGATACTTGTGTCTTCATATAAGAAGGGTTCAAAGTTGGACTGCAGCAATTTTAGGGGCATATCTCTGATGTCTATTGTTGGAAAATTGTTTTCAAGCATAATTTTAAATAGATTAGCCTGCACAATTGTCAATGAAATTCTACCAGAATCACAGTGCAGTTTTCGTGCAAGCTGTGATACTGTGGATATGATTTTCAGTGCTCAGCAATTGCAGGCGAAGTGCAAAGAACAGAATCTTCCATTGTACCAATGTTTCTTTGACTTATCAAAAGCTTTCGATACCGTAAACAGATCAACTCTTTGGAAGATCTTCCTGAAGTTGGGTTGCCCTGAGAAATTTGTGGGTCTGATTGGTTCTCTTCACAATGGAATGAAAGCCGAGTTAGTTTCAACGGCACACTATCTGAGGAAATATCTATCAACAATGGGGTCAAACAGGGTGACATTTCTGCACCCAGTTATTCAATATCTACTTTGCCATAGTCTTTCTTGTAGCCTTTTATGAAAACTCAGACGGTATCTACATCAGATATCGGACATCTGGCAGTGTTTTTAATGTCCGTAGACTACTTTCTCAAACAAAAGTCTCTTCTTCATTGGTGAGGGAGCTGCTCTATGCGGATGACTGTGATATCATTGCGCATTCTGAAGATGAGTTGCAATACTTTATGAACCATTTTGTATCTGCATGTAATTCATTTGGTTTAAAGATCAACCTAAAAAAGACAATCGTCATGTGCAATCCAGCACTCAGATCTCCTTATATAGAACCAACTATCTTTGTTGAAGGTAACAAATTAGATGTAGTGCACTCTTTTGTATATCTAGGCATTACCCTCTCTGAGGGATGCAGCCTTGATAAGGAAATCTCCTTCCGAATTGAAAGGGCTTCTCGATCGTTTTCAGTACTTAAACGTGTGTGGTCTCAGCATGGTATCAAGTTAAATACAAAAATCATTGTGTATAAAGTATGTGTTTTACTGGCCCTCCTGTATACAAGTGAAACTTGGACACTCTATAAACACCAACTAAAACTTCTTGAGGGTTTCCATCAACGGTGCCTGAGACAGATACTTCATATCAAATGGCTGTCCCATATTTCAAATACAGAAGTATTAGGGAAAGCAGGGCTACCAAGCATCCAGTTGATGGTAATGAAAAGTTGTCTCCGATAGGTTGGTCACATTGTGTGTATGGATGACGGCCGTCTGCCAAGGCAATTAGTCTATGGTGAAATGTGGGAAGAAAAGAGAAGTGCATTAAAACTGAAGAAGAGATTTAAGGACATAATAAAATATTATCTGAAACAATCTGGACTATCTGTGGACCAATGGGAAAAAATGGCTCCAGATAGAAGTGGCGGAAACTGATTCACTAAAGCGTAGAATCCTTTGAGAATAGCCATATGCAGTACAGTGCTTACAAATATCTGATTTGCAAAGGCGAACAGGGTCCAGTACCAGGACCACAAAGTCATCATGCTAACTGTGACATATGTGAAAAATTGTGCTTATCTCTTGCTGGTCTCAAAAGCCATCTGCATAGATTTGCAAAATCTATCTTGCACCCAAATAATGTCACTGCAAACAAAACTAATCGGTTGTGCCAATCCTGTGGCAAAATCTGTCGCAGTTTGGCTGGCCTGAAGAGTCACCTACGAAAACTTACAATTTAAGGGGGGAGTTGGGGAAGGGGGAGAAGACATGAGATAAAGGAGGTGGTCACGCTTGAAACCGAGAGGACAGCTATCATATACAGTGTATCACTAAAGTGGGTACACCCCTCACATTTCTGCAGATATTTAAGTATATCTCTTCATGGGACAACACTGACAAAATGACACTTTGACTCAATGAAAAGTAGTCTGTGTGCAGCTTATATAATTTATTTTCTCCTCAAAATATAACCATTAAAAGCTAAACCCCTGCTAACAAAAGTGAGTACACCCCTAAGAAACTACACCCCTAAATGTCCAAATTGAGTACTGCTTATCATTTTCCCTCCAAAATGTCATGTGACTCATTAGTGTTACTAGGCCCATGTGCATAGGGAGTTGGTGTGTTCAAATTTGTAGTGCAGCTCTCACACTTTCTTATACTGGTCACTGAAAGTTCCAACATGGCACCACATGGCAAAGAACTCTCTGAGGATCTTAAAAGACGTATTGTTGCACTACATGAAGATGGCCAAGGCTACAAGAAGATTGCCAGCACCGTGAAATTGAGCTGCAGCACAGTGGCTAAGATCATCCAGCATTTTAAAAGAGTGGGGTCCACTCAGAACAGGTCTCGGGTAGGTTGTCTAAAGAAGCTGAGTGCACGTGCTGAGTGTCACATCCAAATGCTTTCTTTGAAAGATTGGCGTAGGAGTCCTGTCAGCATTGCTGCAGAGATTGAAGAGGTGAGGGGGTCATCCTCAGACCATACACCACACTCTACATCAAATTGGTGTGCATGGCTGTCACCCCAGGAGGAAGCCTCTTCTGAAGATGATACTCAAGAAAGCCAGCAAACAGTTTGCTGAAGACATGTCAACAAAGCACATGGATTACTGGAACAATTTCCTATGGTCTGATGAGATAAAGATTAATTTGTTTGGCTCCGATGGCTTCAAGCATGTGCGGCATCAACCAGGTGAGGAGTACAAAGATAAGTGTGTCATGCCTACTGTCAAGCATGGTGGTGGGAATGTCATGGTCTGGGGCTGCATGAGTGCTACAGGTGTTGGAGAGTTCATTGAGGGAAACATGAACTCCAACATGTACTGTGAAATACTGCAGCAGAGCATGATCCCCTCCCTCCAGAAACTGGGTCACAGGGCAGTGTTCTAGCATGACAAAGACCCAAAACACGACTTACTGAAGAGGCTGAGGGTAAAGGTAATGGACTGTCCAAGCATTTCTCCAAACTTGAACCATTAGAACATCTTTGGGGATCCTCAAGTGGAAGGTGGAGGTGCGGAATGTCTCAAATATTCGCCAGCGCCGCAACGTCATCATGGAGGAGTGGAAGAGCATTTCAGTGGCTACCTGTGAAGCTCTGGTAAATTCCATGCCCAGGAGAGTAAAGGCAGTTTTGGATAATAACACAAAATATTGACAGTTGACATGGTGTATGTTAATATTGACAACTTTCCCTAAGGGGTGTACTCACTTTTGTTGGCAGGGGTTTCGTTTTATTTTGAGGGGAAAATAAATTAACTCTGTTATAAAAGCTGCACACAGACTACTTTTCATAGTGTCAAAGTGTCATTTTGTAAGTGTTGTCCCATGAAGAGATATACTCAAATATCTGCAGAAATGTGAGAGATGTACTCACTTTTGTCATATACTGTATGTGTATATATATATATATATATATATGTATATTTATATATATGTATGTATATATTTATATGTATATATATATGTGTGTGTGTGTATATATGTATATATGTATATGTCATTATCATCATTTTGTCGCACCGCCATAACGGATCTCCCTGACCCTCTCCTGCCACCTGTCTCTGTCATCGATCCCTCCCTGTTGGTCTTCAAGGCTACTTCCTGTATTGGTACAGAGCTGTTGTATATAGGTTCTAGCTGGTCGTCCTGCGTGTGCTCATCCATGTAAAGTGGTTCACAAGAGTATGTTGCTTATGAGTTTGTATGTATATATGTGTATATGTATATAATATATGTATATGTATAAATATATATGTATATATATATATGTATATATATACATGTGTATATGTACAGTAGTGGCCATAAATTAAGGAATGGAACAACAACAAATATTTAAATGATTATTACTTGAAAAATTTGCGTGTACATTTATGAAATTTGCCCAAAATATACCTTGAATATATATGTATTTATTACATATATTGTTTTCTAACCTTTTTTTACAGTAAATTAATAGTGAACTAAAAAACAAAAATATACATTTTGCCATGGTGAAAAGCTAAGGAATGCTGTTGAATTATAGTAATTTGGGTAATTTTCAAACAACTTGATTGCTAATTTTGGTTTATAGTCAACTATCATACATCATTTGAACTATTTATTTTGAGGTTGATTCCTATTGTGGATTTTGAGGGCTTTAGATTTAGTAAAGTGTATAAAAAATTTGGGGTATAGATGGTTATGGAAGGAGTTTTCTGTGCTTGAATTCATCATTTAAATATTTCAAGGAACAAATACATAAAGCTCTGGAATAAAACCCTTTGATGATACCTGTTTTGGTGTTGTTGTGGTGTGAATAAAAATGTATGTGGTCATTTTTACAGGTGGGTTTACAGTAAACCTTGAATTCTAGTTTGTTAAGATGTCCAGAAAAGGTTGGATGCTGTTGGATTCAAGTTCATATGTGAACTTTATAGAAGGTTCTACATTGTTCAGTCTGTCATTGATGCTATGTAAATCAAGATCTTGTGGATAGATAAGTAGAATGTTGTCTATGTATCTGAAGTAACGTGCAGTATTGGTTATAGTATATTTAAAGGGGCTAGATTCTAAGAACTCAAGATAAATGCATGCAAGACCTTCACTAAGTGGAGATCCCATTGGTAAACCAAATTTTTATTTATAAAATATGTTATATTGGAAGTAGCAGTGTGAAGTGCATAAGGTACAAATTTTAATCAGTTTAGAGATGGGTTGAAGTAATGGGGAATTAGATTTTCACAAGTTGAATTTAGATTCATCACTAAAGTGAACAATATTCCATTGTTCCTCTGTCCACAGGATATGCTCTGTGGCGAAGTCAAGGCCTTTTGATTTTTCTTTGAAATCAAAGGTTTGCGACACGGAATCCAAGCCACAAATTTTTCCTTATTTAACCTACGAGAAACAGTTTTCCAAGAGATTGGCTTTCCTGTTTATTCACAAAATGCATGAGAAGACATTTTAACAATCATCCAATCTTGCCGTTTGGTAGTCATAGGAGGCCTGCCAGTTCTTGGTTTTGGTTCAAGTGTCTTGTCAGCTTTAAATCTACTAATTACATGATAAACAATGCTTTTTGACCTTCATACGATGCCAGCAATTTCAGAATATGATTTGCCTTCCTCATGATTGGCTAAAATAAGCTTTTTTTCTTTTCCATGTGTCTTAAATATCAAATTATTGGAGAATCTAATTTCCTTCTATATATATATATATATATATATAACAGCTGACAGAGTTAAAATGAAAATATTCTAAATCAGTGTGTTACCCTGGAGTAGTAATTAGCAATTTAATCTCTTAGAACACTATGACTGTCAAGAATTTGATACTCATTTAATGCTTAATATTTGGGCCTTTGTACCATAGAAAACTATGCATAATAGATATGATGTCAGTTTTTTTTAATTATTTATATTTTTCTTTTATAGATAATCCATGTGATCTGAAACCTTGTGCACATGGAGGCAGATGTATTTCTGACAGAGTTCATTATCGCTGTAAATGTAGACCAGAATATGAAGGACAACGGTGTCTTAGATGTAAGTGAATAATACAATTCTGTTTTTCCTTCTAATCTTTGCTGATATACTCAATACTGAAATGATAAAATCCTTTATATTAAGTATATTTTTTGTTTTTAACATTTATGTTGTTGCCACATTTCTATGAACAGATAAAAGTTGTATTATGTATATAATTTATTTTGTATTCTGTTGTATTATGATGAGAAGATAAAGACTTGTTTTCTCTCTGAAACAAGATAGTAGCATAAGTTTTGACAATTAACAAACACCCTGCTGTGGAGCAGGCCTCTTCTCTCTTTGGTTTATATGTCAGTTATTAGGAGAAAAAGTAAATCCCAGTGGTTGGATAGATATTGATTTTTAAAACATGGAATAATCACATCATTTGTATTCTCGTTCCACCTTATTGTTCTTTGTCAATAATAACTTTGACATAAGATAATGGAGTTACTCTTCTGATCTTTTCCAAGACACACAAATTGTAAACTGCAATTTATTTAATAGCTTATACTCCCTTGAAAAACAGCTAAAAAAGTTATTTTCAATGACAATCAGTTAAGTAAACTTGGAAAGGTGCTTTTGATATAGAAGGTAGCTTAGTGTGTAAGAAAATCCTTTCCTCAAGTCCTTACAAACACAGACATTGTTGTAGGCTTTAGAGTAACTAGGATTTTTCCATTTGGCAATAATGCACTTTGTTGATGGTGAATTTCTTTGTTTCAAGGATGATTTTAAAAAAATGCTTTTAGTTTGAAGATGAAATCTTTTACAAAACACAGGAAAATTATTGTAAATGGAATAGTGAATCATATAATGAAACCCAAACCAAAAAATAACTGTCTTAAGTGAAAATCCAGATCTCTTTGGTCATAATGATTTCATTTTAATTCTATTCTTAAAAATCTTTTAATATTGATAAGAATTAAAATTTCAGGCATTGTATTTTAATTTTACTTTTTCATTATTTTTCTTTGGTTTTTTATATTTTTATTTCTATTATCAAATAATATTTTTTCTAAAGACATCTCACAGTTAAAGAGGAATGTTTTAACATTCTAGGTTTTTAAATTTTAAAATTTAATTGATTTCAAAAGTTTCTTTCATGGAAAATATGCATTGTTAATGATGCCAAAAATTTATATGTTTTGGTCATAGTCAGATCATTCATTTATTTAAATGACCCATAGATTTTGAATGGGTTGGATGTGAACAATTCATCACTAGTGGCCATTGGCCATTGCATCTAATTAATTATTCTGCTAGGTGTCTTACACCTACCAAATAGTCTGTATGATCTAGTGATTTTTTTTCCTGTTATAAATTGATTTATAATTGTGAATTAGTATATTCATCTTTAGTAGATCCCTATATTCACTTCCACTGGTTTCTGTGGACCACTTTGAGAAGCTTTGGTGTAAAGCATCCAAATAGAACTGGTCAAGTAGACCTTTACAATATCATTGATTGTTAAACATTACGTGAGTATTTGACATCAGCTTATGTTAGTGAGAGAGTTACTTGGAATTCCAATGAGAATGTCCACCCTTTCAATTTTGGGTGAATGCTGTTGCAACATGTGTATAACAAATAAATACATGTATTGTTTTTGTCATTCCACACTTTTAAGTATATATTTATTCACCCTGCCAATTTTTTTTTATCTTGAGTGGGGTCTACATGGACCATTTTGAAAAGTATCATTATTAAGCTAATAAAAATTGACTTTATATCTGACATGATCTCCCAGATCTGAAATGTTGGATTATGGTCTATTGTAAAATATGTTCAAAAGCTTTATTGTATATATATATGTATATATAATTGACTAAAATTGATACATCATTAGAGCAATATTTATAATTTGACCTTTTTGAAAGATGGATATTTCAGTATTTAAAATTGAAGCTTATTGTATTTTTCTTGAAAATAATTGATAAATAATCACTTTTAACTTTGTATAGAAAATTCATGTTTACATAACTCCTCACTTAGATTGTATTAAAAAAACAAAAACAAAATCTTTTTCTAGCCAACCCTTGTGGAGTTGCACCTTGCAAGAATGGTGCTAAATGTTTGAATGAGAGAAATACCTTCAAGTGTATCTGTACTCCTGGCTTTATGGGACAGACCTGTATTGAGCGTGAGTATTTAAAGCATTTTTACCATCTTTCTTTTTAATATTGAAGCATTCTGAAAAGGAAAAAGTTATTCAATCTCTTTCTGCATATTTAGTTGACAAAGATTGAACTTTGCACTGTATGGCAGACATAATGAAGTTGGTAAATTGAAGTTATCCAGCCCAAAGCTGTTTTTCTTCTCTTCCCTCAAATGCTCTTACAAAAGGCCTGAACCCTTTTGCCCCATGGATAAAATAACAGAGCTGTTTAGGCTTCCTTGCCATTGTAGTTGGAATTGGAGAAGTCAATTGAAAAAAGTAGTCATGGTAACTCATTGATAAAAAGGAAACTGTGAAAAGTTATGATCATTTGATTGCTGAATATATCAAGATTATTGCTTGGGTTTTTTTGATAATAATAAGCAATCATTTATCAATTTTATTAGTTTTACTGAATAGAAACTTCATGTGAGAATTAATTTTTATTTATTGCGGACTTCTTGTCCTCATCTTGGTAGTTTTTGAAACCGTAGTACAGCGGATAGAGGCGTTGAGTCTCTATGGTTCCAGGTAAGCATTGTCAGAAGATAGCGGTTTCAAATCCTACCCAAGCCGGCCAGAGGTTTACTTGGTCAAAAACGTGATGCTATAGACAACAACTATGGAAGGCAGTAATTACTGGGGATAGGGTTACAAGACTCAGCATTCCTATCCGAGGTTGCGGTAAATCACCTGAAGAAGGCCAGCGGTGAAATTTGGTCAAAACGTAGTGAAAGAAGAAACAACACAAAAAAAAAAAAATAACTACCAAGATGAGGGCAAGAAGTCTGCAATAAATAAAAATTAATTCTCAGATTAAGAAGCTTCATCTCAAAATGATTCCAATTAAAGACAATTAAAAACTTCATGGTAGAAAAATATAATACTAAATCATGTCTCATATAGTTAAATTTTCATATAAGTTTTATTTACTAAATGTAACAACTTTTATTGACCAGAGTTAGTAATTGAACATATTATTGTTAAGAATGTTATGCTGAATGATAATATATATATATATTTTATATATATATGAAAATATACTGAGATGAAAAAATAGAAGGTTTTCAGAGGAATATTTTATGAGTAGAAATATTTGCCAAGGTTAAACTTTTCAGTTTTTAAATCTTCATCAGAGTGTATAAGTTAGAGCAGGGGTTTATGAAAATCCATGTCTGGATTGTAATAAAAAATGGCAGAAACTTCCTGTAGTATTAATAAACAAATTCATGAACCCAGGAGAGAGTTAAAAAGAGTCGACATAAATAATAGTTTGGTCAAACATGATTTAAAAACTAATCACTAGTTGAATTTTCAAGATTACGTGATGTTATTATACCATACATAAAAAACATAGGAAAATTGTTGAATCTAGAATTATTTCAAACCACAATTCTATCAGACAGAGTTTTTTTCAGTTTGTCTCCTTATTCGGTCAGATTAGTGCTGAAAAGTTACAAAATCCCTTAAAATAATTCGGCTTCATCATTTATATATATTTAAAAAAGATAAACAAACAGTTGAATTAAATAGACTAAGAAAGAAAGAAGAGTAACACTGATAAAGATGGATAGATATATTATGGAATGTTTTTAATTGGTAGATATGAACTAAGTGATATAAATATTAACATATAGATAGATAGAGAGATAGAAACAGAATACTCCCAATAGAAATAAAATGTTTTAATATCTTTTCATCTTTTTTGTTTCATTTTATAATTAACACACCCTGAAGGTCTAAAAACCCAAAACATTTAATGTTGGCTAATATTTCTACAAATAAAATCACCCTCTGAAGACCTTGTTTTTTTTTTATACTGATGAAAATTTTTCATACGGATGAAAATAAGAAATAGTTTAAAAGAAAAACAGTTTGATAACTCAAAAAGTGCTCAAATGCTGGCCTACATAATAATTTAAAAACTAAAAGAAACTAAAATCTCATCTTCTTACTGTAATTTCATTACTATAAGTTTCATGTATCCCCTATTGAATAAAAGACATAATTGTCAGATGAATCTGTATTGAATGATGGAACAAATTGTAAAAATTTTATAATTCATTCCTTTATACCTTTACTCCTAATAAAGTTTCTTCTGATAATTGTGTTTTTTATTCCATAGTAGATATATAAAACTTATAGTAATGAAATGATAGTAAAAAGATAGTTTTAATTACTTTTAATTTCTAAAGTAGAATGCTGGATATTGAAAATATTTTAACTGGAAGATGTTCTCAAAGATCCCTAATGGCAAAACATTGCCAAAAGAAACCTTAAACTTACTACATATCTTTCTATTTGTAGCTAATCCTTGTGGACTTGATCCGTGTAAGAATGGAGCTAAATGTTTTAATGATAGAGAGAAATTCCAATGCATATGTACGACTGGTTTCATGGGTTTGAGCTGTGTTGAGCGTGAGTAAATTATACATCATGTATTTTTATGTTACAGTAATTAACCAAATATCATTTTCATCTCTTTATTCTTGCTTAATATAACAATGGCTACAGCTGTGGCGATCAGGTATTTTGTGCTTACTGATCAGACCCCTATGCATATTTGTAACATACACGATTTTGAAAATTCACAAAAATTTAAAGTTTTAAGAAAGGTTTCATTTACAATATAAGTGTAATACTAAACTAGATTCTTGTTTTGTGTTCATCAGATTAGCTAACTTGATTCTTATCTTTTTGTTTACCTATATAAGAGATACATCTTGCAGGAAATTTCTTTGCTAAGTTATGATCTCTTTTCCATAACTTTTTTGTTTATTGAAAAATCAAGATTTTAAAAAGTCATGTTATATTTACATTTGCCATATGAGGAATAGTCATTGTGGGAGGTGGTTAATTCAATCTGGATTTATGTTCCTTGTTTTTTAACAAGGAAATCTTTTAAAAGAATTCATATGTTCTTTTTTGTATGTTCTTTTTAATCAAACATGCATTAATGAAAAAATGCTGTTCAGATACCTCTCTCGACATGGGACCAACATCATGTCTTATTTGTTAACCTAAAGTCAGTTAAAATAAATTTCACTCACTTTAAAGGTATGGCATAGACACACAGCAGAGAAATACATAAAGAGAAGCTTCCAATATTATTACAGACTGCTGGTGATTTTGTTTAAAGATATATTTTAATTCCATAAAAATTCAAATATCTTTTAATATTTCCATGAAATTTGGTTCACTTCTCATTTATTTTTTTAATAAAAATTGTTAGTGATTTATTTAAAAAATACCAACAATCACTATTATGAATTTTCATTCAGTTCTAAAAAATGAATAAACCTTTGATAAAAAAAAAAAAGAAGTAATACATGTAAATAAACTTTTGTTTGTCTCAATTAATTTGTGTTTTAAAAAGCAGATAAATTTTGTATTTAACTTCATGACTCATTTATCATTCAGCCAATCCCTGTGGATTGAAACCCTGCAAGAATGGAGCCAAATGTAGAAATGATGGAACTGAATTCATCTGCACATGCAAACCTGGATTTATGGGAAATACTTGCATTGAACGTAAGCCAGATTTTATTATCTATTTTGGATAATTCCGGCTTTATTGATTAATTTGACTGGTCATGGATTATTTGTGATTTAAAACAAATAATAAAATCTTAACATTTACTTTTATAGCAAATCCCTGTGGACTGGAGCCTTGCAAAAATGGTGCTAAGTGTTTTAATGATAAAGATACCTTCAGATGTGAATGTCCAGCTGATTTCATGGGAAGAACTTGTATTGAACGTGAGTGTCATTATTTATTGCTTCCTTTTAAATCTATTGACTGAAACCAGAAAACAATAAAACTAAATGCAAAAATAATAGAACTTCAATGTTAGAATTGATAAACAAAAAATAATTATTTTTATGCATCTTTTTAAAAGTAAAAGTACATCTGTCACAGTACAATCAGTGGCAATATTTTTGTTTGAAATTAGTTAAAACTAAACCAGCCTAATACCAACAACAGAATTAACTAACTGATAAACCAAAATCTTTTTGTGTAGAGAAAATTCTATTCTTAAACTTTCTTACTAATGTAATATTAAATCAGGGATTCCCAACCCACAACCTGCAGGCTAGATGTTGCTCTATACACAACTTTCAAATTTTTCTCTTGTCTTTTGACTATGAAAGAACCCCATTTCATATGCAGATGAAATTCATTGGTTTTCAGTGTTTCTTTGTCACATCCTTGATTTCTATAAGACCCTCATGTTTCCATCTGGATGATTCCTCAACTTTATCACTCACATCCAGCAGGCATTTAGTTTGGTTTAGGTCCTTTGTTTATAGGCATAACAAACTTTATGGGTTACTTAATGCCAAACCCATCCTCATGGAAGAAGAGCATTGATACTATTTAATCCATTGCTGGTGAAATAAGGGGTTTAGTATCTTTCCTAAGGAGCATTAGTCTGAAAGTGAATGGAACAGTATAATTGGATTTTTATCATTAAGGGTTTTCAGACTATTGTCTTCAACTTTATTGTTATTTCCACAGCGTTTCGGCTGATATGTCCTCCGGCCTTCTTCAGGTGTTTGTCAAACTTGGGAACCTTCTCAGAACTTTGAACTATGTCCTATATTGAATCTATAGGGGTCACCTGCTCTGATTCTGTTAGCCATAACCAGGTACAAGTGTTAAGTATTCCTGTTAAGTACTCGCCTACAGTCAGGATTGAACCTGCAACTTCCAGATGATTGTCTCCTTAGAAGCTTAGGGAACCTATGCCTATGACCGTTATACCATGTATCCTGCTGGATAATTCTGAGTGAATTTTTGGGACTTATAAACTTAATGTTCTTACTTGACTAGAAGTACTACTATTATGTATGATTTTTTACCTGTGCTCATATTCAGATTTTTTTCATCTAGCCTTCTTAATTATTGTTTCCCATATTGTATTCAACTCTATACTTGGTCTACTCAGCAGGTCATTGTAGCCCAACATATGTGCTGATTCCTTAAGCCGTCTAATCCTCCAATGTTCATCAATTATTTCAACTTTATCCCATATGGGCAGATGGTTTCCCTTTTCCTTCCATATATGGTTCACCATACCCAACTTTTCAATCTCTCCTCGTACTACTGCCTTTCAATGTTCTTCTAGCCTTACTGTTAGTGGACGACCTGTCTCACCTTTGTATATTTTACCACAACTGCAAGGGATGGAGTAAACACAGTTCTTGGTCATGTTGAATTCCATTGGTGGCTTGACCCGGAAGAGATACCTCCGGAGAGTTGAGCCACTTGAGAATACTGTCCTGTTGTCACATGGAATACGTATCTTTTGCATCCTTTTGGCTTGTCCTTTGACATAGGGCAGACATACCATGGTGAGTTTTCAGGTGTTGTCCTCTATCCTCCTTTTTAGGTTTCTTGGAGCCAATGTTATGTGCTCTGGGTAGTTGTTTCGATGGAGGTTGTGTCTCAGACTAATCATTTCTTCTTGATATGCATCAGTATTGCTACTAATGGTTTTTGCTTGATATTGTAAGCAACGGACTATTCCTTTCTTTACCGTATATGGATGATGGGAAGCCAGAGGATGTATTGGCTGAAACATTGTGGAAATAACAATAAAGATGAAAACAATAGTCTGAAAACCCTTAATGATAAAAATCACCAAGCTTCGTCTCAGAAATTTAGACAACTAGTATAAGTGGGGTTTAAACTTGCTTACTTCAAGACCACTGTCCAGCATTTTAGCCATTACATCATGGGGACTCTCCTCCAGTAGGTAGTGAGCATGTTTGGCATTTCCTACTTCTGTAAACATTTGTTCTCTGAAATAAAGCACGCCATACTGCGTATAAGATAATTCACTGGTATTTGTGATTAAAGGGGATTTTGGTAAAAAAATAAGCAATTGTTAGTTTTTTGATATTTTGATGCTTAAATTTCATTTTATTTTTCCCCAGCCAATCCATGTGGATTGAAACCTTGCAAAAATGGAGCTGAATGTAGAAATAATGGAACTGAATTTATATGTATATGCAAAACTGGATTTATGGGAAAAACTTGCATTGAATGTGAGTCTGATTTTTGTATGTACTTTGGATAATTCTGACTTCATTAATTTGACTGGCATTAAATATAATTCTAGTTACTATAATCATCCACTTTTCATCACCCATCACAGCTTGTTTAAAGATAGTTTTTAAAATCTGTTCTAATAGTTTGTTTTATTCAATTGTTATGGGAACATATATTAAAGTGACTAATGTGTTGCAAATGATTTTCTTTGCTTGATTTTGGATATTTTGTGTCTATTTGTTCCCTCCCACCTTGTATAATGTTGATTATTTTCAAATCTTGTCTTTATTTGATTGTTTATTAAATTATGACATATTGTTGTGCCCGATATCATAACTTTTGACATGTTTGATTTATCCTATAAATTGCACAAATCATTTTTTGTTTCATTTTTATCCTCTCTTTAAAAAAAGCTAATTTTTTCCACCTTCAATGCAAACTCAGATTTATGTAAAGATTTGTATTCAAGTTAAATTTTGACATAGCTTTTAATAATTTTTTTTACTATTAAAGGAACTGTATATCAGTTCTGACTTTTCAATTAAAAATAAATTTTTTAAAAACTTTTTTTAGTCAACCCATGTGGATTTGAGCCTTGCAAGAATGGAGCAAAATGTTTCAATGAAAAAGATACTTTCAAATGTGTTTGTACAGCAGGATTTATGGGAAGAACTTGTAGTGAACGTAAGCAACTATGTTATCATTAATATTTTCATATTTTCACTTTATAACTGAAAGACAGCTGAAACTTACATGCATTAGATTTTCAAAAGGGCCACTGAAGCATCTTTTTAGATTAATAATTTTTGAAAATTTTGAAACTTTTTAAATTTGTTTGATTTTCAGTGATTTTGGAGCTTCTTGATATTGTTAAATTAAATTCTTACTTCATGTCTGTCAGATTAGCTAAACCAAATCTTTTTTTTTGTTTAACATTATTAAAGCAAACAGCTAGCTGATAATTTTCTTGTCAGAAACCAAAATTGTATCCTAATTGTTCATGTTTTCAGGGTTAAATCATCATTACTACTAACCCCAGCAGTAATTTACAATACCACCAAGCTTTGTTATTTTTTATTACAGTGCAGGATTATTAGATCTGTGCTGATGCAGTTTCTGCCTGATTTTAGAGCCTCTTAATATGATATCTGTTTTTCTACTGGAGACAGGTTGACTTCAATTAGATATGCTGGAGTCACATTAACTATAAAATTTCAGTATCAAATTTCAATGGGAAGATAGATTAAAAAGATAATTCAATTCTGTGAGAAAATACTCAATGGACTATCTGAGCCCAAAATATCTATCCAATAGTTTTATTAATATCTCTTAGTTATAGTTATTCCATATAGTTGGGATTGATGTTGAATATTATTACTGAAATAAATAGAGAGTTTATCAAAATTCATAGAAATGCCATAGGTATTTATGTATAAATTGGTCTTTGATTGAGAGTTGCAATATCATTAATTCATGGTTGTTCCTTCCCATTTGAATTTAAAATTCAATTATTATTCTTGCATAAGTTGATGCCTCTATTTTGCCTTAAAAATCAGATCTTCAAAATTCAACCCATATATTAGATTTGCATACCATATGGCATATACAGGTAACAACCAATCAGCTTTAAGGCAGCTTTGCACCTCTGCTAGGTGAAAGTAATTTCTATCATATAGCTTTATTAAAGCTCTCTATATTTCTTGTTGGTCAGTAGAGTGTCAGCTGTCTGGCAATGCTATGCTAGTAAACAGGATCCTTTGGACTTTGGTTTTGATATTTCTGCTGCCCACCAAAATATTCCAATCAACATTAGTAACAGAGTGTAGTTATGGCCAAATACAAGTTGAAAACTCTTCCAGAGTTTGAGGAAAATAGAACAGAATATAAAAGTTGGAAAAATCACCTTGAACTATAGACTCTTTATACTGATTTCCTTAGAGCAAATTTAGCCATCGTAGTATATTTGAATTTAAGGTAGAACAGATGAGGTAAATTAGTTACTTTGGGGCTATCTATTTGTGAGATGAGCCTAGAAAATGGAATTGAGTTTCTGCCCAGGAAGTTGGATTGGGTATTTTTCCAAGACCACAACTGGCACTGTTTAAAACAATTTATCTTTTGAGAATTTAAAAGGAAAACTCTGAATTCAAACATGTTAAACTCTGCTTAAAAATTGACCTTGTGTCACATTCTGCTTGTGTGGTCAGCTTAGTAAATACATACATGAGTATTTCCATTCTGTTTTTGATCTCACCCTTCATTATATTGGCCCAAATCACCTGACAATTTGATCTTTTCATCATTGTGGAGGCCTTCTGAGTGGTTTTCTGTCTCTCAGATACCACTCAACAACTGCCTGGATTCACCTGTTGTCAGTGAACCTTACAACATGTCTGGACTGGTGGAATTCCTGCTTTCAGTACTCTGCAATCATGTCCTCCACTCTGCTCTGCTCCCAAATTGCTTTGCTTCAGATGTGCTTATGCAACAGTATTCCCAGCATGGATCTTCAGTGTTACAACTAATTTTTTCTTCCTTCTTTGTCATCATCATCATCATCATCATGTCATGCCACTAGCACGGATATCCCTGACCCTCTCTCGCCACTTTTCCCTATCATTCATCGCTTCTGGCAGGTCTTCAGGGCTACATTCCGTATCCTCACATAGCTGCTGAATGTATGTTTATGCTAGTCGTCCTGCTTTTGCCCAGCCATATGTGGGGGTTCATAATGAGCTCGTCCCTACTTCTCCAGCAATGTCCTGCATGTCTCGTTTGTCTAACTTGGATCGTTTTCGTGATAGGAGGCAGGTGGCCATATAGTTCGTGTCTTGTGGAGTGTTGCTGCCAGGACTTGTTCAAGATTGCTGGCAGCATTCTTGTGTAATTGCTATCTAGCTTCTTCTCCAGCCATTTTGTTAGCGTCCATGTAGTGCATCCATACAGCAGTATCAATACAACAGCTGCCTGGAAAAAACTATGTTTCATTTTATCAGTTAGGTCTGATTTCCATATGATCGATAGCCTATTGATTGCTGTCCATGCCTTCATTAACCACGTGTCGATGTCCTTTTCGGTTGATGAGACGCTGCTTTCTAGGTAAGTGAATTTGTCTACTAGTTTAAGAGGGGTTCCCTCTGGTGTGGAGATGTCACCTGTTTGATTATAGCACATATATTCCATTTTGTGTGCATTGATATTGAGGCCTATGCCTGCGGCTGCTCGTTCCAAAGTATGCAGTAGTATTTCGGCTTGGTCGGGTGTATTTGCCAGGATCGCTATATCATCGGCATAGTCTGCGTCGGTAATTGTTTTTGCAGGGTATCTTCTGCTTTTTTTCTTTGTCAGCTCAAAGCCGTTTTCTCTGATTTTATCAGTTGATGTTCTAAGCACGTAGTCTAGACAGATGATAAAGAGGTATGGAGCTAGCGTGTCTCCTTGTAGTACTCCTGCTACAATGTTGAAGTATTCTGTGTCTCCATTTGGTGAACGTACTTTCACTTTGGTGTTTCTATAGAGAATCGTTATTGCTGCTATGGTTTCTTTAGGTTGGCTGTATGCTAGTAGGATTTGTTCCATCTTTCCTCTGTGAATGGAATCGAAGGCCTTGGTAAAGTCGACAAATAGTAATGTCGCTTGTATGTTTTTTTGCCCGTACACCTTCAAGGATTCTACGGATGGTCAATATTTGTGAGGTTGTGGATCTATTTCTTCGGAAGCCATTTTGGTTTTTCCTAAGGATGTTGTCGATTTTGGATTCTATGCAGTTTCGTAGTAGGGCATTGTAAATTTTGGCTGCTATGGATGTAAGTGTTATGCCTCAGTAGTTCTTGGCTAATCCAAGGTCCCCCTTTTTAGGGAAAGGGTTAGGATGCATCCCTTCATCCATCTGTCTAGTGGAGCTATTGAAGAGGTTGGCATATAGGGTCTTGTCCCAACTTTGCTTTGAGTATATCTTACCTTCCACCCCAATCTTATTTTCCATAAGGTTTCCACACATGTCTCAGCATATATTCACCAGCCATCCTAAGTTGATATACTCTTTTACCTCCTCAATTTCATTGCTTTCTATCACTATATGGCCCTGAGGCACATCTTTGAAATGCATAAATTTAGATTGTTCAGCTCAGTTAGCATCGCCTGTAACTAATTAATAGTTTCAGCAATGTCAATGATATCTGCAGTTTGCAGGTGAGCACATCATTGATGTTAATGCAACCCTTTTTGTCACATTTGTTGTGAAGATCTCTTGGGAGAATGTGTCATCTTAAAAAAATCAAAAAACGAAAAGCCTAGAAATTAGGTCTACGAAATTCAACTTATACATAGTTATATATAATAAGAATGATTTTCAAGTTGGTGATCGAGATTAATAATATTGTTACACATTACTTTCAAATTGTAAAGTATATAAAAATTTAATAAAATAAACACTTTTTTATTTTTATAGCAAACCCATGTGGATTAAAACCCTGCAAAAACAATGCAAAATGCTTCAATGATGGTGAGAGATTCAAATGTGTGTGTACAGCAAGTTTCATGGGACCAACTTGTATTGAATGTAAGTTGATTCTTTATGCTAATTTCCCAAGCATCACTAATTGTTGAAATGATTATTATTAATAATTACAGTTATTGTTTTGCTTTCAAATATTTATAATATTGCTATCACTTGTAGACTCTTTTTGAAGTATACTTATGCAACCCCATCATGTCAGGGCTGATGCTGAAGTTTTGATACAAAGTCAGTTTTATTGGAATGGTTTTATCCACTAAAAACCTGCTTGCCTGGTTTTAGATTTGTGTTCTTTTCCTCGAGTTGTCCAGTCTATCCTGTAATTTTACATTGAGCTATGAAAATGGATTACTGCCTTTCTTTACCTTTTTGCAGCCAGAGCAACATTTTTGTTGTTAACAGTACATTGGCTGAATGACATTTTTCTCATTAGCAATAGTTCAATATAAGGTATTTTCATATTGGCTGCTCAATGTCCAGTTCTCTGTTAATGTATAGAAACATTACTAGGGTATAAAATTGTATTAAGTTTCTTTTGCAAAATATCATCAGTAAAAGTAAATGCTTTATTATTTTTAAGCTATTGAACTATTATACACAATTCCAGATGAAATTATCAGGTTTTCTTTGTTTTTTATATATGATTAATTGACTTGTTTGAACATAGCTTCTATTTTGGAAATTTTCTGAAAATAATTCTCTTACTCTATGAGGATTAAAAATGATCTGCCTGTGAAAGGGTTAATGGGTTTAATGGGAAATGAATATAAAATATCTTAGCTTGAATTTGAACCAGGCTTGCTAATTCCATTTTTTTTTGTGTCATTAATCATTAAGCCAGCCACCTCCCCCTCCTCTTCCTTCAACTGGAGAGTTAGTAATTAGAAGGGATTAGTGAGGTTTCATTAAGACTATGTCACCTTTTTAACAATGTAAAGCAAACATTATGTGACTGTTATCTGTCTAAGGTCAGATAACAGTTTAGCTGCCAAGTGATCACAGTTGAAGATACTATTTATTTTTAAGTTTAATATTTGTTTTTTTTATCTTAAGTTGAATTTCCTAATGATCTGATGATCAGTAATTAAGTCCTGATTTTTTTCTGAGATAATTGATTCAGGAAATATGAAAATGCAGAATTTAATCTCAATAGATGCCATGAGAATGATCTTAACAAAATATTATCTCTCCCCATGATGTTAAATATTTAATCCTAAAAACACTGAGAAGTTTTTTTTGTTATAAATGTTTTCAATTATATATTTACAAGTTTATCTATGGTGGAAAAATGGCAGTAATATTTAAGTAATCTTATAATTTAATGAAACAGTCCAAAAGAATGTATACAGTTTCATGAATAAAAGTTTATTGTGCAGCTTCTCAGAAATTAGGAAAAGAATTCCTATGATACAGGGATAAAATGGACCCTTTGCAAATATTTAAAATGAGTTCATTATTGTAAGTTGAATAGAATAAGATAATAATACTGGCTTACTATTCATTTATAAAAAGGGGAAATGTGATACAATTTTATAGCTAGGCATTGCCTTTTAAAGAAATATATTACTTCAACTTAATGGAATTAGAATAGTAACATGTAATATTTGCATCTAAAACTGCATTCTTTTTAACAGCTAGACTAATTGACTTTTTAATCAAATGACAATAAAAAAGAATGTTCCAATGTAAATTGATGATTGGAAACAAGTTGAAAATTTAAATTGCAGAGCCTGGGAGTCAGGGCATTATTATTTTGATATACAGTTGATAATTATAAATATGAAATTACATCTATAGGAAAATAAAATGAATATAAATTGTGATAGGTTGCTTTGTAGTACATACTGATATTGAAATTAAAGAGATCAAGCAGAATATCAGTCTTCTGAATTGGCAATATTTGGCACCACCCGCTAGATCATATTAGAGTTTTTTTTTTTAAGTGAGGTAAATTTGAGAAATATAAATTAGAAAATGTCTTTTAAAAAAATAAATAATATTTTTTCTTTATTGTGTTGATAAAGATAACATTGATTTGCTAAAATCCCAGTAGACGTTGGAAATTTATTAGAATTTTTCACTTGAATTATCCACAGCCAATCCTTGCGGACTGAACCCATGCAAACACGGAGCTGAGTGCTTTAATAGAGGAAAAGAGTTTTTCTGTAAATGCAAATCTGGATTTAAAGGAAAAACTTGCTCAAAATGTAAGTTGGATCCATTTTAATATTTCTACTACATATATATTTATAGTACATACTTACCATACATGTTTATAATGCATATATATATTTTTAATATATATATTTGATAGATATATATTTATAATACATATATATTCTCTACTTTATTGCTTTTTTTAGTCAATAAACTAATTTTACCATGCCATAAAACATAATGGCATGATTTGAATACTTTTGCAGTTATGTCGTATTTATAAAAGTTTATCAATTTTATGTGACTGTACATTTTCTTTTTTCTGTTCAGTTAAATCATAATTTAAAAATTTTTTTGTTCAGTTTAAATCACAATTTAAAAATTTTTTTGTTCAGTTTAAATCACAATTTAAAAATTTTTAAGCACAAGAAGATTTTTCTGAGTTTAATATTCAGCTCCTCATCTTAATTTGAAGTTTCTAATTTTTTAATAATCAAGCATCTTTATCTCAGAAGTCCTAATTTGTTTCTTAGCTAAACGTCACCACTTGTCCTTCATAATATATTTGAATTTTGACCTTATGAAATCATCACTCATGTATAGGTTGATACTATTTTATTGCATAAAAGTTAGATATTTTAAATGCAACTCATACACATGGAGGTGCTTGTGGTGTGACACTAATCATTGTTGGAAATGGACCTAGTGATCTGAGTTCAAATCCTAGCCATGGCTGTTTGTATTTCACAAAGCGCTAATACCTTTAGGAAAATTATGAATCCTACTATACTCCCTCCATCTATAGGTAAGTAGTTGGGCAGATTAGGCTCCATAACGTTTGTTAGGTAACCAATCTAGGAGAAGGAAAATCCTGAATTTAAACCAGTTGTATTCTCCTTAAAAATTGACCTTGTGTCACATTCTACTCATGGTGGATGAATTGGGTCAACATATACACATGGGAAATTAAACTGATTGGAAATGCAATGTGGCTCGTTGTAGACATTTAGTATTTAATAAAGTTCAAGAAAATCTATTGAAATTTTCTCCATTTTATTTTCTTTATGAGTTTTACTGATGACTTTATATGGAATTTTTTAAGAAAAAGAATTGTTTTCCTGTGTGCATGACAGGAAACTGATGTCTAAAGATTTTTTTTTCCATTTTTAAAACAACAGTTCAATTGCCAAGTGATCACAGTTGAAGATACAATTAATTTATGAGTTTAATATTTGTTTTTGTTTCTTTTATCTTAAGTTGAATTTCCTTATGATCTGATGATCAGTAATCAAGTTTTGATTTGTTTCTCAGACAATCAATTCAGAAAATATGAAAATGATAAATACCATGAAAATGATATAACAAAATACTAACTCTGCCCATCATAATTAATATTATATTTTAAAAAACACATTTTGTAATAAATGTGTGTTTTCAGTTATAGATTTACTAGTATACCAATGATGGAAAAATGGCAATAATAATTAAATAATTTTATAATTTAATGAAAAAAGAAAATTTGCGGTTTCATAAATGAAATATGGCTTATCATTCAGTTTCTGACAAACCTGTCCAAGTTTTTGTTAACTTTCTGGAAAAGAAGGAGGAGGATAAAACAGTCTTGGATTTAGGCAGCAATGAAAGGTAGAAATTTCATAAAAATGAATCATACCAAAAATAGGGCCTCAACCAAACCATGTACAATATATATATATATATATATATATATATAGTGTTTGATATTGAAAACTGCATTGATATTTTTTCTTTTGTAGATAATGCTTGTGGCCTTGAGCCCTGTATGAACGGAGCTAAATGTTTCAATGATAAGAAAAAGTTCCGATGTGTTTGTCCCCCTCAATTTATTGGAAAAACTTGTAGTGAATGTAAGGATAAAATTTATGATAATCATTTTTTATCATTTTTTTTTTATCAGCCATTTCAATAGAAAAAAATTTATGTATAACTGTATTGATGAAGTTGTAACAGTTCCTTTTTCTGTATATTTAATTGAAGATTATAATTAATTTCTATAATCAAATTTATCTTTTTTTTTGCATTGCGAAATTCTTGAATATCATTGACTTGAATTCTAATTATTCTGTGGATGGTAAAATAAAAATTTAATGAATTTAAGTTAAATTTAATTAAACATTTGTAAAAAAGAAAAAAAGTTTGCTAATTTAAAATTCTAATTTGATAGTACACAAATATTTGCTATCTTTTAAATCGTATGATGCTTCTCAAAAATATTCACTTTTATGCTTTTAAGAATATTTGCTTAAAAGAAATCTTCAGTAGCCTTTAAGTTCAGCATTGAGTAACATCATTTTTATAGAATTCATATTGTTACAAATGATGCAGCAAACACAAATTCTTCCTCCCTTTTTCTCCCATTGATAAGAATAATGGAAAGAGGAAGCAGAAGAGGAAGAAAGCAGTTTGATTGACGTTGATTTTCTAAGAAAGTGAATAGTTCACTGAGAAAAACCAGTAAAAAGCTGTGTTTTAGGGACATTATGAAGGAGCAGGTCATTGAGGTGAGATATAAAAGAGATGGCACTATTAAAATATAGAGTTTAGGACCCAAGGAAGTGTTCCTTTTTATTGTGTATTACTGAATGTTGATCTGCCTTTTCTTTTTTGTATCATGTTTTCTTTTGGACTTTGTACCAGTGTATCTCTGTAGTTCTTGCATTTATTTTTGAATTCCTGATGCCAGCAGCCTTTTGGATTGTTGAGCAAGTTTAACCCACTTATTGAATAAAGATTGGGAGCTTTCTTTCCTTCCTATTATCAAGCTTTATATATTTGTTCACTGTGTTGTTGTTCATCATTGCTCTTAGTTTTTTTCTACCTGTCATCACCTGGCTTGGAAGTCTGTAAGCTGTGTGATTTTGAAAGACAGTTTACCAGCAGGAGTTGGTTCTTAACAATATTACAATTAAGGGTAAATAAATAATGACTAGAATATGCTATATAAAGTTTCTAATAGTTATCTCCCTTGAGAAATTATTATGGTGTGAGTGAGTGCAAACACTGACCTAACACTATTATTATTCAATTGCAAATTGGACTGGTATTTGTTTTATTTAGTTACAGCTTTTTAACTCTATTGCACTAACAAAATTCTTACTACAATGTGCTATCTTTTTTCTGTTTCATTAATATACATCGAAAAATCAAATCCTGATAATAGAGATTAGAATGCAATTGTATGCAGTCACTTAGAAATTAACTATTTTTAGTGAACTTATAACAGTCAGAGCTGAATCCTTGCTGTTTGTATCATTTAATCCTGTACAATTTGTCACATTACTTGGAAAAAAGATACATATTGGCAAGAAACTTCAATTGCCCTGAAAGATACTATGACAGAGAACTTCTGTATGGCAGCCCAGTGAAACATCCATTACACATGATTAGACTATAAACTAACATAAGATTAATTAATTAGAATAGAATGAATTGTAAATATGAATTATATAGATTATCTGCCTAATATTTCTTATATACAAGGTGTTTCTTAAATGGTACTTGTTTTTAAGCATTTTTTGGAAAGATGACAAATCTTCAGAAGTGAAGTCAAAGTGTGTTGAATTGCAGGATGAATAAGTACATTTCATAGGTCTTGGTGAGGCCAAAAACTTTTCAGCTTTCATTTCTAGCAATAATCAACAGATTATACAATAATCTTCCTATTTCTATGTTTTTAGTAAATCCATGTGGACTCAAGCCCTGCAAAAATGGTGCCAAGTGTTTCAATGATCTTGACAAGTTCAAGTGCATTTGCACAGCTGGTTTCATGGGAAAAACTTGCAGTGAATGTGAGTTCAGAGTTTTTTTATTTAATTTATTATCAAATACTTGAGTGAATCAAAAGTTTTGTAATATTTTACTAATGCGAGGCAGAGTTTGGCCGCTCCAGACATTTTTGCTGAGGTTATGAAAGTAATGAACCACACTGGATGCCAAGTTTGCCTGATACTCTTTGAATACTGCTTACCAGATTTGCTTCTATAGCTTCAAACATGGCCTCAGAATCCATAGTTTAGGCCTTCCTGAGCTTGCTTGATTGTTGAGGGTTTTACAACCTGAGTGAAATTTCTGGAATCTTCTGTTTACTGTGCTGTGATCAACTTTGCTTTCATCTTTCACATAAGTGTTTTTTGTTGTTTTTGTGGTATTATGTCCTAATTTGAACTTGTAAAGCATAAATTCCCAAATAAGGCTATGTTGCATGTTTATCTTTGTAGCTTTCAAATAACACATGGAGTAAAGCAATGAACAATATGTCAGTGCACTAATTACCACAATACTACCAACTACATTAAAAAGTTATACACTACTTTTACTTTTCTTCTGTCCTAAGCCACTGGTCATCTGTGGCCAGGGTCAATAAGTATCAGGTTTAAATCCAGCTGGGAGAGGTATATCTTCAATCTGCACTACTTCATTGTCAAGAGAACAGCAGTTTTTGTCCCTACCCACATGAGACATCTTAAAAGCTAGAAGTTGCAATGAGTTAAATCTGGACTCTACTTACATTTTATCTTAATATAATGATTTTATTTTATTCAGCTAATCCTTGTGGACTGCAGCCCTGCCAAAATGGAGCTGAATGTATCAATGACAGGAATGAGTTTATCTGTAAATGCAAACCTGGATTTATGGGTAAAACTTGTATTGAATGTGAGTCTGAGATTTAATTCTATTTTAACTTTTTATTAATCATTAAACTTCGCATAATTTTATGGGTACTGACTTTTACACCTTTAAATCATTTAAAATTTTCACTCAGTATTTTAATTCATTTCTTATTAAATTTATATTTTCAAAAGCATTAGAATTAATAAATTTATGTTTTTCAGTCAATCCATGTGGACTTAAACCTTGTAAGAATGGTGCCAGGTGTTTCAATGATAAAGATACATTCAGATGTGAATGTACTGCTGGCTTCAAGGGACAAACTTGTGTTGAATGTAAGTAAAGAAATCCTTTTTGACATCCATATCAATATTAATATAATATTTGATTGTTGGTTTTCAAAGTACAAGTTGCTAATTTTATAGTTTGTTGTTTTTCTTGGACGATATGACATATTAAACAGAGAATACAAAGAATAAACTTGTGAAAAAGGTTTAGTTCCAGTTAACTCACAAATGATTGGTATCAAGTCCTTAGTCAATAAAGATTACACAATCCAGTTCAACATTAAATTCAGAAAGAGAAAACTTTCAAATAATGCAAATCTAAATAAGAAATCCAACATTGACAAGATGCCCTTTTTTAAGCAGGAGACATTCCATTAAATGGATTATATTAATCAGGTTTTTATAGTAATTAGAAGGTTCATTTTTCCCTGAATGTAACATCAATGGTTATTTCTGACAGAAAATTGTTTATGGCCTAGACCAAGATGATAATCCAACAGTTTTACTTCAATCATTTTTTTAATAAACATTTTTTGGGCTGAAAACAGCACATCATTGTAAGATTTTTATTTGATCTATATAGTGAACATTTTGTATAAGGGGAAAGAAGCAATTTTCAGTTCAATTTGTGACAGGATGATAATTTTGTGGATTTTACATTTTTTTAACATAACATTTTAATCATCCAGTTTCTCAATATTATGTAGATAATTATGAAATGTTAATGAGAATGCTTCCTTCCTCCCTAAACAGATGCATCAATATCATCATGGATCACTGTTACAATGGAAACCCAACTGGTTCATGAGTCATGTATCAAAATGATATTATTAGAGTGGAGTTATTGGGAGTTTTTTGTGATGTGTACATTGTCTGTAATAAACGAAAATAATTTTGATATAGTTAAAAAACACCAAAAAGATTTTTAAGATAATAAAAATCAGTAATTTCATTTTAGTGAACATTTCAGATCTATATATGTTAGAAACTTTGTCTGTAACAAACAAAAATAATTTTGATACATTTAAAAAACACAAAAACATTTTTAAGTTCATAAAAAATCAGTAATTTCATTTTAAATAAACTCCTTATTGACAAAAAGCTGTTAATAATTTTGATAATCCAACCTACATTTAAGTTGTGTTTTATATCTTATGTATCAAACACATTCAAATTATACATAGGAAATTTTTCTTTAGGCTAAAGTAACAAGAAGTTTATTTATTATGTTAATGGAGGGAGAATAATTGACTTCATACCTTTCCTAAGGATAATAGTGCTGTGTGAAATGCAATCAACCTCTTGTAGGATTTGAACTTGTGTCACTGTGTCCTGAGTATGACACTAAACTATGTCTGATGGTGAGGCTACACTGTTGGAGATATGGGAAGTGTACAGTACCCCATCATTGCCATTACACCTGAGTTAACTCTGACCCATTTTTTTTTCATCATAAAACGTGTGAAAGCACATGCGATACCCTGTCCTCATCAGCAACCAATCAGGGTGATAACAGTTTTGGTAGCTCAAGGCAGTAGTGCCACTCCGGGCAGTATCAGTTAGGGTTCCATCTATAGGGAAAATAGATCTGTTTAAAAATTATTTTTATTTGATAGGAATATTTGATGCCATATGACTAGATTATTATATATAAGAAGAGTTACTTAAAGGAGACTATCATCTAGTGGTTGCAGGTTCAATCATGACTACAGGCAAGTAACAATACAGGAATACTCAACACTTGTACCCAGTTATGGCTCATGGAATCAGAACTAGTGACCCCCGTGGATTCAATAAAGGATGTAGTTTGACGTTCCGTGTAGGTTCCCAAGTTCGACAAACACCTGAAGAAGGCTGGAGGACATATTGACTGAAACATTGTGGAAATAACAATAAAGATGAAGACAATAGTCTGAAAACCCTTAATGATAAAAATCATCAAGCTTCATCTCAAAAATTCAGACAATAAAGTGTTACTTGAAGTTATAGTTGTTTACTAAGGATTATTATTAGTTACTTGAAATCATATAACCATGTCTAAACAAATGACTATTATCAAATAGAAATAATTACTTGAAAGCATATAATTATTTGCATTAGATAGCTTAGACTTTAAATAACCCATGAAGGTTGATATGTCATTTAACAAAGAAACCAAACCAAACCTAGCATTTGTAAGAATTTTATAATTCAAGAAAATTGTCTATCATAGTTTTAACAACTAAAAACTAAATATATTTTTTAATTTGTAGCAAATCCATGTGGACTTGAACCCTGCATGAATGGTGCTGAATGTTTCAATGAGGGAGACAAATTCAGATGTGCTTGCACACCTGGCTTTATGGGAAGAACCTGTGTTGAAAGTAAGTAAATCACTTTTAAAAATCCTCTATAATAACTTTTCGACTTTAGCTAATTGATTCATAATGAAATAAA
This sequence comes from Sepioteuthis lessoniana, assembly GCA_963585895.1. Lineage (NCBI taxonomy): Eukaryota > Metazoa > Mollusca > Cephalopoda > Myopsida > Loliginidae > Sepioteuthis > Sepioteuthis lessoniana. The sequence continues at coordinate 58,602,295 of OY757921.1, forward strand.
TGTTAATCAATAAAAAAGTAATCATTCTTGTCATGTCTTTACCATGGATGCATATTCAAATATGTGTAGAAGACAGACTTTATAAAAAAAACATGTAACGAACATAAATATATTACAAATTGGCAATGCAGTTAGCTTAATTATTAATGATGTTGAAAATGGAATTAAACAAGTTCACAACCTAGCTGTGACACTTAGTATTCATTTCATATTAATGCTTTGATGGAAAAGCATGAATCTACTTTTCCCTTCAGCTTTGGGTTACTAGCAAACCAGTTGGTGCTCTTTACCTTCTAAATATGTAATCTAACTTGGCCATTTGAAAATAAGTTGAATCAGAGATCATTCAATGCCAGTGGTACCATTTAATTTGTCAAGAGGAGATAGGCACTGCCAAGTAACTTCCATTGCCCTGTGAACTGTCTTCCAGTTCTAGCAATGTTGTTTAGCTTTGTCTAAAGGAAAATTTATTTTATTTTTTTTTTATATTGAATATATTAGATTTTCTTGTTCATATTTAATAATTTCTGAATATCAAACTATAAATTGGAGATGGTTAGGATATTTTATTTTCAAATACTTGACTCATAATTGGGTCCGCCTTAAAGATCAATTTTTATCAGTTTAGATAATGTTTTTCATTTAATTACACTCATGTTCAAGTAAATTTTGAATGAAGAATTATTTTGTATTCTATTAATTTGATTAATGTGCAAATCTGATTCTCATTTGGCATTTCTGTTAGAATGGTGATTTCATTTATGGAATTCTAAAGAAACATTGTGACAACTTAGTTGAAATTTACAATAACTTTCTGTTTTCTTGAATATGAAATAAAAATGCATATGGTGTATATTAAAACATTTTTAATATTTATGATACAACACATCTGAGCTTAAAATGTTTCAAATATCATTGTTTGTTGTTAATCTCTGTGGAAGTCAACAATGCAAGAATAATGGTATGTACTTTAATAATGGTGCCTCATTTATGTTTGCCAATTAAATTTTATAGGGAAAACTGGCATTGAATATAAGTTTCTAAATTCCTTAATCAAATTCTGAGTTCATAATTTCCCAAATTCAACTAATTTTCTAGAACCTCAAATCTTTTTCTATTAGGCCCTTGCTCTAACCTCTGTGGAATAGAAATAAGATCTGAAAACCAATTTGGTGGAATGTTATCACAGTTTTATTTGCTGTATATAAAATACACTGAGAAAATAAAATTATGATACTGTAGATTTCAATTTACTCAAAGTTTTTGCTTTGAATCAGTGGTGCACATAGCATAATGGTTATCATCATTAGAAATAGAATTAGCGATTAGAGTCCAAATTCCAGATGAGTCTGTTGCATTTCACTTTGTGCTAATGCTTTTAGAATTCATCTTTTCTCCCTCCAGTTATGAATAAATAGTAGGGCAGACTCGATTCTTTAGCCTTGGTAAGGCAACCAGTCTAGGAGAAGGAAAACTCTGAATTCAAACTCATGTTACTCCATGTAAAAATTGACTTTGTGTCACATCCTGCTTGTAGAGGGGTGGTGGGTAAATAATACCCTGACATGGGCCTCAATTTACTCAAGGTTAAGTATACGGACAATAGAATTGGATTAGAGTAAAAATATCACATATACAGATCAATATCTGTACAGGTTCCAAAAAAGGGGTATATCAACATTACTCTAACCTCATATCAATACACTGTATAACTTCCTTGGGTGTTAACACAGTCCTGTATTCATATCTGCATATGATATGGTGTAATTAAATGAGTCTTATTACCTCACAAGATTGTTGAAGACTGATTAATTTCATCAGAACATTTACTATCCTCTAGCATTGAGATTTTCAGGTTAAAATCAACATTGTCTTTTAGGGTGTTGAGATTTACTTTTCTATCAGTCTACTTAATGGAAATGATAACATTTTAAATATATTGAAAATTTTGCTTTCTGATAGACTTAAAAGAAAATATCTGTCCAGAATTTTAAAAAATAGCAAAACGATATAGAATTTTGTTTTTACAACTGCTGTTGTCTTTGGTCATTGGTAATTATCCATTTTACACTAGGAATAATAACATTGTTTTATTTTTTTGGTTTTGAGAAAAATTAACTTTCTATGAAAAACGTAGTGTTGTTTTTGTTAATGAGTGATTGTTTGCCTTTAATATGACAGTATTTTGGAATGGGTACAAAGACTTGTAGGCTTTGATATCTAAATAAAATATCAACTTAGCTGATACTTTGCATAAAAGACTTATGAGTTTTTGAGGAACAAAATGTGCATCATATATGTCATAAAAGATAATGATATACATATTACTACATTAGAAAAACAAGTTATTTTCACAAAATAATATTTGGCTTATCTAGAAACTAATGAAATCTCCTGAAATAGTAAAAGTGATTGTCTTTGATTTTGTAGCAAATGCATGTGGACTTGATCCATGTAAAAATGATGGTAAATGTTTCAACCATGGCAACACTTACACGTGTGCTTGTAGAGAAGGATTTAGGGGAAAGAAATGTGAGATAGGTGAGTAAAATTTATTAAATCTTATTTGCATTAAAATCCAAAGTAAAAAAAACAACTAGTTATTGTCACAAACTGATATTGTACGTATTTACCCAACCCCTCCATCATAAGTAAGCTGTGACATCAGATCAATTTTTAAGCTGGTTGGAATTCAGTTTTCCTGCTCCTAGACTGGTTGGCTTATCCAAGCTAAAGAATGCAGTCTGCCCTACTATTTACAGGATTTTTACCCAGATTTGAACTCTAGTCATTGATTCCATATCCTACTCTGACAACTATTACCTAATCAAGACTAAAGAACCTAATCTGCCCTACTATTTACTCATAGCTAGGGGAGAACAGATAGATTCATGCCTTTCTCAAGGGCATTAACATTATGTGAAATGCAAACAGCCTCATCCAGGATTTGAACTTGGGTTTCTCATTCCATTTCTTATGTTAAGCATCATGTAATGGTTAACAGGGTGAGCTCATAGATCATTATGACTCTAGTGTGCTTCATCCAAAATGGCTTCTTCACAAATATTGATTTGTTTCATATTAAATTTACAAACTGCCCTATGATTTGTACTTAAGTTAATAATCACTATTTAAAAAAAAAAGGAAAATTTTATTTTAAAATCAGTTGTTAACTGTTTTCTCTTATAACTCCTGATTTTGGCATTGCATGAAAGGAACAACAGTGCTACTTCCACCATGTTGGCAAGACAGAGAATATGCTGACTGTATCCCCTGTTGAGGGGTGCAACCCTACCACCTCCACTACAAAAATGGGGTACGACTCAAAATGAATTTAGTGGTGAAGCTCTGGTTCTGGAGCTTTAGGGAGTCACCCTTTCATTGCCATTACTTCCAGATTCACTCTGACCTGAAGGCAGTCAGTGTATTCTAAACCCTCACTGATAAAATCAAAGTATCAAAAGTTAATGATATTATCTGTTCTATTACAGTTGTTAGATTTGCATTTATATTTCATACACTAAATGTAGCGACTATTATGGGACAGTAGTATTTGCATTTTAAGATATCTATTATAATGACTCTAATGAAGCCTACAAATTTATAAAAAATGTATTTTATTTTTTAGCTTTGGTAAAACTAGTGTGAATCAAAAGTTTCACAATGTTTTGAACTGTTTTGATCATGCAATATATGTGTTGCAACCTAGCATCTACCAAAATATTGCAAGACTTTTCTCTCAGCCATATAATCCACTTTTCTTTCATTTTTCATGTTTTTATTAGATTAAGTTTACAATGTTAAGTACTGAAATATGACTAAATTGATAATATTTGACAAAATATTTATAAATTTTATATTTTTACTTTCAGTTATCAAAAAAATTGAAGTAAAAGGTTTGTACTTTTCAGAACTTTTCATCACTTGATTTTAGACTTTTTAGAAAAAATAGAATTGTTATTTGTTTTGATTCACAAAATATAAAAACAAACTTATATTATTCTAGTCAAAAAATGATATACTAGTTGTTACTCAAAAATTTAAAGAAAGACATTACATATTCTAACAGATAGTTTCTACTGTATTCTTCATAGATCCTTGTCAGTTTTTTGGCTTATGAAGGACTCTGCTTACAAAACTTGTGTAACAGTCTTTAACTCAGAGTGTTTCCTCACATTTAAAATAAAATTAATTTTTCTCAGAAAAAACCCATGTATGTTATCATTTTAAAAAATAACTGCTTGTTTTGCTGCTAGGATCAGCTATTTTCTATCCTAGACAATAGAATTCAAAGATTCAAAGAGAACAAACCTTATATTTTCCTACTACTCCAACAGCTGCACCAAAATAATAGTTTCAAATTTCATGCTGATTACAAAGTTTATCTTCTAAGGAATTCCTTAATTTGTAATCAACCAATTAATTGATTGCTACCTTCAATTAGTCTGACATTTATTTAACTTTTATTCATTTGTATTGATACTGATATTTTGTGGATTGAGAAAATATTGAAAGATAGAATAATATCATGTGTTTAATTGAGCAGTCTTGTGCAAAAAAAGAAAGGAAAGAAAGGAATTGAAGAAGCGAAAAAATAAATAGTTTAAACCTTAGAAAAATATTAAACCTTTTCCTTTTCATCTCAGGGAGTAGATGATAAGAACATTCACCAATCATTTTAGGAATATTACCTTTTCTATTTGAATATTATATTTTTTACTTAACTCTTATTTTGTTTGAGATGAGGAAAAATCTTATATTTATACCAATGTTCATTTGTATATATTATTGCTTTATCTATATTAATATTTAATAAGAGTTCATATATTTACTATAAACTGCCTAATAGTTTGATGGAGGGTTAACATGTTCGAAATGTGTTTTTATATTAAAATACATTCTTAAGGAACATTTATTGCAAAATTACCTTTATAGTAAAATTATTTCCAATGAACTATAAAATCATTTCTCAATGCATTTTGTAATAAAATCATTTCATAATGAATTTTTATAGTAAAATCCTTTTATGATGTATTTTTATAATAAAATCATTTTCTATGTATTTTTAGAGTAAAATCCTTTTTTAATGCATTTTTATATTAAAATTCTTTTTTAATTCATTTTTCTTATAAAATCTTTTCTTAAACATATTTATAGTTAAATCCTTTCTTAATGCATTTTTATAGCAAAATCCTTTCTTAATGAATTTTAAAAGTAACATTTTTTTCTTAAGGCATTTTTATAGTAAAATTCTTTATTATTTTCATTGTGATATCATTTTTCACAGATCAATATTAGTTTTATTTAGATATAATTGGTAAATCGTTTTTTTATCTTTTAGAGTAACTATCACTATTTCTCAATATTTGTTGTAAATTTAGAATTGATAACTGAAATTGTGAACTAATGATTAGCTGTCTAAATCTTGATCTCTTACCTTATATTGATGGTTACTCCAGCTAGTGTTACAATATTTAGCCAAAAGATAAATTGAAACAATATGAATTATGAGTATAACTGTAATGAAATAAATAAAGTACTGTGTCTAAAATATTTTCTTAGCACTCTATAATAATGCCTTGAAATCAGATGTGGTAAAAAAAAACTCTTTGTAGTTCCTTCTGAAAAAACTTGTAAGTGATGTAAAGAATAAAATCTTTATTGATTAACTTAGGTGTATCTGAATGTTGCTTGCTAGAGGATGTAGAAAGGAAATATGCATTAAAAGAATATCTTGGAAATAAAATTGGATATTTTAAATTATTATTGTATAGTTTGTATGTTTTTCTTTTTAGTTTATATATTCCTTTGAAAATTTCACAAGTATTTAAAAAAAAAGGTTTGAAAGATTTTAACTTTTTTTCTTTTGCTTTGCAAGAAAGATTTTTGTAAAATATATTGAATGCAAATGTTTGAATTATATCTGTTTCCTTCTCTTTTTTTCTTTAGTTCCAGTAATAAAAGAAATACAAAGTAAGTAATTCTATTTTGTTACATCTAGTGTAGGAAAGTTATATGCAAGTGTAAAAACTATTAAAAGATATAGATAGTATTTTTTAATTGTTATATTACAAAGTTATTTGGTATGACTGCCACTATCTGTTATCTGTGTTTTGAAAATAAATAGATAAATATTAATGTGGAAATAGATATTGTATATTTAACAAGTTGTTGAGGCAAACCATGATATCACAATTTATTAGATAAATATGTGTAAATGGTAGAGTACTTTAATGCTTCCATCTATAATACACAACTAATGCTGAAAGCTTTTATAGAAAATTGAAAGTTACCTGTAAATTCTTGCTATCTAAAAAAAAAAATTATTTGGCATTTCTATTCTTTTAGAATATATGATTCATTTCCAGTCATTATTTGTGGTTGCATTTACAAACTTTGCTTGTTTAGGAACACACATTTTAGAGCCAGATGGCAAAAATCTATCAACCAAATCTTAGACTATTAGTACTTAATAGGATATCAATAAATTTAGTGTAAGTAAAGCACACAGCATTTAGCTTATTTGGTTCATAGGATGAGTGAGGCTACACTGGCCCTCTTCTGTTGTGGAATCTTGAAGAAAATTGGTGAAGACAAGATAAAAGGAAAAGATGATGGCAAGTTTTTTGGAAAGAAAAATGTCAGACATGTGGTCACCGAAAAAATACTACTCACTTTATTATTGATGTTTCAACTTTCCTGTGGACCAGCCTCAAAAACAGGGAGACATAAAGTAGTATTCTCGAGTTGATGATGGAAAGAGCCGACTGTTTTATAAATCGTGGTCTATTCCGAATGGGGGTGGGGTTGCTAGCCCTGAAATTTCAGTCATTCCTTGTCACTCATTAGTTCACTAACTGACTGACTCTTCAAAAATCTCTTACTCTTGTATGTGACCATTTCTTGCACCCACTGTATGAATTACTGTGACTGAACCCTTGCTGTCTGTCACATAGACTGGCACCTGTTCATTGATAGTGAGAGGTAGTCACTGCATTACTGCCTACTTTTGTTCTTTTGATGAAGTGGAACTACATCAGCCTTGCATAGTTTGGATTTCTAAAATGAACCTTTTTTTTACCTTGTGAAAATTTATCCCTATTAGTTCTGATAGAGAAATTCTATCTGCTACCATATTCATTTCTGCTGCAGACAAAAAAAAAAACTTTCATTGGTATAGAAGATGCAATAATAAATGCAACAGATAGAGCATTTATGTGCAGTTTTTCTTTTGCATTTAAACTTCTAACTCTTTGATGTTAGATATGTGTTATAACTGTGCTATAACTCCTTGAGAAGTGGCTTAACAATTTAAATTAGAAAACTTTTTTTTTCTTATCTAATTACACTTTCATTCTTCATTCTATGTCCTAACCAACTGTCAGATTTATTTAAAGTCAGCAAAAAAATGGAAATGGTCCTTTAGAGGTGGAACCTTAATGAAATATTTATTGAAGAATTTTCATTTTTAAAGCACATGTATTTCAAAATTATTAAGAAGTGGGAAAGGATTTTAACTTATTTGTCTCTTGCTTTACCTAATAGAAATTTGTTGTAAAATTCCATTGAATGCAAATATTTGGATTCATATCTAAAGGTATTGCATCTGTTTTGTTTTCTTTAGTTCCTGAAATGAAAGAAATACAAAGTAAGTAATTTTACTTTAGTAAATCCAAACATTGTTATCTGATACCACTGTCCTATAATACCTGTTATATCTAGTGTATGAAATGTATATGCAAGTGTAACAATTACTAAAAGACAAAGGTATGTATTTACTTAAAATCTCCACCATATGCAGAATGTGAAAGAGGATCAATTTTTAATTGGAATACAGATGATTTGAATTGTTCCTTCTCCTAGACTAGTTGCTTAACCAAGGAAACCAATCTGCTCTTTTATTTACCCATTGTTTGGAAGAGAAGAGATATATTCATACCTTTCTCAAGGGTATTAGTGCAAAATGAAATGCAAACAGCCTCATCCAGGATTTGGAACTGTGGTTGCTAATTTTGCTATTTCCTATGATGTTAACCATTATTTTAAGCATGCTTAAATGCATAATGTAGTGTAATGATTATAATTGTTGGAAATAGACTCAACAATCCAAGTTCAAATCATGGATGTAGCTGTTGAGTTAATTTCACTTTAGGCTGATAACATTAGGAAAAGCATGAATCCATCTTTTCTCTCTTTCTCCAGTTATGGGTAAATAGTTTGTCGACTGAACCATTGTAGACCAGCAAATCAGTCTATGAAAAAGAAAACCATGAATTTAACCTCTTACCTATATGTTGGCATGGCAGGGTGATTTGCTATGTTGAGTCCCAGGAGAGACTGGAGATCGTTTATGTCAGATCAGGGATTGTACCTAGCTACTGGAAGCATGTAACCCTCTACAACCTGTCACTTTGTATTTGAAGAGGAGATGTGTACTGCCAAGTAACTTTCTCATTGCCCTGAGAGATCCTATGAAGAACAGTTTTTTCACATGACAACCCAAAGACCTGAAAAAGGTTATGGGAATTGTTAGGACATCCAAAAAAAACATCTTTTACATCTTTTTAAAAACCCACTGAATCTTGAAATATAATTTGAGAAAATGATTAATGAAATAAATTTTCAAAATATTTAAAACTGTTATGTAGAGTAATATTGCAGACTATGATTTAATTTTAGTTTGTATCGCTGTAAATTTTTATAAAATTATTTTTCCACTTAATGTTTTAACACATAAATCTTTTTTTAAGTTCCAGAGGAAATTTTTATTTTCAACAAAATGAATATACATATTCATAAGTATTTATCTAACTTTTGATAATATTGACATAGTTAGATTGGGAAGGAATCCTTGTGGCTTAAAGATTAAAAGTTCTTGACTGCAACCTCAAAATAAGCAAGTTAAAATTCCTCTCACACTGGATTAAAACTCTTGGGAAAAGTATTGTACTCCCTTATCCCTCTAGTTAAGGGTTAAGGATGGCTTTGGAATTATATAACTCACAAAAGTTGATATGTCATTAAAATAAAGAAATGAAACCAAACTAGACTTAAATCATTAATTCACAAAATATTTTATTTTTTATCTGTTTGCTTCAAAGCAAGCTTCTATTATCACCACTAGCCTTTTTATACCTGGTAATGAGATCTTGCAGTATTTTCAGCACATTAATTTTTGAAAAATCTAAAACATTTAAAGTTTCAAGTGGGCGTGTTGTCACTCACCCAAATTCTATATCGCTTTTAAATCTATCATGGCACACTATGATTTTCAAGGCTAAAATAATCTTAAAATAGTTTAAATCAAATTTGTCAAGAAGATATTTTACATCTTTTGGGAAACAGTTTTTGATTTTGAAGTATAATTTAAAAAATGATTAATGAAATAAACTTTAAAAAATTAAAAAAAACTGCTATATAAAGAAACATTACTTATTATTATTTAATTTTAATAAGTGTTTGTGTGTATGTTTTTACCCAAACCATCCACCATGACCAGAATGTGACACAGAGAATTTTTAAGTGGAATACAACTAGTTGGAATTCAGTTTTCCTTCTTCTTGACTGGTTACCATGCCAAGGTTAAAGAGCCAAGTTTGAGCTACTATTTACCCATAGCTGGAGGGAGAATCATTGGATTCATATCTTTTCCAAGGGTATTTGCACTATGTAAAATGCAAATAACTCCATCAAAGATTTCTTTATTGGTAACTGTAATTATTTATTAAATTATCTATTTTTCTGGTTAATGTTTAAAATTTTCAAAATTTCTATTTTTTTCTTTAAAGTTCCTGAGGAGAAGATAATTGAAGGTTGGTAGATATCTTTTTTTACATTTATCAAATAAGAAATGTATATATTTATGAGTATTTATGTAACTTTAGATAACATAGATAAACTTGAATCTTCCTATAATTCACCAAATATCTTAGTTTTTATCTGTCTCTCTCTCATTTAATAGCTCAAAGATGGTTACAGTTTTAATTAATCAATTCAATAAAATTGAAATGAAATATGTTAATTAAAATGTAACTTGAAACAGTTTATAATAAAATTAAGACATTTGATATTAAATAGAGAATATTTTTATAAATATAGAAATACTAATTGGTTTTATTGTTTTACTTATTGAATAAATGTAGATGAAATATTTAAAAACTTTATCACTTTTTTTCTTCTTTTTGTTTAGTCCCACATGAAGTGAAAGTAGAAAAGGAAGTTCAAGGTCAGTATTTTCATTTTATCCCATATTTTCCTTTTTGATTAATTGAAAGAAAATTGGTTATATATTGTGAAAACTAGTATGTTTCATAATGGATAAAACCATTTGGATAAAAGAGTAGAATTTATTTGAACATAAATATTATGGCAATATTCTACTGTGAGACAATAATATTTAGCAAGTGAAATGATTTGTATCATGTGTTAGTCTCATTTGAGCATTCATTTATATGTGTGTTGTCATTTTTCAAGCCTAAAAAAAATTGTGCATATAAATCTTACAAATATATGTAGGATGAAATTGGTGTAAGATTTCCTCAATTTATGCTTACCAACAAGTCAACAAGAATATGACATTTGTTTCATAAATTTTGTGAGTCATAGTGTACAAGGATGAAAAAGTTCAGTTAGGCCATGTTTATGAATTGCTGAACCTTAACTGTTTATGAATTGTTCAACTCTTTCTTAAAAATCCCTTAAAATCTTTGCAGACTGGGCTGTCTCAAACTATTATTTTCAGGGATAATGAAAAAGTTAAAATAGTTTAATTCATAGTTGTCAAAGTTTGGTTTGGTTTCTTTGATTTTAATGGCATCTTGACCTTTGTGGGTTATTTAATGCCACAGCCCTCCTTGCAGAAGAAAAGTAGTAGTACTACTTAATGCATAGCTGGAGGGATATGGGGGTTCATGCCTTTCCCTAGGGTATTAATTCAAAAGTAAACATAATAGCATAATTGGAGTTAGAACTTGTTTACAATGATGTTGCAGTCCACTATGTTAGCCACAATGCCATAAAGACTTCCCCTTTAGCAAAAAAACATGTTTTAAACATCATTTTGAAGTGTCATTTAAGAAGATGAAAAATTAGTTTGATTTAAAAAAATTTTTTTTTCAAATTGTAATATAAAAGAATGCTGCTTATTATTATTTAAATTAAAAAGTAAATGTTTGTGTTTAGCTGTAAGTATTCTTGTGGTCAATGTATAAAATATTTTAAAATTTCTTTTTTTTTTTAAAGTTCCAGAGGAGAAGATGATTGAAGGTTGGTAGATATTTTTTTTGTATTTAATGAATTAAAAAATGTACATATTCATTAGTATTTTTCTAATCATTGATAACATTAATAGACTTAAATCATTTTTATCTGCCTGCATCTCATTACATCACTCAATGATGACTAATGTATTAATAAAGATCTTGCTACAATGTGATACATTTTTATTATGTTTTGGTGATGACATAGTTACTAAATTAGATCATTATTATAATAATTACTGAATTCAAGAATAATGAAATTATGCTTTTAAATTGGAAACAGTTTTTTTTTATAAAATTGAGATAATAGATAATAAATAAGGAATATTTTTTATAAATATAGAAATAATTATTTGTTTCATTGTTTTATTTAATAAATGTAGATGAAATAATATCTCAAAATTTTATTACTTACTTATTTATTCATCTTTTTTCTTTTTTTCTTTAGTTCCTCTGAAAGTGAAGATAGAAAAGAAATTTGAAGGTTTGTACTTTAATTTTATTCCAGATTTCATTTTTATTTAATTGAAAGAAAATTGTTTATATATTTTGAAATATATGATTTTTTTTATAATGGATAAAATCGTTTGGATAAAAAAATAGAAGTTATGTGTACATAGATATTATGGAAATACTCTAATGAGAAACAATAGTATTGATGTGAAATTTCCCCAATTTATACTTATCAACAAATCAACAAGAATGTGGTATTTGGTTAATGAATTTTGTAAAAATCAAAGTGTGCAAGAATGAAAATGTTCTGGTTTGTAATCTTTGTGAAATTCTGAAGTTTAACATGATGTGTTTAAATCATTAATCCACTCAAAACCACTTACAAAACTACCTTTAAAGACTGGGCTATCTTTAATTATTTTCAGGGTGAGAAAAAAGTTAAAATAGTTTAAATCAAAAATTGTTGTTTGTTTTACATCTTTGTTGAAACACCTTTTATTTTGAGGTATAATTTAAGAAAATGAATAATGATTTCAACTTCTAAAAATGTTTAAAAACTGTTTTATGAAGTAACGTTTTACATTATTATTTCATTTCAATAAGTATGTGTTTGTGTGTAGCTGTAAATATTTGTTGAATTATTTTTTGTGTTAATGTTTTAAAATTTCTATTTTTTTAATTTATTTATTAAAGTTCCAGAGGAGAAAATGATTGAAGGTTGGTTGATGTTATTTTTACATTTAACAAAATATGAAATGTACTTATTTAGAAGAATATCAACATATTTATAATTGGCTTTTTCTTTAATTTATTGCATTTTAACTTTAATGCACCAACAGAAATCTTGTGAAAATGTGTGATTTTTTTCCATGTTATGGTAACCTGTATATAAAATTGGGTAATCATTATATAAATTAATCAATTCAATAAAATTGAAATTAAATGTTTGAATTAAAATAAAAGTAAAAACAGTTTCTCATAAAATTGAATATTAGAAAATCGATAGTTTTTATGAATATAGAAATACTAATTAGTAGTATTGTTTTACTTGCTGAATAAATGTAGATGAAATATCTCAAAACTTTATTACATTCTTATTTATTGTTTTTTCTTCTTTTTTTATTTAGTTCCTCAGAAAATGAAAATGGAAAAGAAAATTGAAGGTCAGTACTTTAATTCTACTGCTCTGTTTGCTGGGACTGTAGAATACCCTAATTGCACCTCAGCACCCAACAAGTGTCCAACATATGACACTAAACCATTTGATAATGAGGCTCCAGTCCTGGAGCTTTAGGGAATGTAAAGTACATTACCATTACTGACCAGGAGTGGGGTAGGGTCCCATCCATGGGCCAAATAGAACTCTTCAGTCTTTTATTTGGGATTATTATTAACATTAAATAGAATTATTAGTGTTTAATAGTAACAATTGAAACCATTTAACTGTTTGTAAACAAATGATTGAAATTAAATTTGATAGGAATACTTGATAAATAAAATTCTTGAAATTATTTAACTGTGTCCAGATGGAACTATTAGTGCTAAATAGCAATACTCGAAACATTAAATGTGTGCAGGCACATGATTAAATAGAATTATTAATGTTAAATAGCAATACTTGAATCATTCAACTGTGTACAAACAATAAATCACAATACTTGAAATCATTCAACTGTGTGCAAACAATAAATAGCAATATGTGAAATCATTTTACTGCGTGCAAATGAATGAGCTCTAACTCATTTAAAACTAAAGTTACATATAAACTATTCACTTAAATATCATATGATATATAAAAGTATAAACAGGATTTGGCATTATAAAACCAACAAGGGTTGATATGCCATTAAATCAAATAACTTCATCTACTTCAATTCTCTCCCATATTTCATTTTTAGTTAATTAAAAGAAAATTCATTATATATTTTGAAATATAGTTCGTTTCATAATGAAACCATGGATAAAGGGTAGATCATTAGTAAATGTACAGTTTATGCAATAGTATTAATCACATAGCAATATTCTTCATTGGGACAACAGGTATTTAGCAATTGAAATTACTGCAACGTACATTTTAGGCCTCATTCTACTATTAACTTCTTTGTATTGTGGCAACCATATTGTTTATCAATTATGCATGTGTTTTGTGTATAAATCTTGAAAATGAATGTGAGATTAATTTAATCTGAAATTTCCTTAGTTTATAATTCCCAAGTTGAAATGAAGAAAATTACTAATGAAATCAGCTGTGTCATTTTGCAAACATAAAATAATTGTGTATATATATCTTATAAACATATAAAGAATGAATTTGATGTGAGATTTCCCTAATCTATACTCACTAATAAGTCACCAAGAAAGTGGCATTTAGTTAATGAATTTTGTAAAAATCAGTGTGCAAGAATGAAAATGTTCAGGTTGGCCATCTTTAAGAACTACTGAAGCTTAACATGATATGTTCAATTCACTCTTTCTAAGAATTCTTTTAAAAGTCTATTTTTGCAGACTGAGTTGTATTTACTGTTTTCAGAGTTTAAATAAAAATAAAAATAGTTTGAATCCAAATTGTCAAATAGTTTGATTTCATTTATATTTTTGTTGAAACTTTTTATTTGGGAGTATAATTCAAGAAAAGGATTAACAAACTTTTAAAATTGTTTTAAGCTGTTATATAAAGGAATGTTGCTCATTACACTGGGCAACAATTTTTTAATTTTTGAATGTTGTCTAGATTTCTACAACTGATTTAGGGTATCTTTGCACTGCTGAATCAGGAAATGGCATCTGTTTCTCTTCATCAGTTCAGGTTTTTTTGTGAGGTTGATTTGAAAAAAATCAAATTTTGAGACTAAATCGATTACATTTTTGTGGTATTATCAGCTGATTTTTGTCAACATATATCATCCTAGATATGTTTTTAAGAGAAAGAAATGTTTTGCCAACAACATATATTGATTACCTGATAGAAACATTGATTTCTGTAAACTGAATGGTGGGCATTGATAAAGGTAAGTACACATAAATTGCATGTTGCTTCACCATTGTTCAAACTTCAGGGCTTGAACTTCTGTTTCTTTGAACTCCTGGAATGCTCAGCGGCAGGGAGGTCTCTCTTCAGATTCCAACAGTTGTCAGCCATCATGACTGCATACCAACGACCCTGATACCTGGTCTCCATCCTTTTCAGGTCCTGATGGAATCTCCTCCTCTGCTCATCACTCATTGAACCCAGGTTCTCAGGAAACCGGTCCATATGTGAAAATAGGTTGTGCATCTTGACGCTCATGTTGCAGCCCAGGTTTTTGAAAGCAGTCAGCATGTTGTTCTGCATAGTTTCTGGCCTTATCGTTGCCAAGAAAGTTCTTCACTACCAGAACAAATGCCTTTCATGCTTCTGGTTCTATTTCGTTCATTGAGTTTTTGAACTCTGGTTCTCTGATGAGCTGCCGGATCTGAGGAGCGTCAAAGATGCCAGCTTTCAACTTCTCCATGGTCAATCCTGGAAAAGCCTGGCACAAGTAAGTGAAGTAGTCACCATCCTTGTCCAGAGCCTTGATGAAATGCTTGATTAAGCTCAGCTTGATGTGCAGCAGTGAGAAGAGTATTCTGTCTCTGTCCACCAGAGGGTCGTTGATGACGTTCCTTTCTTTGCAAGGCACCAATTCCTCCTGCAAAGGCCAGTCCTTCTTCGTGTAATGCTGAGCACGGTTCCTACTGTCCCACATGCACAGAAAACATGGGTACTTGGTGAAGCCAGACTGTTGTCCCAACAAAAAGTTTACTATCTTCACCACTTCATACTTCTCTTTCAGTGTAGTCGAAGGAGTGATGGGTACAGAGGCAAACTGGTTGCTGTTGTGTAGCAGAACACATTTCAGTGATCGCTTGCTGCTGTCAATGAATACACTTCTTGGGGCAGCTGCCCCATTAACTTTAGTTTTGATCCACCAATTTTATGCTTTGCCACACCAATTTTGGGAAGATTTTGAGGTTTTATGACTTCAAACTGATCCCTTTTCGACATAATCATCCAGAACTATCGGACCTGAATACTTCTTGTCATTAGAATAATCCTTTCCAATCAAAATAATTATTTGATATGGTATTTTACCCCCACCAACTTCTTCTAAAATGCTCCACGCATGCGTACATGTAAACAAAAATGTAAAAAACAACATGTGGCCATAGCTAAAAAAACTTGACCTGATTGAGCAAAACCAATGTAATTTTTGGATTCAGTGTATCAGATTCTTTGTAAATCAACTAAAAAAATGTAGACAACAAATTTGTTGTTGACCAGTATCATTATTTCATTTTAATAAATATGTGTTTATATATAACAGTAAATGTTAAATTACTTAATTTTATGGTTAAAATATCTTAGAATTTCTACTTTTTCTTTAAAGTTCCAAAGATGATTGGTTCATGTTTTTTTTTTTAATTAACAAAATAATAAATCTGTATATTCATAAGTATGATTTAAAATTAGTCAAGTCAAATTTACTTTATTTTAAATGGTATAAAAAATTGTCAATACTTTTCTTTGATTATTTGATTTATAAAGTTTATGTATTTCATATGTATTTAATAAAAAAAATTGTACATATTTCTACTTAAAGCCCAACATTTTCATTCAATCAGTTCAATATTTTAAAAATTCATATTAGACTTAGTTACAAATAAATAAGGGAAATAATAATTAACATTCATTTGTTGTTTTCTTTAAGAAAGTTAATGATCAGAGCACAAAGATTTCACACTATTATTAAGATGTAAATCAATCTAAAAGTGTCTTTTTTTCTATAATCTAATGCATTTTAACTCTAATTTACTGACAAAAATCTTGCTAGGATGTATCATTATTGCTGTATTATTGTAATGTACTTACAAAAACTGGATTAATCAATTTAATGAAAGGGAAATTAAATGTTTTAATTGAAATAAAAATGAAATCATTTTCTTATAAAATTGGGTCTCAAAAATCAATAAGGAATATTTTTATAATTGTAGAAATTCTAATTGGTTTTATTGTTTTTACTTAGACAAAATGATATTTCCAAACTATTACTTATTTCTTTTTCTTTTTTTTATTTAGTTCCCCAAAAAATGAAAATAGAAAAGAAATTTGAAGGTTTGTACTTTAATTCTATCCTATATTCAATTTTTACTTCCTTGAATGAAAGTTGATTGTAAATTTTGGAATATAATTTGAGAAAATTATTATTGCAAGAAGGTTCACAAAATGGTTTTAAACTGTTTTGCTCATTAAATGTAGCAGATTTTGTCTTTGAATTATAAGTTATTGCAATAGACAGAACAGAAAAGTTGTCAAATGGCTGACAAAATTAAACAATATTGATAGAAGATTCTTATTACAATGCCATAATGATAAAAAAAAGTATTTACTTTACATGAATATTTATTTTTCAAATATAATTTCTCTACTTTATAATGCTCTTAATTTTGTGGTAATTATCTTCTCAATCATATATTTTGCTGTTAGAATTTCCAACAATGTTAATGATACTATGCTTGTTTATGGGCATCTTGCATAGTGTAATATTTAACAAGCTTGGATAGCAGACCCTTGCTAGTGAGTTCAGTTGTCACTATGTACACTATAGTTTTGACCTTATGCCAAACTAGTTTAATTTGAGTAAATAATTATGTACTTGTCTTTGGACAGATTGGTTTACCTCTTATTACAAATATTCATAAATATTATGTGGTGCCTTCAATAAGTTTCCAGATTTTTTTTCGTATGGGCATTTAAAATTGGCGTAGACTCTTGAAAATTCATAAAAATGTTGTAGACTCTTGAAAAATCATAAAAATTGGTCAGTCATTTCATAAGATGTGTAGCAATGCTACACATCTTATGAAAGGACAGACCAATTTTTATGATTTCAGCTTCAAATGAACAGCTACCGCAGCAATTGGAATACACCCTACTAAAGCTTGATTGTCACAGCAGGTCAATTTCAAAAATGCAATCTGACATTTTAGAAGAAGGATATGCAATAAAATTCTGTTTTAAACTTGGAAAAAATGCCACAGAAACGTATGGAATATTTCAGACTGCTTTTGGAGCATCTTGCATGAATTGAGCATGAGTTTTTGAGTGGCATAAGAGATTCGAGGAAGACAGGAAGTCTATGAGGGATCATGAGAGGTGTGGGAGGAGTAAGGAGGTCAATAGACCAGAATTGATTGGCCAAACGGTTACTATGTTGAGGTTTTAAGGGAGTTCAGGAAGAGATTCCTTGGGAAGAGGCCAGCACTCTTCAAATCGGGTCAGTGGCATTTCCACCAGGACAATGCACCAGTTCCTCAGCCTCCCTATAGTGCAGATGTTGGTCCCTGTGACTTTTGGTTATTCCCTAAGCTGTCGTTATGAGACAACTGAGGAGATGAAAGAGGCTGTGACAAAGGTCATTGACATGCTCACACAAGAGGACTTCCATTGGGCCTTCCAGAAGTTGTTGGAACGGTACAACAAGTGCATTGCAGCCAGAGGAGATTACTTCAAAGGGAACTAGAGTTTCATGTGTGTTCTATCAATAAAAGTGCCCATATGAAAAAAGTCTGGAAACTTATTTAATGATCCTCATATTTTATATATATATGCATAATAATTAGAAAGACTGACTTGCAATCAAGTCATGCTTAAAGTATCAATTTCTGTTTGATTTTTGAAGTTAAACAGCATTGAACCTGTACTGTACTTAGATGAGTAACCACTTAACAATAGCAGGTACTGTAAACAAACTTTGACAAACTAAATAAAGCTTATTAAATTAAGGCACCTCATATGCTGTGATGTTTATCAAACTAAAGTAGCAGATCATCATTATTGAGTTTTATTCTCACTTGGTGTCAAATATTTCTGACTTTGTGTTAAACCAAATTAAGTTTAGTAAATGATTATGTGCTTATCGTATGAATGATTGGGTCACCCTTTATGACTAACATATTTTATAAATATTATTTTACACACACACACACACATATATATATATATATATATATATATATATATATATATATATATATATATATAGATGGGGGGGGTGCGTGTGTGCACTTGTTCATGTAGATGGATTGATGTCTGTAACCAAATGAAGAAACTCTCATTTCTTATTAATTTTTGCTTGCATCTTCATTTAGCTTTCATTTTTACTTTTTTTTTCATGGCAACTCAAAAACACAATTTAGGGATAGCATAAATCAAAAATTATGAAATACTTCTTTTCAACATGATTTCCTTCCTCGTCAGTGCACTTAGTTCAGTTGTAAATGTTAATCACATACATCAAACATTATGCTGTGAACATTTCACATAAAAAAAAACAATTAACCAACTATGTATCACATTATTAATATATTAATACCTTCTTGTACAGCTCAGGAGTATTACATTTGCTATTGATATTTATGATACAATTTATTGATATCATCTTTTTTTTTTGTTTTTTATGTTTTAGTTCCTGAAATGAAGAAAGTTAAAGGTGAGTCTTTAAAAACTTATTTTATCATTACTAGATTATAAAAGATTGTATGTAAAATAGTGTTATGGGATCCTGGAGTCTATTTTGTTTGGTTCATTAGTTTTATAACATGTCAACCCTTTGTTGGGTTTATTTATACCAAAATAATTATGGTCTCTAATTCTACATAGTACAAAAGTATATTTTCACAAACATTTTAAACATATTTTAGATACTTGGGTCTCTGCTTCTGATAATGGCCATGATCATCTTAATTCCTATGTTGTGTTTGATGGCCCATCTCTTTTCTTTTCTGTCCTTGCTTCTTCTTTGATGGCTGCTGACCTTCCTGTTGCTTTGCTGTGATGTTCCAATATGGTAATATCTCTTATTGTATGAATAGCAAGTCACTTTTCTGTGTACACTCATTTTATTATTTCTTATCTATTACATCTTTTCTTACATATAACCTGACTAGTTTAAGGAGTTGATTCTTGGAAGACTGGTGGAAATATATGTGCACCCTAAGTCATGGTTACAGATTGACCCAAAGTTCATAAGCTGTCACTCATACCAAGTTGACTGAAGAGTTCACAGTATTATTTCTAATTCACTTTTTCAAATGTTACACTACTTGTCAAATAAGAGATACAAAGGTGAAATACAAATAATAAATAAAAGGGTGAAATACAAATAATAGTTACAAGAGATGACTCTACTCTCCCCAGACCTCCAGATATGGTACCTCAACATCAGATAGAGTTTATTAATGTAGTTCAAAATAATTTTTAAACATTATATCAAACAGATTTGATCCATAGATGTAATCCTAACAGGTACTACCATGTTGGATCAAAGTCTACCTTGGATTAGTTTTATTTCTTTCCTTATTCCTTGCTTTTTCTTTTCCTTGACTTTCATTTCAATACCACTCACACATACACATATACACACACATACACACTCACACATGAACACCCACATATATTTATTTATGTCACCGATGTGGTTTTCAGAGTGTAGGTTTTATGGAGTGGAGTTGATGTCTCCATGTCCACCTGGTTTTGAAGTAATGTCCTTCTCCTAGACAAGTTCCCAACCAAGGTTAGTTGGCTTAGTTCGCTATAGTATCTTTAATATAGCTAGAGTAAAAAGTGTTAGATTTAGATCTTTCATTAGTGCAAGATGAACACAAACTATCTCAGTTAGAATTTGAACACACCTTTCTGATTCCATTTTTCATGCTGCTGTTAAACTTGCTGTCTATCTATTTTCATCTGTTTTATCTATTGAATTAAATAGCAGTGTTTGTATATGAATCATATCTAATAAATTCATACAGTTGCTATCACAAAAAAACAGTAACAATACCGCCAATGTAGATATAATTTACTTTTAATTTCATTTAATAAATCTATTAAAATTGATTTATATTTATTTCAGTTTTTTTAATCTTTTAGGCTTGTTAACTCAGTTTCTATGTAATTTTGTTCACATATATCTCAATTGATATCTATATCTATTTTATCTATCAAGTTAGCCAACTCTGTTCATGTATCAGTCTTTTCATATTCATCTAAATTGATTTATATCTCTGTCTTTTTTGTTTATTGACTCATCTAGCCCTGTTCATATCTTCTTTAATATTCAGTTAACATTTATCTATCTAGCTATATATATATATATAGAGAGAGAGAGAGAGAGAGAGAGAAAAAGAGAGAGAGAGGGGGGTAGAGAATGATGTTTTAAAATGTTATCTTTAAGATTGTAGCTGTTAATTTTAAGATAGATTGAAATCATTTTACATTGATTTACTTTAATGCCCTGTCATATAAAATAAACAAGTAGAAATTTGATAAAAGATTTATGAAACATTAATGCTTAATGGGGAAAATGCAGCCATAACAGCCATTTATATTTTTCTGATTTTAATCTCATTTGCATTTATCTTTTTTTTGGTACAGGAAGAAAAAATGATTAAAATCTAAACAAAGTAATCATTAAAACTACCTTAAGCAAATGCCCTACCTTGTTGTGTCCTAAACATTATTGTTGTTTAACATTAGTTTATATTTCTTCATTTTATTTTTGCAACTTTTAAATGCTTATAACTCTGACAATAACAAACGATTAACTGACCAATCAGATATAGCCCAACTTGTGCTGACATTAAACTCCTCAGAAAATTATAATTGTATTTTTTACTTTATTTTCATATAGCATTTTCATTAGTAAGAACTGTTTTTTCTCTGATAGAAATATACAGGGTATTCATAAAGTCCTACAGAGGTTTTAAAAATTGGATAGCTCAGATGGAACAAAGGATCATTTAGTAAAAACCACAAAAAACTACCTAAAACATTTTTTATCAACTCTTTATAGTGTTTTTAGAAAATCTTTGAAAAACATATTTTTAGTTGTTGAGTTAAGAATGAATATAATATAGCTGTGTAAATAATCATGCTATATAAATTAGACTGCCTTTTCCAGAAGGCATCACTAATTAGATCACCCTTCCTATCATGGTCCACTTAACAGTATACAGAAGGGTAGCCACCGTATGGAAACCTCTTGGTCTGATGATTGTATAGGCAAGAAATGGTCACTAAGTACTGTTGACTATATGCTATTCTAACTTATATATATATATATTCTGTGAAATTTTGATTGGTACAAGTATATATATCAGTTTGCAGTTAATAGATAATTAATGTGTAAGATCACACTTGTATAAATACTCCCTTAATATAAACATCTAAAAGGAATTAGATTTAGTTCATGATTTAATTCTTTTAAATTTAAGAAAATCATTTGATAAAATTCTACTGATGTAAGAATTTTCTTGTCTTATAGGGTAAAAGATTATAAAATGTTACCTAAGAAGATTTTTCATTTTTCTTAGGTTCTTTAAAAAAAAGAAGTTTACTCTTTGTATCATAGATGTACTGATTTGTATTATATCTGTATGGATCTGTCAATCTTTCTTAAGTTGTTAGTGTTACATACAAAGCTATAACATCTTTTATAAAATAAATGCTGTAATCAATATGAAGAGGTTAACTGTGTAAGTAAATGGAAAACAAGGTTATCTGGTTTAATATTAAATTTATAAATTTTGACCTTCAACCTGAAGTCCATAACATTGTAAATAGAAAACTACAAAGCTGAACAGAAGTAATGGGAGAATCAATGATAATGTTATTGACGTCTCAATTACTTCTACCTCATTCAGTATTTGATGAGAGACTAATAAATTAGATAAATGTTTACATAATTGGAGACCAGTTTATTCAAGAAGTCTAACAAGGAGTCTTATCATAATTAAATCATGTGAAAGAGAGAGAGAGAGAGAAAGAGAGAGAGAGAGACATTGATACTTAAACCTTTCCTTATATATGAATATGTGCACATATAATGTATTTGTGTATATGCATTTACTCGCACATGCACACCAATAAAATTGAAGACTATTTTCTTTAAGAAGTCATCAAAACTAATGGACCATAATACCATAATCAGATCTTGAAAGAAGAGAGAGGGAGAATGTAATTTCCCACTTTCTTACTCATGTTTGCACACATATGTGTATTTGTGTACTCGCACATGTATATATCTTTGTATCCAAGCATTAGGTTCCGAACCTAGTTATATCCGGATTGCAGGGATTAAAATACACTGTTTCTCTGTAGAGGGGTAAGACCCCTCCTTCCCCCTAAAAAAAGAGGGTGTCCAAAGTAAGGTACTAAATTACATCTGGTGGTGAGGTCCCAGTTTTGAAGGTCCATGGAGTGTGAAATAGCCACTTCATTGTCATCTATTGGTCAAATAGATCTATTTGAGAATTATATTTGATGGGAATACTTGATGCAATATAACTGTAAATTATTTATATTAAGATTAGTTAATTGAAGCTATTATTGTTTAGTAAGGTTGATTATTACTTATACTGGCCCTTAGGTCTAGTAAGTAGAATGTTTGCCAATCGGCTGGGAAACTGGGGTTCAATCCCAAGTCGAGTCATACTAAAGACTCAAAAAATGGTACTTGATACATCATTACTTAACACTCAGCATTATAAGGTATGTATCAATGGTAAATGGAGCAATTTAAGGAAAGGAGTAATGTCTGTTCCTACACCTTGGTGTAGTAACTATTGAAAAGAGAGCCTTTGGGTTGCCCTCGACTATGGTCACAAACTTTACTTTATTATTTACTTCAAACCATATAACTGTGCAAGCAAATGACTATCATTAAATAGAAAAAATTCTTGAAACCATATAATTTGATAGGAATACTTGAAACTGCAAAAATCTCTTAAGAAACATCTACTCAAAAAATGTAAATATAAATGTATAATGAACACAGTTCTCTAAGCACTATGCATAGAATAACATTTGACAATTTGAGATGCTTTTAAAATCAATCAATCTATCAAGTAAACTTTATAAAAATACTTTGTAAGCAGTGATATGCTCACAGCCCAGTGGAGTCTGAATTAAAGATTATTCTTGACTAACTGGAATTGGAAGAGGTGAAAATGTAGATTCCAACTTTTGATAAATTTAAAATCTAATATAAAAAGATGTTAAAATTTCCTATTTTCCAAATAACTTGATGAACCAATTATTTTTCAAGTTATATTTTCAGTATATATTTTGATTTCAAGTTCTTTGCAAATTTCAAAATATAGCATATTTCATGATATTTATATTTGTGAAAAAAATTTACTATGGAAAAATATGGTTAGAATTTAGTTATAAAAAGTTGCCTGATGATTCCTGATGGTAGCGAGGAAGTTGGTTTATCCTATTATTTTGTATGAGTTTTATATTTTCACTTTTAATCATTATCAATATAATTTATCAGGAAAAAAAAGAGAGAGAACCTTTGTTGCATTGCTAACAAAGCATTATTGCCATTAACTCAGAGAGTGCTGAGTGCAACAATTATTGTCATCATAAATAAAATCTATGACTGAATTTCAAACCTAGATAAGGCTGTTTGCATTTCACTTTGTGCTAATACCCAGTCTGGTTAAGAAACCAGTTTAGAAGAAGGAAAACTGAATTCGAACCAGCTTTACTCCACTTAAGAATTAACTTTGTGTTACATGGCAGAGGTGTTGGGTAAACTCATACCACCAACCCTAAGCATCCTAACGGTGTCTATCTTGCAATATCACCAAGTTATGTTGGGTTCCATCTCATTATGGAATAATCAAATGAAAATGTAACCTCTCCATATATTTTATATTGAACTCATAAATTTTTACTCATTATACATGAGCACTGAATCTAATGTTACTTCAGCAAAGAGTAATCATATCTTGTTGTTGGTAACACATTACTGTTATCTTAAAAGTACTATGAGTCATACCAAACTAACTATAGTGAATAAAAAACAGTATAATATATACATTCCTGTAATTAGACTTGTATCTTCATTTTGCTTATATTGTGATTACAACTTTTTGGCCATTGTTATATATTTCCTTTCAGAGACAGACGACTTAAGCATCAATTGTACTGGAATGATTCAAAGAATGAGCTCTATTTCTTCTAAGAAACATCAGAAAAATGAAAAATCTTCTTTGATAACATTTCATTATTTTTTAACTTAAAAGACTAGAAATGTTTTTATATCTACAAAAAAATTCTTACATCAGTAGAAGTTTGTAACTAAATGATTTTTCTAAGTTTAAAGAAAACCTTATTCTTTTTAGGTCTCTACAACTGTAATCCTAAACATTAGTTATTTATTAACTGCAAACTTATAGATATACCTGCTGTACCTATATATATATATATATATATATATATATAATCTGTGTAAAGATAAAAACTTAATTGTCCTCAAAGTTTCATGCCCCCACAGCAATTTCAATCAATTAAAATAATCCTACTCATGTTCCTCCAAATATATATGTAGTCACCTTAATTTTTTCTTTTCCTTCAGGAGGTAAATGGTATATAATTGTTTTAATGTCCACTTATGAAATATATGCTAACCTCTAATATCTCAACATAGATAAATCAGTTGTTGAGATTTGCTCTCAGTTTGTACATCAGAATGAGAAGAATCTACCCTCATGGTTGAATAAAGGTTTGGTTTTTTTAAATTTCCAGGAAGTTTTACTTTGACACCAGAAGAAGCCCAGAGTTTATAAGGGACAAAGATAAGGACACTAGTTCAAGTACCTCAGTGTAAAATATTGAATTCCTCATCTAAAACTAAACTAGGCTTTTGTGTTTACCAGGCTAGTTTACCAGTACACATGTTGCTGAAATTTTTCCAGCCAAAGTTATGATTTTTTTCATTGCTTTTTTCTGATTACTGGAAAATCAAGACTTAAAATGAATGTCCACCTCTAGACAATGTTAACTTTGAGGTCTTCACAAAAACATGGTTCAATATTAATAGCTTAAACTCTTAACTGTTGGGTGGATTTTCAGCAAGTTGGATGTACTTAGACATAAAGCTTCTTGGCAATCACATACATTCTTAAAAGAAGATTTCCTTTTAGTATTTGGAAGTATAATTTATACTTGTGTATCATGTGACTTAAATTTTAGCCTAATATTAGGGAGTTACACCATAAATGAGATACAAACTTTGTGTATGTAAATCATTGGCAAAGGTTAGGCCTAGGCCAACTGGTACACCTATAATTTCCTGCTGCAAAATGTCCCAATTTAGGTCTCAGAAAATCATATAATATGAGAATATATACAGCATTTAAAATCATTTTATGTTCAAAACAATGTTTATAAATATATATAAGGCTGCATTTAATTTTTAAAAATATTTTTATGGAGATTTAAAGAAAAAATGCTGTATGTATTTGTTTTTTAAAAACAATAACATACATAACTTTTATCCTTGTAATTCCCAGACTGACTCAAAAGGAAATATTTACAAAACAAATTTATAATCTCATGTTCATATTTTGAATTAATTCTATTTATTTAGATTGAAGTTTTATATTCAATATCCAAGTCAGTGGTGAATCTAAAAAATTCTCAATTGATTGATTATGTTCTAATGATTTTTCAATCTTTTTCATATCTTCACTTACAACAACAACAACAACATCAACAACAACAGTTGCAAAGATGATTGAGATGTAAAGTAAGTATCTTTTCATGTTCATTCCATTGTTATTTTATGGGATAAACAAAAAATAGTTAATTGAATATAAACTGATACTACAGGTTAATCTACTTATAAAATCCCTGCAAGACTTAAAAAATCATCACAAAATATATTAACAATATAGTTGTATATAGAAAAGATATAAGTTTAAATAACATAGACACACAATCACTGATGATTGTCAGTTTCTAGTTTATGCAATTTTTATGGTCTGATGGTATATATAGCTTTTTTCATTCTATAAAGAGACAGATTGAAATAAATGATAAGATAAATAGAAATATTTTCTTTGTTTTATTTTTTAGTTGTTCTCAACTAGGTCATCTTCAGGAGAAAATTTTTTTGAAGGAAATTATTAAGAAAGTTTTTAAGAGTTGATATGCTATAAAAGAAGTAACAAAAAATAAATTGTTGACATAATATATCCATTGATTGACTGAAAATTATTTTTTGGTATCCAAGCATCTTCAACTGATCTTGGCTCTCATAGACTGGTCTGATGATTGCTGAGGTGAGATAATAGCAATTGCCAAGTACCATTAAATCTGTGTCTATGCTGTTCAAACTTAGATCTATTAAAAATATATTGAGTAAATATGGTGTGGCTGAAGGCCAGAAGTATGAAGAACCCAGTGAGAATCAAATTCACAATAACTTGTTTGCTTAGCTTGTAACCATTATACCATGTGAAATGCTCTTGGGAGTATGACTTTATACAATAGAATAACTGAGCATGAATTAGTTTCGGCATAGGGCAACCAGTATAAGACACCCAGTGAGGTTTAAATTACTTCTAATGTTCTGCAAGATAAACTTGTTATTCATTACCTTACGACAAGATACTCTGTTGATACTAGGATATCTTCATCAAGGCAATTTGCCACCATTGTTGATAATATTACCATCACTCTTTTGGTATAGAATAAAGAAGGAAATCTGTCTTAAAGATACAATTAAAGTACTGGAAGCAGGTTTGAAACAATTGGCAAAAGCTCTACCTTGACTTGTAGAATTGAATTTCAGTGGCACTGAAAATCCAAGATGGCCAGAAATTGTACAAATTGTAGCATCTTGCCAGACCCTACTCACATGTCAGAATCTGTCTTCCCAGAGATGTATTTATGATTATAACCCTTTGGTTTTGAATTCAGAATTATTCTTCTCCCACACTGGTTGCCTACCATGGTTAAAAAGCTTAGTATGTCCTGTTATTTTATCCATAGCATGAGTTAGGAAGAAAAAATGGTTTCACATCTTTCCAAAGGACATTAGAGTGAAATGAGCCACTTATTTTGAGTTATTCTTCTATATTGGTTGTCTACCACAGCTAGAGAGCTCAGTCTTCCCTCATACTCTATACCTGGATCCAAAAGCATTAGGTACTTCATACTCTTCAGATTTCCTGCCTCACCACAGAGTGTGTCTTTTTGGGTGGAGATCTTACCCCTCTGTTGGGGATATAGTCAACATATTTAAAGACCCACCAACATTGTGTTAATTCACATCGAATATGTAGCAAAAAAAAGGAAAATATCCAAAAGCAAAAAACTAGCAAACAACAAGATTTAATTCAGTTAAGAAAGACATTTCAATAATTCATTAATTCTCATTTATGCAAAAATTGATCTATTACTTCCTTCCAAGATATCCCACTGATAGATTGATTTTAACAGTATGCCAAACTGTCTAGGGTTATTTTATGCCTTGAAGTGAGGGAATTGCATTCATTGTATGTTTATGTTTACATTTTTTGTGTTGTATAAAAGTTTATTCTTTGAAAAAAAAGAATATTTTTTTAGCATCCATATAGATAATAGTATATCATATTGACTAGATATGCCCCAAAATGTTCTCTCTGTTTTAGGAATATAATTTGAATCTTAAAAATCAAATATCAGCATTTAAGTTTAAACTAAGGTGATATTCTTTCAATACCTCAACTAATATCTTAAACATAGAACTATTTTACTATACACTGTAGGTTCATTTGATAACATAAAAGATTCAATTCCCAAAATGAATAAATTTATTTGAATTATGAGAAACTAAATGAATTCAACAAAAACATTTTAGTGGTCTATGAAAAAGATTTTTTTTACTCTTAATTTGAATTCTTCTTTTTAGGATTAGATGACTTAAACTTTGATATCTTGTAAGTAATTTAAATTGATTATTTGGAAAGATGATATTTTCAAAGATTTAAGTTATATCTAAGTTTTTTTTGTGTTTATATTTTACTTCTGTGAAATATATTTAACAAAGTAGTTTTTGTTTGATAAAATTTTTGAACATGAATGTTTTGATGCCTGTGTCAATTTCAGATCGGTCAAACTGTAGATAATAATTTGGTTTGGGGTGAAGTCTGACTGTGATGATAATTGCTCATCTCAGAAAATTGTGTTTATATTTTAAATACCTCTTGTCCTTTTTTTGTGTATTTTCATGGAACATTTAAGCATATGATTTTACTTCTTTCTTGTTGTACATTTAGTGATTGAACTTTTTCAGGCTCAATTCAGAATTCAAAGAAAATGGAAATATATAGGAAAAAGGAAGAAAGTTTAAAGGTTTGTTGTTTTTGTTTGTTATTTTAGTTTCTTTAAAAACATGTGTTACTCATTTCCAATCATTTCAAATTCTGCTTGTTGGATTCTGCTAGTATTCATTATTTTTACATATTTAAAGTTTAAAAGTTTCTTTTCAGAAGTTTGAAGAGCAAATAGAAAATAGATTGTTAATAAAAAACAAACAAACTTGCAAGTTTTCCTTTTGTTGAATTTTGAAAAGGTTTTGACAAGACCAGAAGAGAATAACTTTAAATCATGAAACATACATGACATTTCACATATTTATCCTAAAGTTCTACATTTTGCAAAAGAAGTTTTTGTTTTTTATAAACCCTTTTTCTTAAAGTCATTCTTACCTTAGGTGCATATATATATATATATATATATATATATATATATATATATATATATATATATATATATGTATGCTACCCTTGGCAAAATGGGATTGTAATAATGGAATTAGCACATTTGGAGGATGTTCATTTATTGTTTCATTTAGCAATAAATAAACTAACAACAGATAAGATGTAAAACATTTTTTCTTTAATAGCTGCACCTTCTGATTTCATTAAAAATCCCTTAAACAAATTAAATTAAATTATTTAGATTAATGGTATAATTATTCCAGGCCATGCAGAGAAAAATATGGTGGCATGACTCAATGTTAAGGAAAAAAAAACTTTTGCAATGATCTTGTAATTTGCATTCTTAAAACAAATACTAGCAAATTCTTAGATATGCAAATCAGTCTACAGTTAAAAAAAAGTTCTTGTAGACCTCGGTTGGGCATAGCTAATTGAAAGGAAACATGGTTTCAACAAAGAGTCAATTGAAACAATGGAAAGAATTGTAAAATTCATTCAAGAGGATAATTTACAGTGAAGCTTGGCAAAAGATGTTGCTTGTTCCCAGTCTACTGTCTCCAAAATTTGTTGTAAGTATAAAAGAAATGGGATTGTTAAAGAAAGAAAACATAAATGTCAACCACAGAAGTCATCAGAGCATCAGAATAGAAAACTTAAAGCAATATCTCTTGGAAATAGAAAATATCGAAGAAAACAAATGGGCCAAAACAGGAGTCTATGGTTGTGATAGAACAATAAGAAATTTGCTAAATGAAGTAGGATATGTGTGTGTGTGGCTATAGAGAGTTCACTCAACACTTCGAAAGCCACTGATATGGTGAAGCAATACTTTTAAAATAATTCTATAAAAAATAAAATACTTCAAGTTTTATGTTTGAAGTGTATCATTTGTTTTAACACACACACACACACACACACACACATTTAATTTTCTATCTTTTTGAAGGTAAATAACTGTTGGCAGTTATCTTCAAAAAGAAAGAAATTAAATACGCTGTCGGAATATCTGAAGAAATAATTAAAATAAACTTTCGGCAAATTTTTTTAAAGTGGTATTGGGATTCCAATTAATGTTTAAAAAAAATAAAGAAAAACTCTCTTAAAAAACTCAGCTTAAGAAGTACTATACAAATCATCTATCCATGTTTTCTCCTAGAATATACCTGAATTATCTAGGAAATACTTTGAGAAGAATTTCCTGCATGAAATTAATGATGTTACCTGTTTTTTATAGGATTGGCTGTAGTCAGGAAAAAGTTTATAAATAGATTAGAATAATCAGCTATCTTCTTTTTTGGCGTGTCTAAAAGGAATAGGTTGAGGTTCAGGATGCCGGAGATGCACTCCCTGCCAGTATGGGTAAATGCCAATGGGCCTGTACAATATTTGGTAGTGTCAACCCAGGTGGGTCGCCATATTAAGCAGTCTAACTTCTCATCAGCATAATAAATGATGGTCAATCCTTCTTTTTTTGGTCCAACATTTAAATATCGATGCAAGATGAACAATATTTTTTCTGCAATCTTCCTGGACTTTTCTAAAACTTGAGAGAGAAAGATATTTCAAATAAATAAATATATATATATATATATATATATATATATATATATATGTTGTTAGCGCTGCCATGTGCCCTGCAGGTTTGCAGGGTGCTGTTCGTTCCCGCCAAGTCCACCAGTTAAAGCCCACACTATTTAATGTTACAGATATCACCAACATCCTAACTGAACCACATTTTTAAATCAATAGGTGAGTTCTAGGTGAATTAATAAAATTCAACACAGCTAACTGGCCAGCTTTCCCCACTCAAATACAAGGCCTTCGACAAATACAATACTTCCACAACAAAAAAAGGACTCTGAACTGCTGTGTTTGGGTTAACAAGATTAATAACCATATTCTTTTATTGAATAAAAGAAAGAAAGAAAGAAAAAGAAAACAATTCAGGTAAAAGTCAGGAGTGAGGCAGTCTTTCTTCTAAATGGCGGAAGGTGAGAATATAGTTTGTCAGCAGTAGACACATTCCACTTTCCTTCGGACTTTGCTCCAAATCTCAAGTTTATCATTGGGAGATATTCCCTCCTCCTTTCTCCTCTATCTTATCAGAGTTATTCTTTCCTCCCATAATTTGTCTTTGATTCATGTCAGCATGAATACAGCAAGATAAATTTGAATATACTTTAATTGTATGTTCACTTACTTGGGGTTTTGTAGAATCTTTTTTTTCCACCTTTTTACATTTTCATTACTGGGCTGCTATAACATGTTGATTGAGAGATGTACGTCTTATTTCAGATAAGACCAAGATTAATTATATTCTCTTTCCTAATGGACAAGTCTTTTTTTTGGGTATTCGTTTAACGAGGCTCACCATACCTCGGAGTTTGAATTCATTCAAAGGAGAAGTCTTTTCTTTTCTCTCAGTGTTCTCTGCACAGTATGACTTTGGAATTTGGGTTTCTTCCATATCCCATATTATGTGACTTCATTCTCCGACAAAGAAATGGCAACTGTTTAGTTTCCGTAGTTTGAAAAATTATCATGTGTTGGCTTTTTGGCAATTTATCCCTCAGTACTAGTCATGGTTGCTGGTCTGCCTCTCTCTGCTGATGCATACATGGTTAATAGAGAGGGTTTTTTTTCATGCCCATGTCAGCTTGTATTAATAATGAGGGTTGAAGAGAGACGGCTTCTCATTCCACTGCTAATTCTTGCTTATTTCTAGGGCCAGCGAGTCGCACCTCCTTCCCCCATAACCCAGCGAATGTATGAAGGTGTTGTATTTCCTCATCACTATATATATAAATATATATATATATAATCATGCAGTAAATGAATTATGCCTAGAGGTTAGAGAATTGCATACATTGTATATTTATATTTATATTTTTGTGTTGTTGTTTCTTAAAGTGTTTTTTTTTGCACACAGTTATATGATATCAAGTATTCTTATCTAATACAAATAATTTGCATGCAGTTGTATGATTTCAACTATTATATGGTAATTATTTCTATTCAATGATAATGATAATTTGTTTGCACACAGTTATTTGGTTTTAAGTAACTCATAATAATCCTTAGTAAAGAATTATATTTCAAGTAACTATTCTTAATATCAATAGTCTACAGTTACATCCAGCAGAAAGAATTTTTAAACAGATCTATTTGACATATACATAGGACTCTAACAGGTACTACAACTTCAGGTCAGAATGGACTGGGGAGTAATGGTAATGAAGAGGTACTTACACACTTCTTTGATCTCCAGAACTGGAGCCTCACCATCAGATGCAGATTAGCATCATACCCAGGACACCCAGCATTTTGTGAAGGTGGTCTTACCTCTCTGAAGGGGATACAGTAAACATATTTTAAGTCCTATCATGACTCATTCATGTTTTATATGGTGCTCATGTTATATCAAACTCTGTTAATGATACAAGAGAAATCACCTATGTGTTGCTCCAACAATTTCAAATTCCTCATTAAAAATTCCATAATATTTCTCTCTTTGTGATTATATACATCAATATCAAGCCTAATTAATAGCAGTACATTTGGAACTCTATTTTCCTAAAAGTACTTTTCAATTAGATGTCTTAATTGAAACACACCTTCAACAATTAATTAAATAAAAAGCTAGTGAGACAACACTTGTTATATTAGACTTTCAAATTGTATTCACATGATAACAAGTTAATTTCTTGCTTGAAAACAATTTAGTTATGATTCATTTAAATTGAACATCTGTATAACTTTCAGAAAAAATGATACCTTGTTTTGATGTAGCCTATGTAATGATTAAATGTTCTCACCAATCATTTACCACTGAGTAGCAAGTTTAATACTTACTAGATGCTCCATTGTCATATTTGATTAAGCTTTCTTAAGTAGGATACACAGGTTTTGAATCACATACATTACTTGCTCTTCCTAAATGATCTCCAATCTAAGTACTGAATCACTGCTTAACTTCTATGATCTTGATGAGAACTGTTGTTTTAATCATTACTAATTATGGTTTGATCCTCATCTGGTGCTCAATAGTTATGACCTTGTGCTAGATCTAAACTCTATCACTATTTTTTTTCACTGTGTTTATTTTAGATAAAATCACCCACTCATTTAATTTTCCATTAAATACTGAATTTTATGACTCATTTTTATATCTGCTCTTGTCTGGAAAAAAATTGTTGAAATTTCTCCTTATTCTCTTGTTATTTAATTGTGGTCACAATTTAAAGAAGAAAGTATTAAAACAAAAACTGATTATGTATATTTTAAACATTTCTGATGTCAACTTAAATTTCTTGTCCAATATTTTAAAGTGAAAACTTAATCTGTTACTGTTATTATTTGTGGTATTTAGTTTGGCCTCTTCCACTTTTTATTTAGGCAAATGAAGGAAAACTTTGAATTCATTCTAGTAGTATTTCATTTAAAAATTGACCATAGCAGAGGATAAATACATACTTGTGGGTTTTCCATTATTTTGTTAGTGTGCTTATTTGTAGGGAAGATATTTAGTTGAGTCCCTACTCATCAAGAACCAATATTACTGTAAGTATATCTGTGATATACTAACATTGAACACAATGCAAGGAAAGTGAAGATAAACTCATTTAGAAGAACATTTAATATATACAGTATATATACCAGTGGTATTAAAAGAAAGAATCCATGAATGTGGCCTAACAGATAAAAATATACACACATTATTCCATGAACAAGCAGTATCAGTAAGGCTACAAAAATGGAAAAAAGCTTAATTTATGAGTGTAGGTATTGTTTGCCTTGTTCCTTTACCATTTTCTGGTAGAGTCAGAGACAATGTTAATACTATTCAAAGAACAGAGACATGTGATACCCTTATGATCCCCTAACTAACATGAGTTGTAAAAGGAGCATGTATTCTTTAAGTTGTAATTTTCTTTATTGATCCATGATACAGCAAATAAATTTGTTGTGTGAACACACAAAAGAAATACAAGGCATGATTGAGTGGAAAAGATTATCTACTGGGAATTATGCAAGAGATTAAAACTTGATCACACTGACAAGTGGTAAGTGCACAAACCAAAATGAGACTCATAAAAGACTCTAGGACTACAAATGGATCACCCAATCCTAACCAGAAGACCAAACCTATTGTTAATTACAAATGGATCACCCAACCCCAGCCAGAAGACCAAACCTAGTTTTAATTGCAAATGGATCACCCAATCTCAGCCAAAAGACTAAACCTAGTTTTAATTGCAAATGGATCACCTAATCTCAGCCAGAAGACTAAACCTAGTGTTAATTGCAAATGGATCACCCAATCCCAGCCAGAAGGTTAAACCTAGTGTTAATTGCAAATGGAACACCCAATCCCAACCAGAAGGTTAAACCTAATGTTAATTGCAAATGGATCACCCAATTCCAGCCTGAAGGTTAAACCTAGTGTTAATTGCAAATGGAATACCTAATCCTTGCCAGAAGACTAGAAATAGTGTTAATTAACAACAAAAAAGAAATTTATCAACTAGTAGAATTTGTCATTCTAGAAGACCATAGAGTGAAAATGAAAGAAAGCAAAAAGATAAAGAAATATTTGGATCTTGCTTGAGGGTAATAGCAATTTTGGCTGGCATGCTTCGAACTGTCCCCTAAGAGCTAGAAAATTGATTAGAGGAATTGGGGATCAGAAGAAGAATGAAGACCATTCAGATCATAGCACTGTTAAGATCAGCTGGAATACTTCAAAGACTACTGGAAATTTAAGGAGACTTGCTATTATTTGGACTTCAGTGAAAAACCACCAGCTTAAACTGATACTAATTGTAATTGGTGAACTTGGAATGATCCCCAAAGGCTAAGTAAGAAGGCTGGAGGAGCTGGAAATCGAAAGATGAACTGAGAGCATCCAAACTACTACATTGTTGAGGTCTGCCAGAATACTGAGAATAATGCTAGAGACCTGAGGAGACTTGCTATAACTCAGACTCCAGTAAAAGACCACCAGCTAATGATGGTGGGAAAAACCCATAAAACAGTGAAAAAGTCAAAATAAGGTGTACCTTCATAAACTGTGATAATATTGTAAAAATTTAACAAACAAACAAACAAAATCAGGAATATTTTAGGATAAAATGTTAAATTATTCCATATGACTGAATTTTTAAAGATAAGATTTTTTCCCCTAATGTTTTTGTCTATTTTATGACAAAATATTATCGTTTAATGTTATTTTATCTTTTATTATTAATCTATTATGAAGGTATCTTTACAATTCTCATATTTAAAACAAGGAATTTCAGCAAACTTATAGGAGGAAAAACTTAAGAAGCCAAAATTTAGGATTTTTTTTCACTGTTGATAGTTTTATGTTAATGACAGTGCTGTTGTTTATATAACTTTTTTACTTGTTGATTGTTGAAAGAAAAATAAAAAGTCAAAAGAAAAAGCAGATAAAAGAGATGATTGTTCTTTTTGGAAAGGAACCTTGGATAATCGCTAAATTGGGCCTGCAACTGTTGGATTTGGAAGAGAGAGAAAGATAAGGCATTGCTGGCTTTTTAAAGACAGGTGTTAAAGATGTAAACATCAAAGTTCCAATGATAAAACTAAAAATGGTCTTTATTTTTAATTTGAAACTCACAGTAAAATAATTTGTTTTTTTAAAGATGTATTGAAATGTTTTTTTTTTCTGTTTTATTGTCAATAATAAATTTTTTTGCTTTTCTTGCAGAAACTATTCCTGTTACCTGAAACTGGGGTAAAAGTTCTGTGAAAAATAATTTCATCTTCAAATGAATACTTCTCTCTTTTTTTTTTTTTTAATAAAAAAATGATTGTAATGCAGGTTTGAATTATATTAACACTATTTTGCTATTTATCTTTTGTCTGTAACTGAATCAAATAAATCAACATATAATTTTAAATGACTTATATTTTTATTAATTTATTTTTGTCTATGGAAAAAAAGGGAAAAAACTAAGAAAAGTTATTTACTAAGTTTTGCTTAGTTTGGCACACAAAACTCAGTTTATTTACACTACCTACTGTTATTAAGTGGTCACCCATCTAAGTACTGAACAGGCTTACCTATGTAAGTGATCTGGGAAGTTGTTTCAGTACTACTTGACTGTGATGTCAACTAGCAAAAAAATATAGAAAGTTTTATTCTAAAAAATCAGATGATACTTGTGAGAGAGCAATTGAAATATTGGTTGTTTAATAATGCATCCTCTGACAGTTTGTAGGATTGGACTATTTTTTGTTATCACTCACTTGGGTGGCTTGCTTCTTGGGAAAACTCCCACATTAAGATGACTTTGTGTAAATATACTCATGGTGGGCAATGGAAAAATAGCATCTGATAGTTTTTTACTTGTTACCTTTGAATGCAACCTTATACCAAATTTTAGTTATTACAGAAAAAAATATTTTCCCAAGTGGATTTTAAAAGTAAATTGATATCATTTTATTCAAATGTCAATTTTGGGTTTGAACTAAGGAAGAAAACTTTGTTTTTTATGTTTGGAGTCCTGAGAGATGTGTATGCTTGGATCCTTGTTTTTTTCAAAGTGAATCAGTAGGAAATGTACTCATTATAATGAAGACACCACAAATGGATACTTTATTCAAATTTAAAACCTATTAGAGTCCAACTTGTCTGAAATGTTGGTAACGATTTTAAAATGGCTTCTTACTACAGTTTTTCCTCAGATGTGATGAGCTCTGCAACAAATGTATGCATTTACCCAAGCCCTCTACCATTGGCAGAATTTGACTGATCTGCTGTGAATTTAATGTGGATTTGTAATGATAATATGTGCAGTGATCGAAGGCATCTGCTATGGGCAGGATTTGAGGCATCTGGTTTGAATTCAATGTGGAGTTGTAATTCTTTGTGTCCCTCGTCTTTGAAAGATCCACAGATAGGGAAAGACACACTCCATCCTGAAATTCTTCTGATGGTTGGAGTGATCCATTGGAACAAAGTTGCCTGGGTATTAGCAACAAGAACTCATCTATTGCTCAATGATCAGATTGCATACAGTAGCACAAGAGAGAGAGAGAAAATTTGTTTGGGTTTATGAACTGGCACAAAAAGGCACCCCCTCCACCCGACCAAATTTTCTGAACGCCAACTTCTAACCAACTCCCACTGACTCTGACTGACAACAGACAACTTTTTCAAAATTCACTAATTTTTATATATCTAAATTCTGGATATCATTAGAGTGATGTCATCTGGCTAAGTTATTGTGTCATATCATGTCCCCAAATGTTTACTTTGTTTCCATTTCCCTAATCAAATCTGTGACAAGACATGAATCCGTTTGATTTATATTTGGTCTTCCTGTGTTGGTCGTTAGTGCACTTGCTTAAACTTTCCAATTTGATTTCCATTTCCACTCAAAGATTTCAGCTAACTTAACAGCTGACTGAAAAACTCATGGCTCAACCAAACCAGATAATAATCAACCATCACGACAACTGGGTTACACTTAGGTGGTAAAGTTTGATGCTGAAAGACTTTAAATCTCCCAATAACACTAAAAACATGACTAATAAATATTAAGTCTGATTCAAGGCTATACGAAGTAAAGGCCAGGCAATCATGTGACTGGAGGCGACCATAGGATGGTCTAAATGACTACTGGCCAAGAATTATTGAGTCATTAGGAAGGGACTTGTTAGACATCAAATTCTACTGGGATCTAGACAGGAATATGAAAAACGTGGTTGGATGACCTTGATGAGGTGGGGGGGGGTCTGGATTTATCAAGCTCGATTTTAAAGTTACCAGTTGTCAAATGGATGTGTGGTTTAATTTAACTCTATCTTCCCGGTTGTAGTGGTCGACATTTTCTGTTTAATGAGTCGTGTGTGGGGAGTGAAATGTGTATGCATGGTCTATAATAAACATCGTCCTGTAGATGCTGAATTAAAACGAATCTCGCTTTGTGGTACAATGGGGGAGGTACTACTGTACAGTTGTATTTTCCAGGGTCAGACTTCTGAGTATATACAAACTGGATGGTCGATCAATGCTATATGTTATATATTACCATACCTTTGTTGAATTACGAGGATCATTAAATAAGTTTTCAAACTTTTTTCGTGTGAGCACTTTTATTGATAGTACACACATGAAACTCTAGTCCTCTTCGAAGTAATCTCATCCTGCTGAAATGCACTTGTTGTACCATTCCAACAACTTATGAAAGGCCCCATGGAAGTCCTCTTGTGTGAGCGTGTCAATGACCTTCGTCACAGCCTCTTTCATCTCCTCAATTGTCTCATAACGACAGCCTCTGGGCTTAGGGAATAACCAAAAGTCACAAGGACCAACGTCTGGACTATAGGGAGGGTGAGGAACTGTTTTAATGCCCATCTTGGTCAAATAGTCTGTGACAAGGATGGAGTTGTGGAGTGGTGCATTGTCCTGGTGGAAATGCCACTGACCCGATTTGAAGAGTGCTGGCCTCTTCCCAAGGAATCTCTTCCTGAACTCCCTTAAAACCTCAACATAGTAATCCTAACCCTAACCATTTGGCCAATCAACTCTGGTCTATTGACTTCCTTACTCCTCCCACACCTCTCATGATCCCTCATAGACTTCCTGTCTTCCTCGAATCTCTTATGCCACTCGAAAACTCATGCTCGATTCATGCAAGATGGTCGAAAAGCAGTCTGAAGCATTCCATACGTTTCTGTGGCATTTTTTCCAAGTTTAAAACAAAATTTTATTGCATATCGTTCTTCTAAAGTCCAGATTGCATTTTTGAAATTCATCAGCTGTGATAGTTAGGCTTTAGTATGGTGTATTCCAATTCCTATAGTAGCTGTTCATTTGAACCTGAAATCCTAAAAATTGGTCAGTCATGTCATAAGATGTATAGCAATAACATAGTGAATCTTCAAGAGTCTACGGCAATTTTAAATGCCTGTACAAAAAAGTCTGGAAACTTCTTGAAGGCCCCACGTAAAACTGAAGAAATAAATTTGGGTTTTATTATAAACGGGAAATCTATAATTGAAGTAATTTTAGTTGGTGTTTTATGGCATATCAACCCTTGCAGGTTATTAAATGCCAAAATCTGTTTATATGTATATATATGTGAGTGTGTGTATGTATTGTGACGTGGTATGCTATCGAGAGAGGGAAAGGGAGATCAATTCCCCTACCCTTCTGTTTTTGAACTAACAGGCCCCAAAGACTGACCGTTAAAAGAGAGATGTGAACGAAGGTCAATTCCTAGCAGCCTGTTGAAGTAACGAATTCAGGTCAGAATGAAGATCAAAAGCTACCCGCACTCCATGACCTATAATCGGTTGGACAATGAAGGGAATGCAGGTCACTCTAGTAACATGACGGAGGAAATAGTGGGAGAAGAAAAAGCCAAATGATTGTCCAGACCCTTTAGTGCCAAAATGATAACTTTTCGTCAGAGGAAATTTGGAAAAGAATCTTCAGTTTGAGGACAGAAGTCGGCGTGGAAAGATATGCTGACTTATAGCCAAAACTCCGGGAGGTCCCTCGCCTGCAAAAAGAATCTTTAGTTCTGGACAAAGATTGGCAAGAAATAGACGCCAATCCACCAAGATCTGGGAAGAATCTCCCGTAAAAAGATTAGAACAGAATCTTTGGACAGAAGTCAGCAGAAAGGGCTAACATTCAGCCAGATTCTGGAGATGCCACTCGCCCGTAAAAGAAAGGAACCTGAGAAATAGGCTTGTCAAAGATAAGTACAACTTAAACTGTTTTTCCTTCTACCCTTCCTAAATATTGGAATTATATGTATTCAGAAAAGGAAAGAGAGAAACTGAAAGGATTCTGTTTCATCAACAGTAAATTAGTGAATGAACTTAGATATTTTCTCAAGTAAAAGAAAAAAAAAAAAGAAGAAAGAAAAAGGGGAGAAAGAAGCAAAAGACTGTTGAGAGACATCTGTGTTCGAGACTGCCTGGTGGCTTAATATAGCCGACAGTTTAAAAAGACGAGAAAAAAAAAAAAGGAATTGTTTCTTAAATCTTATTATTATTTGTTTGGTCGTCGCCTATTAAAACTTTGTTATATTTTAAATACACCCTTGTGTTGAAATCTATTGATTGTGTTATTTATCTATCGAGTCGCCTTTTTTTGCACATATCTGTTTCAGGTTCGTATAGCTTTCATCAATTCTCGCTAAATGTCTTATTCGCCTTAAAAACATCACAAGGAAATTTTGGAAATTTGACTACAGTGAATAATATTTTGTTTTAACCTAGAAGTCCATACTTTCCGTTATCTGAAGGGGTAGTAAAATGAAGGACTTGGTGGGGTATGTGAGAGTGAACTGGAAACCCCCTCGCCAGTGTCAGAGATCAGTCTAGCCCCAAATTAACCCCCACGTTATTTGCCAGTTACCATATGCCCGAAAAAGGATTCTTGACTAGGACTTATTTTGCGGAGGGTCAAGTGCCAGACTGCCCTCGACGTCACATGCGTATAAAATGAACTCTCGTCCTGAGATAATTATTTATGCAGCGTCACAGTATGATTTGTAAGTGAATAGTTTTTAGGTAACTTTATTTTTAAACGAGTTGTTAGAGCTCATTTATTTGTACACGGTTAAATGGTTTCAAGTATTCCTATCTAATTCTAATATTTCTGTTTAATATTTTCACAGTTTTAAGTAATCCTATTTAACATAAGTAATTCTATTAATAAAGTATTCCCACGTAATATAAATAATTTGCACACAGTGGTGTGGTTACAAGTAACTTGTTAAGGTTGATAAAATGGCGATTGGCGAGTGTTCTAAAAGTAGAAAAATGTAGACACACCGACGCCAAGAATTCAAAATTGGGCGGCAGAAATAAGGAACCGTTTCTTTGGTAGGAGAAGATTAAGAGAAGGAGTAGGAGTAAGAAGTAAGAGTTAGGGACAGTAGTTTGTGTAGGAGATTTGAAAAAGGAAGACGCTAGAAAGAAGACAGTTGACAACTAGAGTCCACGAGGGAATAGTCGAGTTTACTACTAGAATCCACATTGAACAGAACTCAGCGACTTCCGCTCCTGTATCAACAAAAAATTAAAAGGTTGTAACTTGATGTAAAACCAAATTTTTTCATACCAAAAATAAAACATCATTAATTCAAAGTTTGTGTTTTCTAATAATATCAACAAACGAAGAAATACAACAAACTAATAATAATCTTTAGTAAATGATCGAAGAGTTCTATTTGACCGATACGTGGCACCCTAACAGGTACTACCATTCTAGGTCAGAGTGGACTGGAGAGTAATGATGATAAAGGAATTACTCCACATTCCCTAAAGTTCCAGGACCCGAGCCCATCCAGCAGATGTAGTTTGATGTCATACCCAGGACACCTGTTGTCGCGTGGGGGTTATCTCCCTATAGATGTGCAGTTGGTGTATTCTACATCCTCAACCGACAGGGTAGCTAGTCATATTTGTGTAACAGGCTAGAATTTCGAGTTTTCTTTCTCTTTGAGCGGTTGCCATACCAAGGTCAAAGAGCCCAAACTGGCCTACTATTTATTCAGTTCATGTTGTAGCAATTAGACGGACAAAATTACCATAAAAGGTTATGGCAAAGAAAGTAGGAAACGACACTTCAACAAAATGGTATATTATCAACAATAACAATTACAAACGTAATACAAAAAGCAAAGTGTAAAAATTTATGATGAGCTAGAGTTGTTAAGTGAACATAATAGGTTGCAAAATAATATTCCAGTGAACTTATCTTGTCACTTAGGTTTTTAAATGACTGTTGCTTCCGTGTAGCCGACCTTACGTGGTCATCGGTTCTTAAAAGTAGCTGGCGTGTTAAAGTCCATTTGGACGGTCTGCAGTGTATCTGAGGGAGATGTCTCTCTTGCGTTTGTATTATTACTACAAAACAGAACCTAATGGCGTATGTCTTGTGTGCTCTGATTGGTTGCTGACGATGACTCTTGACCAATCACACAAGCTCTTATTGGGCGATGTTTGAGGGGCGGTAAATGTGAGGTTCTGTGTGTTATTTCTTTTAAATGTAAAACGCTTCGCCCAGGATTTGAACTCTGATTGCTGCGTCTATTTCCTACAATGATAACCGTTTTACTACGAAAACCTCCGACTTAGGTAATAAAAATGTTGTGTTTTATGGCATATTTAGCCTGAAGATAATAGGACACAGTTGGTATAGACCTCCAAGGATAGTGAAGGTCATTAAAGAGCAATCTGGGATTAAAATAGCTTTTTCTTCACCAAAGAACTTTTTTCTGTTTTGTTTGTGTATCATTAAATGAACCTGAAGGACATTTTCGGATAATTTATTTTTTCTTTTGCATTAAAAAAAACTTGATGCCACCATAAAAATATTTTTCACGTTACAACTCAAATTTTCAGCAATTTTGTTTAAAAAAACCCAACCTTTTTCTCACTAAAAACGTTTTCAGGTGAAAAATCTTGAATTTTCTTTGTATACAAAAAACAAAACAAACCTAGAATGAGTGCCTTTAACAGCAAAGATGCTTTCAAGCAATTTACTTGGTCTTTATTAACAACCAGTGGGTGAATATAAATGAGACCTGTAAGCATTAATAAAACTTTCTTTTTTTTTTCATTTGTTATGTTCTATAAGAAGAAACCTACTAAAGGACATGTATTTTTAATTTTAAGTTATTATACCCCTGTTAATATAAACAAAGTTTTCTTTTTGGGGTTTGCTTATGTCACAGAGAGAAAACCCACTGCCAACATTTAGAAAGAAAAAAATATTTATTTTGAGTACCGATGTTTTAATAGTTTATTCATTTTGGTTGCCAACATTCTATAATGCTACATTGGAGAGAAAAAAGTGCAGGTTTTTCCTGTTCGATTGGGTTGTTTTACATCAGTTGCTTGTCTCATAAACATTTTCACAGCTGCAAAGCGAAGGAGTTCATATTTAAAAGTTTTACAAATGAAATACTGAGAATAAATAATATAAAACAATACAAGAATCTAATATTTGCGTAAATAATCTTGGGTAACATATGTTGTATGTTTAGAAGCTTATTAAATCTAGTAACCAGGGTTTTTTTTATATTATCAGCACGCATTTACACTCTCTTCCTCCCAACCTATCTCACTTTCCCTCTCCGTTGCTTGGCAAGAACTTACACACACAAGCACATACACACAAATACGCACATACACACACACATACATTC
Organism: Sepioteuthis lessoniana; assembly: GCA_963585895.1. Classification (NCBI taxonomy): domain Eukaryota; kingdom Metazoa; phylum Mollusca; class Cephalopoda; order Myopsida; family Loliginidae; genus Sepioteuthis; species Sepioteuthis lessoniana. The sequence goes on from OY757921.1 coordinate 58,645,781, forward strand.
GTTCACACACACATAAGCATACATACACATGCACACACACGCAAATACGTACATACGAATACACACAAATACAAACACACACACACTTGCACATACACACAATTAATGTTCTGAATTTTTCACCCTTTTTATGAAGTTTAGAGTATGTTGACGGTATTCCCAGCAGAGAGGCACCCCCGCTAAAAAAAGTGGAAAACTGTTTCTGGTGGTAAAGTTCCACTTCTGGAGATCCTAGGGAGCGTAGAATACTCATTTATTGATAATAGTAGCTGGTTTACTCTGACTCGGAGTGGTAGTACCTGTTTGTGTCTCATTCCATGAGTCAAATAGACCTACTTAAAGATTATTCGTATTCTATAAGAATACTAGATGCCATATATGTAAATTATTTGTGTTAATAATAGTTACTTGAAGTTATAATTGTTTACAAAGGATTATAATTAGTTACTTGAAAACATATAACTGTATAAATTCATTAAATAGAAATAATACTTGAAAACATAATTATTTGTATAAGATAGGAATATTTGAAAATATACAACTGTGCGCAAATAAGTTCTATTTGATAGGAATACTTGAAACTATATTACTGTGTGCAAATTATTTGTATTTGATAGGAATACTTGATATCACACAAATGTGTGTAACAACTCATAAAAACAACTACAAAAATGTATATATGAATATACAAAGAAGGTAATTCTTAAAGCCTAAAATTCTCTCGGCATAAAGTAATTCTTGACAGGTTGATATGCCGTTAAAATCAATCAATCAATCGACAACAGAACTTTGAACAGAAAAACGGAAAGTTTTCTGCGTTTCCTTAAAATAAAGCATTTACTTCATTCATCTTAGACTGACACTAAGCCAAATAAATAAATAAATAAATAAATAAATAAGTAAAAAAATAAAATAAGGCACCGGAGAGAATCAAACTCATTACTCTACTAACTGTGACTTACAAGGTTCATTAAATAAGTTTCCAGACATTTTTCGTATGGGCACATTTATTGATAGTACACACATGAAACTCTAGTCCCCTTCGAAGTAATCTCATCCAGCTGCAATGCACTTGTTGTACCGTTCCAGCAACTTCTGGAAGGCAGTGCATGTAGATCATGCCAGTGCTGTCAAAAAAGGTATCATCAAAAGTTTGTTAGTGGATTTGCTCTGTCTGGCCTTCTTGGGTCTGGGAGAGCCAGCATGCTTCCATTGGGATCTCTGTCTCTTGGTCCCTGGGTCATAGCAGTAGATCCAGCTTTCATCGCAGGTCACCAGAGCATCAAGAACTGCGGGATCTGAATTGATCAGCTCGACCATCTCACTGTTGTCATGACAACGTCTTTCTTTCTGATCTTCTCTGAGCACCCTTAGGATAAACTTCGCACAAATCTTCCGCATCTTCAGTTCCTCGCGAATAATTGTGTGTACAGTTCCCACACTGACATCAAACTATGCACTTATTGTCTTTATAGACACACGACGGTCCTTTTCTGACTTCTTTACTCCTCCCACATCTCTCATCATCCCTCACAGACTCCCTGCCTTCCTTGAATGTCTTATGCCACTCAAAAACTAATGCTCGATTCATGCAAGATACTCCAAAAGCAGTCTGAAGCATTCCATACGTTTCTGTGGCATTTTTTCCAAGTTTAAAACAAAATTTTATTGCATATCGTTCTTCTAAAGTGTCCTCACGTCCAGATTGTATTTTTGAAATTCACCAGTGGTGACAATCAGGCTTTAGTAGTATTTATTCCAATTCCTGCTGTAGCTTTTCATTTGAAGCTGAAATCATAAACATTGGTCAGTCAATATATAGCAATAACATACTGAATTTTCAAGAGTCCACGACAATGCCTGTACAAAAAAGTCTGGAAACTTATTGAAGGCATTTCGTACCAACTTTAGCACCTTAGAAGACGCCCGCTTAGCACTGAATTAATCCTGACTCATCTCTGGATAATTATAGAAGCTAAGTGATGAACTAGCACAGATTTCAAATAAACATTAGGCCATCACTATCTGTAAAACTGGGAATCTCATTTTCATTTCTCTGAAATTGTTTTTTTATTTTTGTTTTTGTGCTAAAAGATCCATTAAACTAAAACTACTTCTCAAAATATATTTCAATGAACTAAACATTAAAAAGATGTAAAGATAGTTCTTTCAAAATACTAAAAAATACTTTGAAAATAGTAAAAAAATAATGAATCAGTTTAAATTTCCTCAACGCCAACGAAATTTGAATCATCAGATCAAAAAGTGGAAAATCTCAAATATTTTATTGGCTACTGAAATGTTTTGGTTTGTATATTTGCATGGATATGGAAGTGCTGCATCTCCTTTGCAATAAAATGTGCTTACGATGTATAATAGAATTGCGCTCAGGCCTTAAAATTTATTTACTAAATCTAGCTTGGATACGTCACGAGACCAGAAATGTTAATAACTCAGTGAGAATCTAACTCACTATTAATGATCGATGAATTTAACTTGCCAATATTATGAGAAGTGCCATGACCGAAATATAACTATTTATCAAGCTTAGCTTAGTTGAAGCACACGCCCAGGGAGAAGAAAAAAAGAAAAGAAAAAAACTTAATTTAAAAAAGGGTTTTAACTGCATTTTTTAAAAATAGGGTGTCGATCTCTTAGTGCATGTGTCAGTATATTTTGGTTTGTATATTGTGTGTAGATGTGGATGTACATCTCGCTCATTAAATGGGCTTACGGTTTATAGAAGAATAGCACTCAGCCCCAAATATCATCGGTGATATCTTAAACATTAATTTGCAAAGGGTATGCAGCTCATAGATTAAAATTTAAAAAAAAAAGAAATTTAAAAACGTTTTTATGACTTTTTTTTTATAGGGCATCAATTTCTTGATGATCATTTTCAGGAATACCAAGTATTTTCTAGATCGTTATTATCGGAGGATTTAACCACAACCCAGGGAGTCTTGAATCCTATCTTCCTTCGATAACGATATCCAATATTGTATATTGTAAAACAGAATAAAGTTTGAAAACTTGTCGAAAAGTTAACTTTTGACCTATAATATCACAAATTCTCCAAAATTTTTGTCTATTTGGCTTAACCATATTCCAATCAGACCATTGCGTTGGAGTGTTTGCTGTTTTGGATGAGATTATTAACTGTAATTGGTTTGTCTAGACGAAAATCTCTCTCTCGTGTCGATGTCTTAGACGCTCAAGTGGGAAACATGTCTGTATTGGTTAAAAAATGATATAAAATAGATTAACTTTTATTATTCCATTTTTTTCTTCAAACTAAGAAAACTAATTTCTTTTTATTTCTGTTTATTTTCATTTTTGAAAAGTTTTTGAGCAGGAAACCTTAGGTCATTTTTGGTCACCCAAATTGAGAGGATACGCATGAATATTTGTTCATCCTACGTACCGTGGCTAAAAAAAACACGATAATTAGTAGATGAGAGGATATAACATCAGAGTTTTCACTTCTTTAACTTTAGTGGAATTTACACACACATATATATATATATATATATATATATATGTGTGTGTGTGTGTGTGTGTGTGTGTGTGTGTGTGTGTGTGGTTGATTCAGTACTGTTTACAGTTGCACTTTGTTTAAGAAAATCTATAGAGATGTCTCAGAAGACAGTCAACATAACTTTCTAAAGAAAGTCATGTTGATTGCTGTGTCCGGAACAATTTTTTACTTGAGAGTCAGTGTGTTTCCACTTCATCGACTGTCTTTTTCGACTCAAGCTCGTTGTGACAAACCTATATCTAGCCTATCTGTATATTTTTTTTTGTCTGAAACATCCTTCTTCGTACACATCACATATTCAGTAAATTTCACATGTGTTGCATTTCTCAGCTACCAACATTTGATGAAAACCCTCTGTTCAAGTCTGGAACATTCTGTTTGATTTACTACCATTCTGAACAGCCTAAAAACAAATATTTTTGCGAGATTAGAATAATATTTTCCATAAACTAATTCCAAACAACACCGACTTTATATTTATGAAAAGAATTCTAAAAAAAAAAAAAATTACCCGGGAATCAAGGTACTCTGCAGTGACTTATCAAATTAGCAAATTGATTAAAATGCTAAATCGTTGACTCGCTGTGTTTTAATTCTTTTGGGCAAAATATTTATATTCTTTGGAAATAGATTTGCAATGAAAAGAAACTTGATATTTGTCAAAAATGCATCTCTGATTTATTATAAATGTTTGAAGTGGTTTATACTAAAATCCAATCCTTTAAGGTCTTCATGCTTAACAGATTGCATCAGTATTTTATTTCTTGTTTGACATACTTTATTATACATTTTCCATTGTTCATGTATAGTAACATTAAATCTAAAGAAATGCGCGACTTATAATGTTTCTTTTATCTTAAATAGTCTTTTGTCCTTAATAAGCTTTGAAATTATCTGATAGGTTTGAAATTGATAGTCAATACATTCATTTTTATTACTTTTCTTTAGATTTGTTACCTTTCAATTTCTGAGAATTCGGAAAGTAAAATTCAGTAGATTCATTATTTTTTGCATAAGTTTAAATCTACAAATCTTTAGAGGATTTTTTTCTTTAGATTCACCAAATTTGGCTGAAAAAAATGGCAATGAAATAATTTTCTGGCCAGGTTAATGACCGGATTTTAACGGCATTTCAACCCATTAGGAGACTATTTTATGCCTAGCAGTGAGGGAATCGTGTTCATTGTATATTTGCATTTACATTTATCAAGTCGGTGCTTCTTAAGATTTTTGCACACGGTTATATCAATCCTCCCTATCAAATACAAATAATTAGCATAAAGTTATATAATATCAATTATTCCTATTTAGTACATATAATTATAAGATTATAACATATAATTATACTTCACATTTCCTAGATCTCCAAAAGGGGAGTTTTACAATCAGATTAGCAGTTTAGTGTTATCCAATTTTTTGGGTTGGGTTGGGTGGTATTACGTTTCTGCGGGTGATATATTCAGCGTGTTTTTATTCCACCCAATTAGGCGTTCTTATTGTAAACATTCAAAATTTTCTATAATTAAAATTAGCATTTTACAAATTGTCGAACAAAGTTAGTGGGGTGACGTTCAAGAAAAGTTGGAACCAAGAAAACTTAGTTTTGAATTGACTCTTCCCGAGTATTTTTTTAGAATCTGAAATATTCAAAGATTACTCGAATTAGAGAATTGCATATATCGATCGTATTGAATATTAATTTGCTATACCTTAATGTTATCCCTGGTTATTCATTTATTAAAAGGAATGCTGAGAAATTCTCTGCCTCACCTAAAAGGTATAATCTAGAGGTATAAAATCTATGAACCCCGTAAGTATCCTGTCATTTTACATATTAGACACTTAAAATTTAACTCTGAAAAAAAAAGAAAACGATAAAAAGTATAATCCCTTTTTTAGAGACCTTACTAATGTATCGATTTCAGAATTGGTAGAAAAAGATGAATAATACCTGTCCGGTTTATTTTTTTTAAAACTCTGACAATGTAAAATGTAATGTGAAATACAGTTTTTATGATGTACAAACAACGTCAATTCTTGAAAAAAATCGTCCTTTTTATTTACTTTGAAATATCGAACTAATAAAAAGTAAAAAGTCGATAATAAGACAAGAAGAATCTGACGCGTTTTTTTTTCACACGTTAAAGACAATCAAATAAATGTTAGAAATACTTCTTGAAAGAAAACTGTGTATCGTACTGTTGAAATAAAGGCATTACATTTCACCTTGGTACATTCGAACAGCTGTTCTTGTCAGTTAATATATTCTGAATTTATTTAGCTTTCAATTGGCACTCTGTGGTTTCCAGCGACATCTGTGATTAAGTGGGCATGCATTGTTATGACGGTCGTTTCATTGTTGATATTAAATCAGACGATCAGTGAAGACACTGCAGCATCTTAATCGGCCATGCTCCCTCAATATATATATATATATATATATATATATATATATATAATAAAAATCAAAAATGAAAAAAGTATATAGTTTATAACTCTGGGCGTCATGACTCCGATCATCAGGTGAAATACCTCCACCAATTTATACACACACACACACACACATATATATATAGTCGCGCAATTATGTTTACTTTCGGATTTATTCTCACGAGAAAAGTATAAACCCCTTTATTCTCCAAGCTGTAAGATAAATAATATCACTGTTTTTTTCTATAAGGATGTGTTGAGATTTAAATAACCCATGAAGCTGATATGCTATTAATCAAAGAAATCTCGAAATTATAGATATACATTTATATCATTATCGTCATCATCATCAGGTTGCACTGCTAGCTCAGATTTCCCTGACTCTCTCTCTCTCTCTCTCTCTCCCCTTGCGTCCCTATCATCCATCGCTCCAGGCAGGTTTTCCACTCAACCGCACTGAGCTGATGTAGATAAGTTCTTGCTGGTCGGTCAACACTGGCACGTCTATGTGTAGGGGTCGATAGGAGAACGTCACATGAACTTATCCTTGCTTCTCCAGCATTGTCTCAGATGTCTTGTTCATCTTACTTGGATGGTTTTTGAGATGGGAGGTAAGTGGCTCTATGTTATGTTTTGACCCTTCAACCCAGCCCAAAAATGCTATTCCAAGGTGATACACCGGAAGGAAGTGACACATTCCAATGGCCAGTAATTGAAAGAGATCGCGTGGGCGGATTAAGGCTTATGAGGTGGGACAAGGTGAAGGTTCCATTGTGCCACTACAGTGATGCACCGGAAGAGAGTAACCTCTGAACTGCATGACAGCTATTTCCGCTTGATGACGATTAAACATTCGATTTCAAAGATCCAGTTGGTGATCGTGTGGGCGTTGAGTTATTATCTAACTCAGTTGAGTTCGGGGTGCCAAGCAGTTGCCAGCAGACGTCCAGACAACCAGAGACCAGATGTGGTAGGGAAGGCCACACCCGACCGAGGGGGCCCTCGGAAACCTCCGATGGAGTTGACCCTAACATCAGGAGAACAAGAAAGACACAACGTGACGGTCATAACAGTGGGGTCAAAATATGAAGTTTATGTTCGGTCTCTAGCACCCTCTCACATGCAAACTTTGAGTAACCCTTTTCAAACCTTGCAATAAATTGATAGGTAAAATATTTGTAAAGAAGTCTTCTTGCATCTTCCTTCTTGCGTCCTTGATGCGTCGTTTATCATTGTGTCAGTATTTATCCAGTATATATATGTATATAACATATACAGTCATTTTTTGATGGGGTGTTACTTCCAGGATTTTTTCAATATAACTTGCAGCATTCTTGTGCGATTCCCGTCTTGGTTTTTCTCTATCCGTTTTGTCAGCGACAACCGTTGCTTGGAAGAAATTCTCTTTTATTTTATCATATAGACTTTCATATGATAGATAGCCTATCAATAGCACGCCTTCGCTTTGCGCATATTGATATTACTTTCAGTAGATGAGACACTGTTGTCGAAGTACGTGAACTTGTCTATTAATTTCAGAGGACTGCTATTTAGTGTGGAGATGGCTCCTTCTCGTTGAAAACGCATGTATTCTGTTTTGTTTGCATTCACGTAGAGGCCAATGCCTCCTGCTCCAGGCTATATAGCAGGGATTCAGCTTGGATTAGTGTATTTAAAAGAAGCGCTATATCTTTTACATAGTCTGCGTTCGTTATAGTTTCTGTGGGATAACGTCTGATTCTTTTCTTTTTTAGGATAAATTGAGAAAATTAAAATGATTTTGGAGAAATCAATCCGCAACATCACAGATTCTAACAATCCGATGGAGTCCGTGCAAAACATCTCGAGGCAACACTACAGTTGTTAGATTTCTCAAATGGAATTGGTGACACAAGTTAAAATCCTAGACGAGACTGATGGCATTTCACTTCACGCCAGTACTTTTGAAAAAGACACGAATTCTCCCAGCTATAAGTAAATAGTAGGACAGACTATGCTCCTTAACTTTGGTAAGATGACTAGTCTCGGAGAAGGAAAATTCCCAATTCAAACTAATTAGATTTTGCTTAACAAATTGGCCAAGTGTCACATCCTGCTCGTGGTATAGGGGTTATATATATTTATATCATATAAATATATATATTGCCTTCTGTTAAGTCTTTTTGGGACAGTCAAGTTCAGAGTTTAGGGTCAGTTGAGTTCAAATATTCGAACCCTTGGAGGAGGGGTTGGGTGGGTGAGAAAAGCGCAGTCAGTATCTTGTTCGTCTATCACCCATGAATCTTTGCGTTTCTATTTAAGAACTAATACCTTCGACTCTGTTTCTCTCGTGTTTCGGATGATTTTGTATGAAATATTGCCGTCAGAAATCAACTTTTCGTATTGGAAGCAACGGGTCCATCTAGTATTTGAGAAGTGTAACACCTACTAATAATCGGGATGGTGCTGGATCGGGGAGGCAACGTTATAACCTTAAAGAAATCTACTAACAGTATTGTTGATTCGAAACTCTTTGCTCGTATTCCTGAGATAATTCGACGCATTGTCAGACTCTGTGAGATTGTGAATCGATTTCTTTGAAAGCTATTCTGATTTTTCCAAAGAATTTTCTCGGGTAGATACGTTTGAGAAGCCGAGAATAATAAACAGCTATAGCATTAATAGTTATGCCTCTGTAGTTCGTATTGATTCCGAAGTTTCTTTTCTTCGGGATCGGAAGGATGCAACATTGAGTTCAGTTTTCTATTGTGTTTTGCTTATAAACTGTATTGCATAATCAGAGACGTATATCATCAAATTTTCTCGTCTTCCAAACTTCAGGAGTATTTCGTTGAGACTCGAAGCTCCTCAGTTTTTATTTTTTCAATACAACATAAAATTCTTCTTTGTAAAGTATCCTAGTTTGATGTGTAGTTGGCCATTAATCATTTTTTGGATAGATTTGCCTTTCAGGAGGGTTTCCGAGTAAACTCTTGAAATGTCCTTTCCATTTCTGAAGTCTTTTTTAGTTTGGCTCCCGAGGTACTTTTTCTTCTGCTCACTTCATTTACTGTCTGCTATGCTATTTGTGATTGTCTATCGTCTACAAAATTTTTAATTATATCGATTTTGCCTTGAATGTATTTCGATTGTTGGTGTGGGGATTTAGGAATTAACAGTAAAACTTCCAACCGGATATTGACTCGTCGGCTGCCAGATACAAAATGTATAAACGCGTCGCCACGCATAAGGCTCCACGCATCCATCCGGTTGAAAATCAGAAAAAAGAAAAATAATAAAAAGTAAAGTAGCCAATGGGAAGCGGTCGCGCCAAAATTAGAAGGATTTTGGAGTGGCGAATTTGGAGCCGGTGAAGAGAGATAAATACTCAGGTTTTCTGTGAACCGACCTCTTTTTCGGGTAGTGACGTCGAACCGACAACACCGATTTTGCTGCGTCTTGGGACGTAGCGTTGGTTAGTCCATTCACCAAGTAAATAAAGGAAAGTATGGAAGAAATGTTTTCGTCTCTTGTCTGTTTCTATCTTTTCTTTTGGTATATTTCTTTTGGACTTTCTTTGGACAAGGCATTGCGCCAGCCAGTCAACGTGGGGTAAAATAATATAACCAAAATATGGAGTCAGATATCTTACGGCAACACAGTTTTGCCCTTAGCCCCTGACCTCCTAAATACCTTCAAAACCCACATTGGTGACCTTAACGCGAAAAAACCTTTAAACCCCACATTGGTATGTGTTGGTTAGTTCTTTTTGGGCTTTCATTTGTTTAGTTTCTTTTATTAAGAGAGGGGTTATTTCAAGTTATTTCGTTTCTTCTTAACTACTAGTGACTCCCATGGAGTTCTACATATGTTTCTTTGTATGGCTCATTTACTTTCTCAATGAGGGCGGTAACAAAGTTTTTATATTTGTCATTTCGAATGGGAGTATTCTTCTAAGATGATTCTATAATCGGAAGATACTCCTTCAAAAGAGGAGTATGACTCTCTGTTCAGAGCACTATTTATCCACTTCATATATATATAATCTTGCTTTTGCGTTATTTTAGTAGGAGTCAGTCTATAGTTTACCCTTTCTGTTTTGGAAGTTAGTATTTAAGCATAAATGTTCTCAAGTAAAAAATATGTTAGATATTCGCTATCTTTATATATATATATATATATATATATATGAAATGTTTTGGGATACTTAATTTTCTGAGTTGCGTTAACAAACAACTAAAACTTATGAAAAGATACTAATCAAAATTGATAAAAAAAATAACAAAAGCTTCAACTAAAAAGTAGGTGAAACAATATCAAAATACAACTAATGTAAAATACAAAAAAAAAAACGTATAAAACAGGTTAGTTGTAGGCAAAAGTAATTTTTATCTTATGCTATTTTGGTCGCAATTAAAAAGAAAATTAGAATTTTAAAGATTAAAAAACAACAACAAACAAACAAAAAATAAATAACTAAAATAATAACAAAACAAAATAAAATGAAATAAAAACAAAACAAAATAAAACAAAAACAAAAAAAAAATCCCTGCGCTACAATTAGGACTAAATACTATTTCATATGGATACATTTTTGGGTGTCGGTGTATAGCAGTCATAGCTTATATATATATATATATATATATATATATATATATATATAATTTTCTCAGTAAAAGCTACTACTTGAGACTGTCCTGGACACAATCAGTCTTCTGAAGAGGATCACGAAATCCGAAACAAGTATGGAGCATAATTAAATGAAATAAAAACATAAAGTACCATATCAAAATTCATTTATAGACATTATTTACATTTTTCGGACTATTGTCCTCATCTTTGTCGCCATGTTTATCACAACGTTTCGGCCGTTATACGCTCCAGATTTCTTCAGGTGGTTAGAATATCGAACTTAACCCTTTATTTCGCTTACCGGGGTAGACTGTTCTAGTTCCTTAAGGACACGTGGTACAGTAGATAAAGGCGTTGGTTAGATACAGTGGCATACCCAAAGAGTGTGAGTTCAATACCCGGTGAAGACAGTGGAGAATTTTCAGAGGGGAAATTAACAGGAGATAACTGATATCCATTAAATATGGCTTGTTGAAAGATGGCTTTGGCATTAAATAACCTACGAAGTTTGATATGCCATTAAACGCTGAAAATAATATTTTATCAATAAAGAACGTCTGTCTCTTAGTTTCGGTGTATCTTCAAACCAATTCTTTATCTTTTACCCGGCATACAGGAGTACATTAACTCGTGTAACATGTTAAGTAATGACATTGTGTGTGAATGACCCATTTCGACACTAGTTTGGTGATTGACGTGTTTTGAAGATCGCGTCAGGTGATTGTGCCAAGTGTGAAACAGAACATGAAATGAAGCTTTAATAAAAATATGGATTTTCGTTGGTTAATACGAACGTATGAGCAAAGGCAGAAAACTTGACTTTTTAGTTAAAGGGTTGCAAATGAAACAGAAACCCCCTAATCTTACAGACATGAGACTTCGACTTTTCGGCCCTAGTATGTAATCATATTAAAGAATGACAAAGGAATATATATATATATATATATATATATATATATATATATATATATATGGAATTAATAATGGAAATAAATCCGACAGTATGACGAAAATAGAAAAACCAGGTAATTCCAAAAGTGATAAATTTAATGTAATGTAACATTCATCGCTGTTCAAGCAACATTTTTCATTATCTTAAATTCCTGATTTAGGTTCATTAAAACCGAAAGTTTTTAACGTTGACTTGCAACGTTAAAAACTTTCGGTTTTAATAAAACATTCATCGCTGTTCAAGGCACATTGTTCATCATTTCGAAGTCGTCTTTATAAATGTGCGAGTTGTTAGGGTATTTTTTGTTCGATGTTGGAGAGTTTCTCTTGATAGATTAAAGGGCGAGTGTACTTTTTTGTGAGTTTGGTTTGATCGAGGATTACCACTGTTTTTTTAAAGTAAACAGGTGGAGAGGTTTGCTGTATGGAATCATGAATGTTTGTAAGGGAGATTTCTGCTTCTTTCTGTGGAGGTTTTATGCGGAGACCAAAAGGTTTTATTCCTTTTGATTAAATTGAAGTGGCTCTTTGGGGTTGAAAATACAATCACGTGCCGGGTTTGTGAGTAAAGATTTGATTTTAGTATTGAAAGCTTAATTTTTGGAATCTGAGATGTAGAGGTGGCTCATGTGTCCCGGTGTATAGGCTCTCCACTGTGGATGTTCTAAAGGTACCAAGGACGAATCTTAATCCCTAATGGTGGATGATGTTTAAGGACTTCTGATATCCAGGCGAATCCGTATATAAAAAAATTAGAGTCGATTTTTGAACGGATTAGGGTTCTTAATAGTTTTCGTAAGGTTTGCTGTCTGCACCTCATTCTGTGTGGGAAATTATAAGGAGAGAATTTATACTTTGCTGCATTTTTTTTTTAGTTATAGGGGATGAACGTTAGTTTTTTTTATCGAAAATTATGCCGAAGAATTTGAAATGATCGATGACTGGAATTTCTGTTCCATCTAGCTTGAGTGTTGAGTCGTTATACATTTTTCTTAATTTGCAAAAATGACGCATCTAGTTTTACTAGTTGTAATCTTAAAGGCGTTTGTGATTGACCATTGGTTGATTTTCTTGATGCATTGTTGCTGCATGCATGTATTTGGATTTGGAGGTTATACAAGTAATCAGAATATAGGTAGTACACAGTATGTAGGCACTTGGTGATGTTGATTTTTTGTAGAATATGGAAGTTTGACAGGGTTGATCCGATTCGGACTCAGAATTTCCTGAGAGAAAGTTCTTGTTGAAATTAGGCAATCTACTTAGTAACTTCAAGTTGTGTAGGTTTTATATTATACCATATTTCCAAGCGGTCTCGTATATCTTCTCTAAGTCAAAAAATTCTATAGATGTTGTTTTTGGATATTTTCCTCTCTGATAGATGTTTTCAGTCTGAGCACATAATCCATCGTAAATCTTTTGGCTTCTGAAGCCGCAATGGGAATTGGTAATAAGGTTGTTGGATTCTATAAACTAAATCAATCTTTTTCTGACCATACGCTCCATGGTTTTCCAATGGCAGCTCGTAGTGCTATTGGGCGTTGGTTTTCTAGATTAGAGCTTTTCTTCCTTGGTTTTTGAATGAGGATGATAGTTGATATTTTCCATGATTCTGGGAATCTACCATTTATCCAAATATCATTGAGGGTGGTTAAAAGGTTGTCCAATGATTTTTGGTAGATGTTTAAGGAATTCGTAATGGATTTCATCTGGGCCGACTGTTGTGTGATTTTTCGATGGCTTCAGTTAGTTCTGTTAATGTGAAAGGTTTCTTTTAGGTTTTGGAGTTGTAGGATCTGAAGTTTGAAGGTTAGCAATTGTTGGTTGGCGTTCTTGAGTAAGGAATTTGTTGAGAAGGTGTCAGCTAGTATATCTGCGATATCTTTTTGGTTTGTTGCTTCAATGTTGGTTTTCATGAAGTGTTTTAGAAGAGATGGCCGAGGTTTTCCAGATATTTTTCAAATCATTTTTCTGATTGCATTTGTTTTGGTGGAGGATTTGATTTAATTTACATAGTTTTGCCAGCTTTTCTTTTTGGCTTCCTTTATGATTTTGCGTGCTTTTGCTTTGAGTAGTTTGAAGGAGTTTGAATTGTAAGTTCATTGTTATCAAGTGTAGCCTTTTGAAGGTGAATTGCTGTCCTGCAGTCTTCATTAAACCAGGAGGTATTGTGTCTGTTTGAAGGAGAGCATTTTGGTATGATTTCCTTGATTATTGAGACTAAAGTTTCAGTGAAGTGCTTTGTTAGGTCTTTATTATTTGGATCCTGTACGAGTTTTGGGTTCCAGAGGGTTTTGAATTTGCCTTAGTTTATTTTCCAGTGGGTTCGTGAATTATCCTGAAGAGATTATGGACTTTCGAGTATGATAGGAAAGTGGTCGTTGCCGCTAAAATTGTTAATATATTCCATTTATTGCCTATGTAACTTGAGGGATCACATAGGATCATGTCTTTAGTTGGGTAGAAGCACGGAAATGGATTGAAATAGATTTATGATTTATTTTTGGATGTAGATTATTGTAAGTGATTCTTTTTTTAAAGTCTTTGTCTTTTCTATTGGTTTTCTGGCACTTCCGTATAGTATTTCGATTGTTAAAGTTACCTGTTGATAGGTGGGATTTAGGGATTTGTTCTATTTGTTCGTTTTGTTTTGTTTATGGAGTCAAGTGGTGAAATGTAAATGTTGCAATTGTTTATTATAGTGTTGACATCAATTGTTCGGAATGTCATAGTGCTGAATTGATGTTGAGGTATGTCTTTTCTAATTAGGAGACTTCCAAAAGCTGTTTCTGTCTTTGTATATGTAACTATATTGTTGGTAGTTTTTGATGTTGAGTTGGTTTTGTATCTTTGAGGAATGTTTCTTGATTATAGATTATGGCAGGTCAAGTGTTGTTGGAACACTTCTTAATTGGCCCGAACTCTGCAATTCGACGATGATTTAATAATGTTTTGCTTGTATTGGTTTTGTTTTCTATGGTGAATTTTAATTTCTTTATTTTTTTCTTTCTCTTTTGTTTCCGTTTTTTCTAGAAGGTTCCATTTTTTTTTCAGTTTTTGATATTGGGGGATCTGGGGTTCGACTTGAGAGGCTTGATACCTTCTTAAGTAATTATGGTAAGGCATGATTCGTCTTAAATTGTGGGGAACGTTCAAGTTTTGGTGATATAGTTTTTATTTTTTCCCTGGTCGATTCTGGATTTGATATATTGTCTTTTCCGGTGTTATCTATTTTCGAAGTAGGTGGGTGGATTGGAAATTTATTCAACTTTCCTTTAGTCAAATTTTCATTGGGGTACTGAGAATTTGGGGGAGTGGCAGAGATATTTGTTGTGGGTTTCCTTTGTTTCATGTCAGCTGAGTGCACCTCTCTCCATTGTTCTTGGAACTTGAGCTAATCACTCGGTTCTAGTTGAGTTAGCTTTTCAACCAGAACTTTTTACTTGTCCGGCTATTTGTTGATGCCGACTGGACTCGCTCTCTGTGCTACAGTTACGTGTTTTCTTTCATAAATAAGCTAACAATTTTCCTTGTTTTGAGTAATGAGTCATTTATCTTATATTTGATCTCCATTATTTCCCTCTCTCTTTTATATGTCACAAGATCTTGAAAAACCGGCGTAGATTAGTTTATTGTTTGGGCATTTACTTTCATTTAACCAATCTTCCACTATGTGGTCTGGGTCTTTTTCGCCACCCCTTTTGCATATCTGATGTCTTCAGCAAGCCATGTCGTGGTGAATATATCTGATATCTAAAGTACCTAAAACGTGGGGGATGTGTTGTTCCACCCTCTCGAGGGAATATCTGATTCTTACTTCCAAGGTTATTTTGAGCTGATTAAACATCAGAATGTAAGTATTCGTCTGAATTTCCCCTCTACCCTTTCTGATTATTCTTTTGATGTCTGTGGCCCCTTGTTTTCCCAAGCCAGTTGTTATTTCTTCTGCTGTGGCTAAGGATAGCTCCCTACTCGTAATTACTCTTTTCGAGGTGTTTAGTTTTTCACATGGATATGCCTGGGATTTTGTCCTGTGGAAAGTCTTCATTTTGAGGATATTTTTAGCGTGCTTCTGGCTATCCACCTTCACAAGAAAATTGCCATTTCTGGTATTTTTGTCAGATCGAGAGGTCGCTCAACTTGAAATCACCTTCTCTATTACGAATAGTGATAAATTGGCTTGGCAAGTCTCTTTCAAAGATTTAAATACAATGAATCTGGAGAAGTCTGCAGCCTCATTCTTCGAAACAGACTCAGAAAGATTTCCTTTACGATTCATTCTTTTTTATTACTTGCTTATCACGCTGTTTCTCTGAGGTGACATGACCGAAAAAAAAAAAACTTTTTTAGAATTTTCAATGTATGCCCTACTTAATTTTAATCTAAAATTTCGTTTTTTTTTATTGAAAAAGCAATCGGTAATGTTTCTTTTTTGCTGGGCTCATGCGCAACCATCGACTATGGAGTCGAGCTTGTGTCGAGAATTTACCAAGGGAGAAGCCCATTAGCCTTGGTTGAGACGGGCATACACAACCAGTATATATGAGCTGGGAGTAAGATTTCGACCTCGATTAAGTAGTAATGTATGCAAATGAAACAGGAAATAAAAGCAATAAACAGAATAAGGTTGGAAGTAGATAAGTGGATAAATGATAGACTTATAAAATTAGGAAAATTTGCAAATGTCAACTGACGTAGGAAAATAATAATACGAATAAAAGTGGTAATAATATGAATAACTGTAATAATATAATAAAAAGCAGAAAGCCGTAAACCAAACATAGTAGAGTAGATGAGTAACGGAATCAAAAAAGTAATAGGATAGAGCAGTATTGATAAGCAAGTTCTATCTGGAATGACCCACAAACTAGACCAGCCTCCCCGAATCCCAGTATGCAACGTATAAAATGATACTGACAATAACTCAAAATCACTCGATCTGATTGACACATCGTGGACCGTTGACTAAAATATATACGCTCTGTTAATGATAATGAACACTTTTTATTTATGAATATATTTATTATAAACACACACACACACACACACACACACACACACACACACACACACACACACATATATATATATATATATATATTGTCACGTAGAGTCCCACTGAGACGATAGAAATAAGATTAATACTATCCTCCCGTTTGAATTAACAGTGGCAAGCCGCCAAAGAATGGCCGTTAAGACATGAAAGAATGTAGGTCAATCCCAAAGTAACAAACCCAGGTCAGAATGGAAAAACAGATGTTTGTACTGGGTGACCTAATGGAAAAAGAATGGGACTTGGGTGACATCTAGTAACCCTAAAAAAATCGCCCGACCAAGAGGAAGAAGAGAGAAGCCAAATGATTGGCTGGGACCCCAAAACGGAAGTGGGGACTCCTTCCCGTCAGCGGAAATAGATAGTAAGAAAGTCAGTCGTTGGACAGGGTTCGTAGGAGTCAGAACCAAAGCCAAGTACTCCGGGTAAAAGAAGACGAAGAATATTTCGGATTGAAGAAGCCATTTTCTTCAAGCCAGTATTAAAAATAGCATAAACTCTATTAGCCCGTAACAGAAGAAAGATTCTCCACGGAACTCCATCAAAGAAATAAGATAAGTAACTTTGGGACTATTTCTCCTTATACCCAATTTTATATACCACTCTCTCTTTCTTTCTCAATTTGAAGAAAAACGAAAGAACAGAAAAGAAGAAAGACATTTATGTTCATGGACTGTTCAATTATTATATATTTGACACTTTGAAGGTGTATATAATTGTAGTAAAAGATTCATGTATTTTAATGTTACCACGTGGTCTAAGTTGTTATTTGCAGTGTCTTCTACGAGTTTATTACTTCATGCTTCCTTTTCAGTTTCTGTTCACCTTATGTTATCTTGCTTAAAATTGTCCTATAAATTCCTTTAAAATATCACACGGGAAACCGGAATTGCCGACTACTATAATTAATATTATTACGACTAAACCTATAAGCCCATATCTTCCATTGTTCTAGGGGAGGAAGTTTAGTGGCCTTGGTGGGTGTGTGTATAGTGTGAAATTTGGAACCCCTTGCCAGCGGCGGTCTGTCTAGCCTTAAATTAATCCCTCACATAATATGCCAGTTCTTATATGCCTGATAGAAAAACTCTGAACGAGGACTTATTCTACAAGGGATCAAGTGCCAACCTGCCCCGTCTTCACACGTGCAAAAATAAAGTCCCGTTTTGGGATTTTAGTCAATTTGCCGTCACAATATATACCTCTGTTATTCCTATTATTACCACAGTTATTCCTGTTATACATACATACATATATATATATATATATATATATATTAGGAATAACAGTGGTAATAATAGTAATAATAGAGGTATATATATACCGTATTTGTCTAACGTGACGTTTATGTTAATAATCTCTTCACCGTGAAATTATTTATGTCAGAAGAATGAAGGCTTTTTTATCAGAATTAACTGATACGTCTAAAATAAATGCTGATACACACAGACACAGACACACATATATATATATATATGTATATATATTTATATGTATATATATATATATAGAGAGAGAGAGAGAGGCAGGGAGGGAAGAAAACGCTAATAATCTACATTGACATTTCTTTGTGATGAGCTGTAGCGACTCAAAAGGAAGACAGAGAGATTGTACAAAATGAAAGATTGATATTTACCTTGTCATAACGGATGCACAATGATGTAACCGAAGATAATACGAAGCAGGAAATTCGTTTTTGGTTTTGAGGTGGGTAAATTTGTGCTTCAGTAGACGTAGCAAACCGTTGATCAAGTAAGTCAATTACGTTAACACAATAGAATGCGCACTGAACATCACGGGCAAAAGCGACATACCATACGCTCACGTCCATACACAACCATTAGATAGAGAAGTATGATATAGAAGAATCTAAAGTATTCGCTTTACTTTTGCCCTCTTATCATGAAATGAATTTATCACTATACCGTAAACATCCATATATGAATAGAAGTGCACACACACACACACACACACACACACACACACACACACACATATATATATATATATATATAGAGAGAGAGAGAGAGAAAGAGCGAAAGAGAGAGAGAGAGAGAGAGAGAGAGAGAGAGAGAGAGAGAAAATTAAGAAATAAGACATGAGGAGGAAAAGGGACGAAAAGGAATGAGTGAGTGAGTTATTTTTCACCAATATCTTTGGAGTTATAACCAAACGTGAATATATATATATATATATATATATATATATATATATATATATGTATATATCCAACAGCACATATTATATATATATACATATAAGTATCCGTGTGTGCAGTATTTATATGTGTGTATGTGTGTGTGTGTGTACATGAGCGTGTGTGTGAGGATGCATTATATATATGTGTGTGTGTGTGTGTGTGTGTGTGTGTGTGAGTGTGTGCAGTTTATGTGTGTGTGTGTGAGTGCACGTTGTATCTTCCATAAATATGTACACCTAAAATAATTTTTGGATAAAAGGTGAATTTTTTTCTAAATCAAAGCTCGGTCTTAATTATTTCTTGTTGAATGATTCACTAAATACAGATGTTATTAAGTATTATCTATAATCGATTTTTAATGAAACATTCTAATATGAAATATTGTTATATAAATGTATACAAGGAATGTACTTATTTTTGGACTGCTATATATTTATATTTTTGCTTAAAGAGCTCAATCCAGTACAATTTTGTAATTAACATTATATAATGATATCTATTTTGATTGTAAATTGTCTCAGAAGAAATAATCTTTGGTTTGGAAGAAAATACGGTTTTTTCATTTTTGGAAAAAAATGTTTGGTATGTTATTACTTATTGGTGATATTGTATTTATCAACCATACATCCGTGTCGTGGGGAGATCCCCGTTGCGTTGTGTTTGACTGTGACATCGTAGAAACCAAACATCCAAATCTTATAAGAGAATAATGAAAAATTCCGTTGCTACGATTTGTGGTTTAAGATTGTGTTTTGAAAAACACACACAATTACCCACACATGTACACATGTGTGTATAAGAATGTGTTTTGAAAAACACACAATTACCCACACACATACACATGTGTGTATAAGAATGTGTTTTGAAAAACACACAATTACCCACAACCGTGCACATCTGTGCATAAGAAGCTTTTAGTAGTCTCGTTTTACTCTTGTGTTACGAAAAAAATTTCTCATGTTACCATATTTTTTGTATTTAATATATCATTGTTAATCACTGATCCAAATTGTGTCCGTTTGAAACTATATTTTATTTATTAATACCCACTCCTTACAGGTGGTAATTTAGTAAGCTTTTTTCCTTTGATGTGTCACAAAGCCTTATGAATGGGGCACCCAATAAGACTCGAATTCACTCGTGAACTTTTGCTAGTCTAACTTGCAAACCATTACACCACCCGAGGTGCCCTAACCCTTCCTCACGAGTAGGATACACCACAAAGCCAATTGTTAAGCGATATACTGCTGCTTTGAATTTTGAATCTGTCCTTTCTTGGATTGGTTGCTGTATCAACATTAAAAAACCTTAGTCTGTTCTATTAGAATACATGAAAAGATAGATTTATGCCTTTGCCAAGAACATTAGTCCTGAGGGAAAAGCAAACAGCTCATTCGTTTGAACTCAGGTTATAGAGTTCATTTCCACATACAGTAACCGTCACAGTACGTGCGCATTTATTTTAAAGCTATGTCGAAATAATAAACAATGAATAGGTCGAAATAATTTGATTCATTCATTTTTTAATATAATTTCATTTTACCTTTTTAATTCTCAAATTTTTATATCTTATAACTCTTAAAACCACCGTCGGATTTTCCCGAATACAGATACTACGATCTGACCGTAGGTAGAAGCACTATAGAGCAACATTTTGATTTTAAGCTCAGGTCTCTGATTCTAGGCAGAAATATGGATTCATACTTCAATGATCCCGTTATTTTTTATGGGAACTACGCGAGTTTAAATCTATTTCGTTATGTCAAGCTGATATTGGCAAAGAGTGCGACTGGAAAAGTAAGTTGTCATGTTTAAATTTCTTGAGGGAAATGAACTTCAGCTTGAATCATGCGTAGTGAATGGTTCATACAGCGTGCTTCAGTGGACATATCGATAGTGAGTTTTTCTCCTACACCAGTTGTCAGTGAACAAAACTAAGTTATGAATATCAAATTTCACAGCAAGATAGACCTTCAAATCCAAGGAGGTGATCATTTTACAAAAAGAAATATGCTACTGCCGAAAAGTATTACCACCTTCAGTGAATGGAAGACGATATTTTAAACTAAGAATGTCTTTATCCTGTCCATGACTCTAAACCTCATCCAGTGGTGAGATAGCAGTTCTGATGCTGTGGGGAGTGTGGAGCACCCGTTCATTACCATTACGCCCAGGTCTACCCTGACCAGAAATAGTATTATCTGTTAGGGTCACATCTATGGATCAAATAAATCTCTTTGAAAATTATTTTTATAAGACAGGAATGCTTGAAACCGTAGAACTGTGTACAAACAAATGGTTATTGTCAAATAAAAAAGTTCAATTAAAGAAATGCAATGTTACATTGAACATATATTGTTGTAATTGTAATAAAGCATTTACAAATTAATCCAATTTCGGCATAAAATAACCCACAAACATTCTCCTCACATTTCACGAATATCACTCCTCAGATAGGCAACAAAATGAATGGAATTATTACCAATATTGACATTCTTGAAATTTTAGCAATAGGGACATTTTTGTGAGTTTTAATCTGTCATATTTGTTGCATATAAAGTATCGAACGCGTTTTGTTTTTTATTTTGTAATTCCATAATTATTTAAACACACACACACACACACACACACACACACACACACACACACACACACACTTAAAAATATGTACCTAATTTTGGTAGTTATTTGAAATAAACTTCGTTGCGAAATCAATATCAATTATTCTTTAAATAGAAGAGTTATCCCCTCTTTTGATCATTAGAAATCTTTTAATAAAACTCATGTTCGTTATGTTTTATAACAATGTCCACTTTTATATCTTTAACGATATTCTCAGTTTTTTTAATTAGGCAGAAACCCGTGTTCAGATATATGCATATTCTTACTATATATATATATATGTGTGTGTGTGTGTGTGTATGTGTTGAACGTGAGGGTCGGCTGAAAAGTTCATAGGTTGACCAAGATACTCTCATGGAATGTGACCAAATGAGCTTTATTTTTAAACATAGTCCCCTTTGTGGTGCACTCACATCTTTTATCCGTGTTGCAGTACTTGGATCCCATAAGTCAAAAAAGTTAATACAGCGGATATGACCACATTATATGAACTTTGCAGTCTACCCTCGTATATATACGTGAAAAATGAGGCTAATATTGAGTATTATTATACACAGTGAATCTCATACATTGATTGTTAATCAATTGAAGGTATATAAATAAACTCAACTTTTTCCACTCCAACGACGTCATATTTCTGGTCGATGAGGAAGCTCGGTTCGAACTCCGTATGAAACCTCACTCTCTATACGGCTGTCAGAACGTTTGGACGTTTATAATTCGAAATTGTCTCTAAGGTGCAATCGTCAGTCAATATTCAAAAAGTGTTTTGATTCTTATAGTCTAAGGAAACGGACGTTTCCCCAAATCGATAAGCCATGGTAATCTCTTCTGGTAACGAATGTTCTGAAAAGTTGGTCTCTTCCCCAGAAGAACAATAATGCCAGTTGATAAAATTTAAGCAGTTTAATAACAGTATATCAAGTGAAATACAATTATCGATCGCATTGTATCTATAGTTATACAAAACAGAATACAGCGTCTGGACTGGCTATCTGTGTATCAGTCTTAAGTCAACTTTAGCAATTTAGTGAAACACTGGAACCATTCCCTGATGACTACGTAGGTGTGTGAGTTGGAGTTTTCTCTCCGCCGACTGCTAGCAAAATTGCGCGTTTGATCTACCTCTCTCAACAGGAGTCAATCTTTCCTCTTCGTAATCCAAACACCAACTAACTCTTGACGTCAACTTTGTCGTTATATACACATTTCTTTATAATCTAAATCCATTCTCATGCTGAAAATACACCCCAAATCTATTATCGTTCAAATCATGTCATTTAAAAGTAATTTCCTCTACCCTTACTAACTCAAAACAATATTCCAATATCGTTAGCCCATATCTTGTTGCAACCTTCGAAATGAACAATACGGTTTGACCTCTAGCTATATGAAGTCACACCTGGTTTTCCCAACAAAAAAGTTTTGTTCATAATTAAATCAGAACATCAAACTGATATAGATAATATAGAATTATTTGGGACTTCACAATCCACACTGAGAGAACATTCATTAATTATAAACACAGGGATCAAAGAATTTGAAAAGATTTCTAAATAGAAGCTCATAGAAATACAGATTGAAAAATAATGAATTGAAAACTCACACAATATTTCTAAGAGCCAAGGGAATTATTAAAGAAAGAAACAGATTTGTGAGAAGAATCACTGAAATCTGAAGACTTCAAGGGATTTATTTACTGTCCATATTTTGTGAAAGAAGGGTAAAAGAAAATTCTTTTTAAAAATATATATCAAACATTTTTCCTGATACCATGACAATTCCGGGGACCAGATTCGAAATGTGTAATTATTGAAGGAATATGCCGTAAATTGATGTGTATTAGTTAACTTTTTAAGCCTGAAAATCTTTACAAAACCAGGGATCGATTTATACTGCAGGACTAAAATCCAAATCTTTACCGCAGGAGGGTAAACCAAATGATAAAGGTTTGGATTTTAACCCTGCCATATAAAATCTAAACCTTTACCACGGGGTGGTCAAATAGTGGTAAAAGTTAGGATTTTAACCTTGCCATATAAAAATCCAAATCTTTACTACAGGGTGGTCAAGCAGTGGTAAAGGTTTGGATTTTAACCCTGCCATATAAAATCTAAACCTTTACCAGTGGTAAAGGTTTGAGTTCTAAACCTGTCGTATTTATATTTACTCAGCTACTCTACACGAGCAGGGTGTGACACAAGGCTAATTTTTAAACTGAGCTTAACAGGTTTGAATTCAGAATTTTCTTTCTCTTAGACAGGTTGCCATACCTTAGTTAAAGAGCACAATCTGCTTTACTACTTATCCTTAGCTGGAGGAAGAAGAGTTGAATTCATATATTTTTCCCAAGGGTATTTACGCTCTGTGAAACATTTTCGTTTAGGATTTGAACTAGCCCTGCCGAATAAGCCAGTATCTTGTTTTTTTAATGATGTTTTCAGACTTAAAAGCTTGACTCATACGTCGCAATTTACGGTATCTTTATTAAAAATAAATACTGCAGATATCTCTAACGAACTAAAAGCAAGAATTACCTACTATACGAAGACTAACATGTTCTAAAAGAAAGAAAAAATGAAAATCTATCTGTAATATCATAAGAACACGTACCTAATCCCATAAATATGGGTAATAGGATATTTTGAAAAATTAAAACTCTCCGAGTATATAATCAATGAGTGATAGAAAAAACTGGAGAGTACAACAGCTGATTTGTTGTTTTGATTTAATGGCATATCAAGGGTTATCTAATGCCAAAGCCATCCTTGTGATATTATTCAACACAAAAGCAAGGTGGAATATAGGTAGTTCATAGCTTTTCCAATAGTTCGTAAGTGACCGTAATAGTGGAATTGTAGCTTGAACTCACCCACTACAATGCCGTAGTCTAGCACACTAGCCACTACATCAATAGAAATTCACGGGAAAAGATTTCATTATAAAAATGCACCAGACAATGATTTTTACAATAAAAATACATTAGAAATATTCTACTATAAAATGCATTGGACAATGATTTTACATTAAAATTCATTGGCATCAGCTGGTTAACCTTTTTTGGTGGACAAGCAAACAATCTGTTCCCAATTATTAATCAAGATATGTGAGATAACACGACAGGATAATAAATTTGAGAGAATGCCAAATAATGTTATGTGAAAGCATTCATATTTCCTTGTTTTTACATTTAGAAAGAAAGAAAGAAAGAAAGAAAGAAAGAAATGAACATGGTGAAACAGAGAAAGAATCAATTTATTCACTGGAAAAGAAAGAAATAATATGTACAAAATGGAAGAAAAAATTGGGAGAAAAGGGCAATTTATAAGAAAACAAATAAAATAGAATAACACGTCCGGAAGAAAAGAAGTTGAAGAAAAAAGGATTGGAAGGATGAAGAAAAGAAAGAAAAAAAGGAAGAAAGGGTAAAACGAAAAGAAAGTAAAGAAATTGAGGAAGAGAGGAAGGAAGAGAGAGATGAGTGAAAGAAAGAAAGAAGGGATAGAGAAAGAAGGGTTCAAAGAAAGGGGTGATAGGTGAAAAATAATTATGAAGAGAATAAGGAAGAAAGAAAAAAAGGAAGGAAAGGAAGAATGAAAGAAAGAAGGAAAAGAAGGATGAAGAAAAAGAAAGAAAACGTGGGAGAAGGAAGAGAAGGATGAAAGAAGGAAGTAAAGGATGGATGCGGAAAAGAAGGAACAAAAGTAAAAAAGAGAGATGGAAGAAAAAAAGGCTGATAGAGATGAAAAATAGATAAAAGAATGGATTAGGAAGGAAAGAAAAAAGAAACAGAAGGCAAAGAAGGAGAGGAAAGAAAGAAGAAAGAAAGGAGAAAAAAGAAAGGAATGAAGAAAGGAATGAAGAAAGAAATACAAGGAAGAAAGGTAGGGATGAATGTACGAAAAAATAAAGGAAAGGAAGAGAGAAAAAAAAAAGGAAGGAAAGAAGGAGAGAAGAAAGAAAGAAAGGAGAGAAACAAGAGAGGAAGGAAGGAAACGAAAGCAATTTACTATACGACAAGAAAATGGTTTATTGGCAGTTGTCATGACAAAAGAAAATTCTTTGGGAGCGGAGGAAAAAAAACTTTGAGAAAAATTTCTGCTAACAAAAGTCCATTTTCTCACCCTAATTTGTAACACTAGTTCAGAGAATATCCGTAAATGATGTGGGAGGTGATAGTTTGAGCACTACGGGAAAGATTTAATATTTTTTCAGAAATAATTGCCGTGTATGACGAACTAAATTCAATTATTGTTCATCAAACATCCTTAGAGTTTATTGTTATAAAAAAACACAATCGCTTAATAGTAAGTTAAAAAAAGGAAGAAAAGAAATTGAGTGGTCGACGTTAGTGACAAAGCAAGAAAAACTATTTCTAATGGCGGGCAATATGGACCGAAAACGTTATCTTTGTGGTGAGGAAGAAGTGCTGACAGAGAATCGATACACTACTTCCTTCATTGCAGTAAAAACGGATGACGTTATAAAGCATTGAACAGTGAAGGATTTATGAGGTTTGGTTTGATATTGTCAGTTTTATTTTGGCAGCTTTCCTGTATGGATGAACGGAGAGATAAGATATTGAATTATTAACATGTTCAATGTTGGTTTTATATATTCACTTTCGCACCGGTTCGGCTTTTTTCTTTCAGCAAAAACAAGCAATAAATATTGAAATGATATTAAACTATACAGAGACCTATGTTGCACAAGGTTTCTTAAATACTCCAACGCCTTTGTCGTCGGAATAAAAATACAAAAATTGTACCCATTTCAGAGGGAGTTAGAACTCCCCCAAAAGTGGTATTCTGAGTATGATACTAAATTGCATCTGCTGGTGAAGCTCCAGATCTGAAGCTCTTGAAAGTGTGGAGCACTCCTTTATTCTATGGCACCTCATATGCAGTAATGGCTCACAAGCTAGATCTTCAACCATAGTTAGTGAGTTTGATTCCCACTGGGAGCCTCATACATCCGACCTTGTGCCATTTGTCATTTCTCCAGGGTCCGCTCTCACCCGGGGTAGAGGTACTTGCTAGGGTCCCATCTGGATCAAAAAGATCTGTTTAAAAATTATTAATATTGGATAAGAATATGTGAAAATGTACAAATAAATAATTATTATTCAATAGAAGTAATTGAAACCACTTAATTATTTGTATTTGGTAGGAATATTTGAAACCTTACAGCTATATGCAAATTATTTGTTTTGGTTTGGTTTGGTTTATGACGTATCAACCATTGTGGGTTATTTAATGCCAAATCCCGTTTGCATATATATATTAAATATACACTTTGTAAACATATTTAGAGGATAATATCTTTAAATGACCCAGATACCATTTTCTTGCACTCAGTTAAATGGTTTTAAGCATTTCGAACACGAATGATTCTATTTATCATAAATTATTTGTTTGCACACATTTAAATGGATACATGATTTATAAGTGAATAGTTGTTGGTAATTTTATTTTTACACGAATTAGGACTAATTTGTTTGTGCACTACTAATAGTACTACTGTTTCTACGCAGTTAAAGGGTTTCAATTATTGATATTTAACACAAATAATTCTCTTCAATATTATTCATTTGTTAGCAGACAGTGAAGTCATTACAAGTATTGCTATTTAACACTAATCATTCTATTCAACACTATTCATTTATTAGAACATAGTCAAATAGTTCCAAGTATTGCTATGCTATACCAATAATTCAATTTCGACACACAAGTAGTTTTAACTATTGCTATTTAACACAAATAATTCCATTTAACATTACTCATTCGTTTTCTCATAGTTAAATGTTTCCACGTATAGTTATGTATCACTTACAATTCAATTATTAAACATCAGTCCTTTATTTACACACAATTAAATGATCAGAGTTCTTTTTTAAACAATTCAATTTTCATTAGTCATTTGCTTGCACTCAGTTTAAATCTCAAACAATTCTATTTGACCCATTGACCCCCTAGCAGGTGCTTCCAGTCCGGGTCAGATTGGACCTGGGAGTAATGACAATATAGGTCTACTCTACATTACCCAAAGCTCCAGGAATGAGCCCTCACCATTAGATTGTTTTGTGTCTCATCAGAAGACTCGTGAGTCTTACACTTTACAGGGATCCAGTCGGTGTATTCTATTGCAAATTATTTGTATTAGATAGGAATACATGTAATCATGTAACAAAAAATCGTTGCAAAAAAATCGATCCATCAATCAATCAATAAATCATTCCAATATTTCAAGAAAAACATTCATCATGCTTTTGTGCGGCTCTTCTTTTGAGGACTGAAGTAAAAAAAAATAACTTGAAAGTCTAGTTCAAGAGGTTTGTCTCTTTGATTCACCACTTCATTGGATATAACGTGGTGGGGTCATGGTCAGTACATTTGGCTACCCAATTTTTTTAAATAGAGAAAATCTAAGTTGTCATATAGGGTGGTTCGATATATATATATATATATATATATATATATATATATATATATATATATATAAACTATACTTTAAAATATAAAAGAGAATAACAACAAAAACAGGATGTTAATCTTACAAACCGATATTGGTTTACCAAAAAATCGAAAACCTGAAACTCAGAGCCATGAGCTTTTATTTTATTTTAATTGTTATCCTATTTCATAGTTGAAAATATTGTAAAACTACTTTGCACTGTTGTGCATAGAGCACTCTGAAGATTTTACTAGTTAAAAACGTCTTTACCGTAAAATTTGAATCATAATTCACAACACACACACACACACACACGCACACACACTGTCTGTCTGTCTGTCTGTCTGTCTGTCTCTCTCTCTCTATATATATATATATACTGGGTGAGTAAAAAATGTTAACACCCTTATGTCAACATTTTCTTTGAATCCCCTACAGGTGATTGAAAAAATGTTAATATTTCTGTGGGAGTATCTTAATTAGAAGAGCAGAACTGATATTACAGAGATGACCTGGAGAAGATTCAATAATATGTTCATAGAAATGGGGAACAAGTGAAGACTCTCGTAGATATTTTTGGAACACCCTGTATTTAGGAGGGTCGTTCCAAAAGTTCTGAGCCTCACTCCGAAAGAACATCTTTGTTGTGATAACACACTACCACTTCTTATAAAACTAGAAAACTAATTGATATTTTTCTTGTGATAGCGTGTTAGAATAACGAAAATGTTCAGCTATGCTCTTATTTCAAGTTTAGGCTCAGAACATTTTGGATGACCCTGCTATATATAGGGTGTTCCAAAAATGTCTACGAGAATTCCTTTATGATATAATGACTTAAGAGTTTCCACCGGTTCACCATCCCTATAAACATATTATTGAATCTTCCTCAGGTGGTCTCGGTAATATCAATTCTGCTTTTCTAATGAAGATACTCCTATAGAAATATAATCCTTATATGTGATTGACTTAACTTCAATGTATAGCTAGTCAGCTTGCAAAATCTAGTTTATTTTCTTTCATTAAAGAGTAAGAAAACATTTTATTTGAAAAAAGAAAGATATACGTTTAATGATTTTTATCGTGTGAATCAGAGAAAATTGCGTAGAATTCCATTTGAACAATTCTTGACTTCTTTATGATTTTCCGTTACGCAAATCGGAAACAAAAATCCGAATGTGTTTTTTTTTTGTTGCTTTAAGTAGGAAGAGATTATTTCCCCTTGACAATTCACAGTTCATTAAACAATCCGCCTTCGAAAAACATCACATTAACATTTCCATTTATCTATTCTTTAAAAATCATTTATTCAAATGACTGTAAATGTTTTTAATTATAAAACGATTTTCCTTAATCAGGCAGCGTATTGTTTCATTAGATTTTAAAGAATTTCTTTCATTGTTTATTTGAAGAAAAATAAGAGAATAATAAAAAAGGTAGTCCAGCCACCCACACGTTGTGAATAATTTTATCTATTTACAAACACCTGGGAGTGGGTTACAGTTAAGTGATACAGAACGTGCAATTTGAGTGCCGGTGTTGGTTGTGCAAGCTTTATGAGATAAACATCAATTGTCAAGTAAAATTGTATGTTTTTTTTTTTTTAAATTTCGCTGGTTCTTGTATATGTTGGGTTGTTGTTGGTTGGGTTTTACGGCATATCAACTTTTGTAGGTTATTTAATGCCAAATCCATTTTTATACAAATAATCAGTTCTATTATTCCGTTTATTCAAACAGTTCTAATTCAGCTAATTTAGTTTAGTATTAGTACAGATTTTGTTTACACAGTTAAATGTCAAAACAGTTCTATATTAAACAACCCAGTTTAGCGTAAATGCAGTTTCAATGTCAAAAACAGTTCCATTTCAAACAATACAGTTTGGCATAAGTACATAGCTTAATTGTCAAAGACATTTCTATTTCAAGCTATTCAGTTTACTCAAACAGTTCTAATTTAAACAATTCAGTTTAGCATAAGTATGTAGTTTAGTTCTATTTAACCCATAGATAGGGCCCTATCAGGTGCTACCATTCCGGGCCAGAGTGGACCTGAGAGCAATGGCAATGAAGGGTTGTTCTACATTCCCCAAAGCTCCAGCGTCAATTGAACCTCACCATCAGATTTAGTGTCATATCAGGACACTCGTTGGGGGGAGACTTACCTCTTTGCAGAGGTGTAGTCGGTGTATTCTACTGCCTCAGCCGACTAGGCAATCTTGTTTATGTGTATGTATACATATGTGTGTATATGTGTATACGTGTGTGAGTGTGAATATGTTTATCTGTGCATGGCTAATCTTTGAATCCACTTGGATAGATGCAGTTTGGTTTGGGTGTCAATTGTCTGAATAAAGACCAGGATTTTAAAACAAAGTCAGATCAAACATCAGGTAATTTCATTGTAGAAGTGGATGGGACACGCTCGAACCGAAACTCAAGCGTAGCCGTCACAAAAATACTTGATCCTCTCGGCATTCCCTTTTAAGAGTGCCTCTGGAATCAAGCAATAAACTCAGCAAGTATTGGATGGGAGGAAAACTTTCTCAGAACTGGCGATTATCTTTATATCATCCACCCAGGGAGAACGTAACTGTGCAAAAAAATCATTGCAGGCCACACCAAAAAGACTCGATAGAATTGCCGTCCGCTGATTTGTCAGGTCGTCCAGTTCGTGGATTATCTTTGACGAATGTTATTCATCATTTGAGATGCTTGTAACGTTCGGCTTGTTGCGTAAGGATTAGACAATCCTCCATATAAAACGGTGGCAACATCAGAAAAATTTCTGTAAAGGTTTTTATACATTTGAAACAGTCTCATAAAGATCCTTTCTTTTTATCGTTAGTTTGCCGTGTAAATCAAATATACTTCTTTGGGGAGTGGAGTTACATTCCCTTTATCATTAAATGGGCATACGATGTATAGGAAAACGGTACGAGTGTTCGTCATACCTGACATTTAATAGCAGGAAATAATGGTACCAAAATGCAAGAACGGCGAGGTTGATAACTTTGCCATGTTAAAAATGAATAAATAAATGAATGAATAAATAAGTAGATAAAAATAAAATAAAAAAATAGCAAAAAAAAAAGAAGAAAAATTCCCTCACAAAAAACATATAGACAATGTAAAAACCTTTTTTTATTTCATTTGAAAAAATTAAATATAATTCAGAAAATACAACATCACATATTAACTACCCTGATGATAGTTTAATGTAACAACCGAAACTTTTAACGTTGGCATATAATTCAATTATAAATATAATCATCCTCTGAATATCTTGTTTTTTTCATAAAGACACACACACGTGCGCACGCTCGTGTGGGTGTGTGCGTGTGTCTTTTTAGTTGAATTTTTCTGGTTTACAACAGATGATTATTGAATGCACACACCCTACGTACGTTTATTCCCTTGTCGACATACAATATTCTCATTAATTTCGAGCAATTTAAAATCTATAATGAAAAAAAAATCAATTCTATTTAAACATTCTATGATGACAAAGTAGATTAAATGTATTGGAGAGAGAGAGAGAGAGAGAGAGAGAGAGAGAGAGAGAGAGAGAGAGAGGGAGAGAGAGAGAGATTGTTGTCGTTGAATGTACATATATTTAATAAACAAATGCACTTCGGGGAAAAAATAGGTACAACTCAAATTATCACAAAGACACAAATCAGATAATATTCAAATTTTTACCCAATACGTCATTTAGATAGAGTTATTCCCCTTGATATACGAGTGATACATTTGGTTAGTCCGTCAGCAACGTCTACTATAATTAGTGCTTATCTAAAACAACCTTTATAAATGCATTAAAATTTAGTTACAGATATTTCTAATCAATATTCTGAGATCTCGAGAACAGAATTTAATTTGATTAATTTAAAACAGACACAAATTATATAAAGAGAAACAGCAGGTTGTTATTGCAAAACAGTTGCTACTGAATTTGAATTCGAATCTCATCAAATACAAAGAAACGCTTAGTATATATATATATATATATATATATATATATATATATATATATATATATATATATATATGTGTGTGTGTGTGTGTGTGTGTGTGTGTGTGTGTGTGTGTGTGTGTGTCTTTACCCAACCCATTCACCACAGGCTGAATGCGACTTAGTTTTCAACCACAGTAAAATTAGTTTTCCTTTTCCTTGACTGGTTGCCATACCAAGGTTAGTGGACCCAGTCTTCCCTACGTTTTACCCATAGGAGATGATAAGAGTACTCGGTTGGTTGGTTGGTTGGTTGTTTGGGTTTTATGGCATATCAACTTTTGTAGGTTATAATGTCAAATCCATTTTTATACAAATAATCAGTTCTATTTCAAACAGTTTAGTTTAGCATGCGAACACAGTTTAATTATCAAAAACATTTCTATTTCAAGCCATTCAGTTTATTCAAACAGTTCTAAATCAAACAATTCAGTTTAGTATAGGTATAATTTTTGTCCACACACAGTTAAATGTCAAAACAGTTCTATTTCAAACAATGCAGTCTCGCATAAGCACGCAGTTTACATGTCAAAACAGTTCTATTTCAAGTAATTCAGTTTAGCATAAGTATAGTTCTATTCGACCCTTAGATAGCACCCTATCAGGTGATACCATTCCAGGCTAGAGTGGACCTGAGAGCGATGGCAATGAAGGAGTATTCCACATTCCCCAAAGCTCCTTATTAGTTTCTTCTACTTTTTTAAATACATGAAACTCATAGTAGTGAGACTTTCATAAAGAGGTGAAGAGACATTTGTTTACCTTAGGTTCATCCTGCTCTACTGGCCAGTATGTGATCACTTTCCAGATTTAGGAAAAAAACGTTTTTGGGATTTACAAATCGGCAGTAAAAATAGCTTGATTGTCATTGGTTATTTTTAAAAGTTGAACACTTACAGTCCTTTGGTTTGTATCTGAAAGACTGGGAGTTTTTTTTTCATCAGTCTGCCTTTTCACGGGTCCCAGTCAGTAAGTCTGTCAGTCAGCGGGAAGTAAAAGTCAAGGTCTGCCTTGATCACAGATTTCACCGGTCCTCCAAGAATGGTGTAAAATTTATTATTAACTGAGAGTTAATTGGTTTCCGCGATAGAAGAGAAGCATAGAATTGGTTTCTTTACGTTGGAAACAAAAAATGTTGCTGAGCTCTCCCTACTCTATGAGAGGAAGTTTTGGGAGACATTTTTTTAAGAAAAAAGGAAAGTGGTAGAAATCTAACGAAAAACGTTAAATTCTTCAGACCACAATCCTAAAATTGTTTAGAAACCCCGCAGAAAAAGTTTACTGCTAACTGGAAAAGAGAAGAAAATCATACCAACCTGAGAAAATCACGTACCAGAAATTTGAAACAAAAGAAAAAAAGAGAACTTGGAATTTAAACACCATATTAGCATTGCTGTAAAAAATTGTTCCGTAATGTACAACTTTTCTTTGTTTTGGCTCAACGTCGAGGAAGTTGATTTCACTTTTTAATTTTATCATTTTGTTTTATTTTTTTTTGTGTTATATCAATTGTTGTGTTGTTAGCTTAACTATGCACAGCGAAATGTATGTAATGTCAGTGGAAATGTATTTATTAAATTCATTTCCTTCGAAATAAATTCTTTGTGGTGGGAAAAGTGTTTGTTTCTAATATATAGTTGTTGATTTTTTTCTAAGTTAATTGTTGAGTAAATCCTCCTCTTCCCCTGTTCTTAAACGCCTTTTTAAAAATACTGTTCTCTCTCTTCCCCACCCTACGATGATTCTAGGTTTACTGCTATCTTGAGCGGCAACATTTGAGGCTTCGTTAACTTCCCTCCACTTGTTTTTGTAGCCACGTGTGACAAGCTCAGGGTAATTTAAAAAACGTTTTCAAAACGATTTTTTATATCAACATATATATATATATATATATATATATAACACTCGAGCTAAACTTTCTTATTTCGCTTGATGGTGTTGTGTCATGACAAATCCTTGATATCCGAGGCGTCCCAAGGCGTTGCAACGAGGAACCTCAGCAATCTGTGCCCTTACCCACACGTACGCATGAAAGTCCCTTGGGTATTCTCGACCTTATGTTACATTTTAATTTTTGTGGGGAAAACACCCACATAAATATATATGTATATATATATATATATATTCATAAAGAATATGAGTGTGTGTGTGTGTGTGTGTGTGTGTGGGTGTGTGTGTGAGAGAGAGAGAGAGAGAGAGAGAGAGAGAGAGAGAGAGAGAGAGAGAGAAAGCGTGTAAACAAGAGAAAACGGGTATATGACCATACTAGGGAGGTAACTGCAAGTAAGTTGTCACCTTGAACAGTTCAAGTGCTGAATGTCAAATATGTATGGTTGTTTCCTTGATTCGAGCAGATATCTAACTGATTTCTTTACGTGTAGATTAAATCTGTTATAGAATATTAATTCATCCATGCATCTCTTAAGTCACGTAGATAGATAGACACACACACACACACACACACACACACACACACACACACACACACACACACACACACACACACACTAGCACGTACGCACACACATGCATACACATAAGCTCAAACGCACATACATGCGATTAATGGTCACTAGTTCGTTTTTGCAGGACAATTGCAACTGAGTCTGAATTTGAACCTTACTAGGTACTGCTTTATAATGTTTTGTATCAAATCTAAGATACGCTTAGAATGTATGTAAATATGTCTATGTATGCTTTAGTTGATTGATTTTACAGCATGTTAACCCTTTTTAGGCTATTTAATGCTGAAGTCAGCCTTCTTTCAGGCAATTATATAGTTTCAAGTAACTTTTCCAATTCAATAATCATTCGTAAACTATTTAAGCCATTTCATGGTGAGGGAGTATCTTGATCAAGGATTTGAAAATTTGCTTTGTATTACACAGGTTAAATCTTGTTGGGTTATTTAATGCCGAACTCATTTTCTTTGCAAGCAACGAATAATCATCCTTTATAAACAATTATAAATTCAAGAACCTATTCTTAATGTAAATAATTTGTATCAGTTTCAAGTATTTTTATCTAATACTAATGATTTTCAAACTGGTCAATCTAATCGACAGATAGGATTCAAACAGGTGCTACCATTCTGATTCAGAGAAGACCGAAAAGTAATGACAATGAGGGGGTGACAGAGCTGTAAAACTAGTTCTTCACCACCGGATGCTTATTTGTATCATACTCAGGACATTCTTTTTGGTTGGGAGGTTTTTACTCCCTTAACATATTCTAAGCACTGCTGACAATATTATTCAATTTTTAGACGCAGCCTGCATTTCTTCTGCTTTTACGTTTTTAGGGAGCAAGCACTATCCACACACACACACACACACACACACACACACACACACACATATATATATATATATATATATACATATATCAAAATTAGTAGATCCACCCAGAGATTTGTATTTTTTAGGATTTATTTATTTTGCTCTTACATACGTGTATGTTTCCAGCTTGATGCTTTCATCAGAGAATATGTAGGGCTCAAGGCCTTGTTAATGTGGTATTCATAGGACTTGAACTCGCTCGTGTTGCAGTCTGAATGGTTTTCAATTGGTTATGGGATTTTTATGTTGGTTAAGGTTTTTTTTTATGAAGGTAGCTCTTTTCTTTTTCTTAAAGTGTGTTTCCTTTAGCCTTCTTTATCCTTCATTTGCTTTTGACATTTAATACGTTGTATGTGTGTGTATGTGTGTCTGTGTCTGTGTGTCTGTGTTGGAGTAGTTTCGGATTTCACTCACAATTATTTTTTCTGTGTGTATGTGTGAATGTGTGTCTTGAGATTTTTTTGCGTGTGTGTATATATATACATATCTATGTATGTTTGTTTATATTTGTGTGAGTGTTTAAGAATAATGTTTTATTCAACTTTGGTTTAAATTTATCTATAAATTTATTTTCCTTTATTTGAAGTAGTGTGTAGTCGTTCTTTTGATATATTGGCATTATTTTAAATTCACCTCGACTACATTCGTACAGGTGTTTCGATACATTTAATTTCCAGTTTTCTTTTATTTCGATATTGCTCCTGTGAAGTGATGTACTTGTATTAAGGGCCTGTGTTGACCCTATGTATATTTCTTTCCATTTGTTACATTCAATTATGTAGACTACGTTTTTGAGTTGCAGCTTAAGTTTTTATTTATTTTGAATTTTTTTTCCGGTTTTTAAAGGTATAAGATTTTCTTTCTATGATTATATCACATATTTTAAATCATTTATTATTGGATTTGGTAACCCCTTGTGTTGTATTTTCTCCGAATGTAGAAGAGGTAAGTATTCTTTTAAGATTTTGGGGTAGTCTCTGGCTTTTAATGATTTTTGTTGTCAAGTATTTCTTTGATTTTGTACTTGTTTTTAAGTTCTATATTTTTCATCATTTCTGTGAATCGTTCTGTTTTTTTTTGCCGTTGGTCGCGACGTATGCTAGGGGTTTCCCGTTGTGTTTTTTCGAGATCCTTAATTCCCCTTGTGGTATTTTTTCTTGTAATTCCAATCCCTTTTTTATTTGTGTTGTTGGGTATCTTCTCTGATTTAGGGTTGTGTGTAATTCTTTAAGTCGATTTTTTTTTAGGTTTTTATCCGTGATTAATGTGTTTATTCTACGTGCTATGGTGTAAGGGGTGAATTTTATACAGTTTTTGGGGTGGTGGCTTTTGAAGTGGAGGTATTGTTGGGTGTCTGTTGGTTCGTGGTAGATATCTGAGATGATTTGGCCATTTACGTTTTTTATAAGGATGTCTAAAAATGGTAATTCTTTTGAGCTCTGTTCCATAGGAAATTTTATTTTGGGGTGTAGGTTTTGTAGTAGGTTGTGTAATTCGTTGATGTCTCCCCATGGGCATTTCCAGAATATGAAGCAATCATCCAAATATCTTTTACATGGTTTGATAAATTCTTCTTTTATGTCGTTGCTGTATTTCTTACCTATTATTTCGAACAGGTTTTCTTCTAAATATGCTAGGGTTAGTGTAGCACCATTTTAGTTTGCATAGCTGTTCCTAGGATCTGAATATAGGGATATAGTTAATGTTATTGAATTGGAAGGATTTATTATTAAGGATTATTTCTGTACCCTCAATGATAAATTTTTTGTTAAATCTTGGGTGTAATGTGTCTGGGTATTTATCTATTCAAAATGAAATGGTCTGTTTTCCTAATTCATGAGGGATATTGCAATATAGGTTTGTGACGTCAAATGTGACTATGAGTGTATTGGGATCATTTTTTTTTCTCGTATGGAATTTAAAAATCTATGTCCCTAATATAGCTTTTTATTTTGTTTAGGAAAGGCTGTTGTAAAATGTCTATTAGTTTGCGAAGTCTGTTAGTCGGGCTTGATGGGTTTGCTACACTGAGTCTAAATTTGAGGTCACTGGGGTTTGGGATTTCTATATATTCGGATTTTTGTGTTTCTACGGTGTTTTTTATTTGTTTGGATTGTGAATTTTTGGTAGTCCGTAGAAGTTACTGGTTATGGAGATATAGTTTGTTAAGAAGTCTTTTTCTTTTTTGGTTAGTGATTTGTTGTGTATTTTGCATAATTTTGTGATTTTTGATATTATATTATTGTCTATGTTGTACTAATTAGTTTGTAGTTGGTTTCATCTTTTAATATTTCTTGGATTTTTGTTTTCAAACGAACGACTACATGATACTTTCAGAAATTTATAGATGAATTTAAACCAAAGTTGAATATAATATGAATCACACACACACACACACACACACACACACACACACACACACACACACACACCAATGGAAACAAACATACACAGATTTGTATATATCATCATCATCATGTCGTGCTGGTAGCACGGATATCCCTGACCCTCTCTCGCCACTTTTCCCTATCGTTCATCGCCTCAGGCAGGTCTTCAGGACAACATCCTGTATCATCACATAGTTGCTGAATGTGTGTTCGTGCTGGTCGTCCTGCTTTTGCACGGCCATGTGTGGGGGTCCATAAGAGTACATCACTTATGATTTCGTCCCTGCTTCTCCAGCAGTGTCCTGCATGTCTGGTTCGTCTAACTTGAATAGTTTTCGTGATAGGAAGCAGGTGACCGTACAGTTGGTGTCTTGTGGGGTGTTGCCGCCAGGACTTGTTCAAGATTGCTCGCAGCATTCTTGTGTAGTTGCCGTCTAGCTTATTCCCCAGCCGTTTTGTTAGAGTCCATGTAGTGCATCCATATAGCAGTAAGAAACTGTGCATCCATATAGCAGTAAGAAACTGTGCATCCATATAGCAGTAAGAAACTGCGTTTCATTTTATCGGTTAGGTCTGATTTCCATATAATCGATAGCCTATTGATAGCTGTCTATGCTTTCGTTAACCTCGTGTCGATGTCCTTTTCGGTTGATGCAACGCTACTTCCTAGGTAAGTGAATTTGTCTACTAGTTTAAGAGGGGTTCCGTCTAGAGTGGAGATGTCCCCCGTTTGATTATAGCACATATATTCCGTTTTGTGTGCATTGACATAGAGGCCTATGCCTGCGGCTGCTCGTTCCAAACTATGCAGTAGTGTTTCGGCTTGGTCGGGTGTATTTGCCATTATCGATATGTCATCGGCGTAGTCGGCGTCGGTAATTGTTGTTGCGGGGTACCTTCTGCTTCTTTTCTTTGTCAGCTTGAAGCCGTTCTCTCTGATTTTGTCAATCGATGTTCTAAGTACGTAGTCTAGACAAATGATAAAGAGGTATGGAGCTAGCGTGTCCCCTTGTAGTACTCCTGCTACAATGTCGAAGTATTCTGTGTCTCCATCTGGTGATCGTACTTTTACTTTGGTGTTTCTATAGAGAATCGTTATTGCTGCTACGGTTTCTTTAGGTATGCCGTATGCTAGTAGGATTTGTTCCATCTTTCCTCTGTGAACGGAATCGAAGGCCTTGGTAAAGTCGACAAATATTAATGTCGCTTGTAGGTTTTTTGCCCGTACACCTTCAAGGATTCTACGGATGGTTAATATTTGTGAGGTCGTGGATCTATTTCCTCGGAAGCCATTTTGGTTTTTCCTAAGTATGTTGTCGATTTTGGGTTCTATGCGGTTTCGTAGTAGGGCATTGTAGATTTTGGCTGCTATGGATGTAAGTGTTATGCCTCGGTAGTTTTTGGCTAATCCGAGGTCACCCTTTTTAGGGAAGGGAAGGATGCATCCCTTCATCCATCTATCTATCGGATTTTGATTATATACCACGTTGCAGTGTTGGAGCAGTATCTCGTCGAATTGTCTGGTCTTCCATACTTCTGGGGGAATCTCGTCCAGCCCTGTAGCTTTCCTATTTTTAATTTTTCTGAGAACCGAGTAGAGTTCTTCTTGTGTGAACGGTCCTAGTTTAATGTCTGATTGTTTACTAATTATACTGGTGATTGGTTCATGTGTTATTTTCGGTGGGTTTCCTAGTAGGTTTTCGAAGTGCTTTTTCCACAGTTTTTTTCTTTCTTGTTGGTTTGCAGCTTTCAGTTTTGCTTTGGCCGTGTTCTTTCTTCTACTCACTTCGTTTATTGTTTGCCAGGCTATCCTAGATTGTCTATCTTCCACCGAGTCTCTAATCTTACCTATCTGATTTTGAATGTATTCTGTCTGTTCCTTTATATATATGCCTGCTAATGGATATTATGCCGTTTTTAGTTTTCGGGCATTTGTGTTTGTTGGGATTTTTCAATAGTTTTGGAGGCTGTTTTCACTAGTGCACGTTTTTCTCTCACCGCTAAAGTTTCCCATGGGACTCTATATTTAGTTTTGAGTTTTGTTGGAATACATTTCGCTGCTGCCTCGAGGTGCGCATTGACGAAATTTTCATATTCGTCGTTTGGTGTACTTTTTTCCGTCTTCTCTTGCAGAGTTTCGAATCTGTTTCTTAATTCTAATACGTATTT
Organism: Sepioteuthis lessoniana; assembly: GCA_963585895.1. Lineage (NCBI taxonomy): Eukaryota > Metazoa > Mollusca > Cephalopoda > Myopsida > Loliginidae > Sepioteuthis > Sepioteuthis lessoniana. The sequence continues at coordinate 58,685,547 of OY757921.1, forward strand.
ATCTCTAATATCTCGGTTGTTCAAAAGGGCCCGGTCATAGTGTTTGGTGGTCGCTGTTCGTTTGGCGTTTTTTCGTAGGCTCAGCCGTATTTTCGCCGTGACTATTCGGTGATTGGAGGACTCACCCTCGAAAGAGGAGTATGCCTCGCAATTCATTGCACTATTTTTCCATTTCTTGTTTATAAGGACGTAGTCTATCTGTGATTTACTATTGTTCGCGTGTGTGTATATCCATAGTTTGCCCTCCCTTTTTTGGTAGTTTGTATTGAGGCATGCTAATCTATTTTCTATCATGAAATCTGTTAGATGTTGCCCATTCCTATTTGACGTGTTGTGGAGGCTGTATTTGTTGTTTCCGTTTTTCCCGATTTCAGCATTCATGTCTCCGCCAATGACTAACATGTTGTGTTTCGGGATGCTACGCACTAATGAGGATAACTCATCGTAGAAAGTGACTAGTTCAGTTTCTTCACTAACATTGGTCGGGCTGTAGCAGATGATTGTTGCTCTGGGGTTGCCGTTAAAAGTAGCTGCCATCATCCTAGGTTGTATTTTCTCAATGTTATTTAGCGTTTTTAATGCTCTAGGTCCTATAAGCAATCCTACCCCTCCTACTGCGGCGTTGACAGAGTTTTTCCATGCCGATACAGTGGCGAGCGACCATCCATTGTCAGTTTCGTGATATTTGATATCTTCGGTGTGCGTGTATCTGTGTTCTTGAATGTATATTATGTCAATCTTATGTTCTACGGCCGATGCGATTAGCTCTGGTAGTTGTCCTATTCTATTTAAGGTCCTTACGTTAAATGTCGCTATTTATAGTGTTTGTTTGCATTTTAGTATTTTTTGTCGTTTGAGCTGATTTTTCGAACACTGAGGCCAGGGCTCCAACCTCAGCAGGACGCACCCCTTTTTTTTTTACCCGCGCGAAGAGCGATGCGGTTTGTGTATGTGGTTTGAGTGTGGGTCATGGTTATCTTTCGATGGATGTTTTATTCTCTTCTATAGAAGCCACTCTTATAGAGGAGCAACAGTAGTTCCCCGATCGAACTAACGATCCTGACCCATTCACACATACACAGAGAAAAAGTAACTGTTAGTGAAATCTGAAACCACTCCAACACACACACACACACACACGCACGCACAGATGGAAAGATAGACAGACACACACAGATATATATACACACACACCGTATCAAATATTAAAAGCAAATGAGGGGGTAAAGTAGGTTAAGGGAAACACACTCTAAGAGAAAGAAAGAGCTTTCATCATAAAAAACCAATAACCAACTTAAAAAAATCATAACCAACGGAAAACCATTTAAATTGCAAACTCGAGTGAGTTTAAGTGTCATTGAATACCCCATTAACAAAACCTTTTGCCATACATGTTCTCTGACGAGAGCATCAAGCTGCAAACGTACACGTATGTAAGAACAAAATAGATAAATAAATTATTTAAAATTCAAATCTCTTTGAAGACTTACTCATTTAAAAATGTCTTTATTCTCTTTTTGGACATACAACAAAAGATTATTAAATGCACATATTTATGAGGCGTTATAAAAAGGTATAGGACCGTTTTTTAATTTTAGATTTGAAATTTAAATGAAGATGATTGCACCGGTAAGCAGTTTATATAATAAACCGTTGATATATCCAAATTTAGAATATTTCCTGGGCGACTGTTTTTTGAATAGCTATTTTTGGTAAAACACGGGTCTGCGCAAGTGCATTGCTCCCCACACTAACTAGCGTTCACTCCGTATTACTCTTCTTGTTCTGTAGAATGATAATTGATCAAATAGATGAGATTTGAGTGTATGGAAGGCATTAACAGAAATAGAGAGTGTCTCAATATACACGGGACCCATGTGACTTTTAATAACACTACTAATAATAATGTTGTGTTTCTTTATGTTTCAGATTTGAAAAGAGTATACAATAGCAATTATTAATCTTCGGTCACAATGCCTTGTACAAGAGAGGAAAAATCTTTTGAGTCACCACTTATTTGAGGACAAACTCATTTAAAACTATCTCAAAATGATGCAACCCATTAATATGATAATGATTTATTATTGTGACAAGAAACTTAAAAGATTGCATGTCTTGAAGCCGATATAACAACAATTGAAAAATTGATTTGATATCTCTAGTGTGACAGAGAGAACTCCACCCCACCCCCACACCGATTGATTAATTAACGATTGTAAGGAAATGATTAAGGAAAATTCATATATTTTTTCTGTCTTCTTATTATTATTTCATTTCCTATCCTATTTTTTAAATTTATTTTTTAAAACTTTTGACTGACGTCCCAAGATTCGTTAAGTGGATCTTATGATAAAAACAGTAATGAAATCTCTATGGTCTAGAGGGGTGAAAAAGGGTTCAAGCAAGAGATGAAAACAAAATAAGTGGATCTTACGATAAAAACAGTAATGAAATCTCTATGGTCTAGAGGGGTGAAAAAGGGTTCAAGCAAGAGATGAAAACAAAATAAGTGGATCTTACGATAAAAACAGTAATGAAATCTCTATGGTCTAGAGGGATGAAAAAGGGTTCAAGCAAGAGATGAAAACAAAATAAGTGGATCTTACGATAAAAACAGTAATGAAATCTCTATGGTCTAGAGGGATGAAAAAGGGTTCAAGCAAGAGATGAAAACAAAATAAGTGGATCTTACGATAAAAACAGTAATGAAATCTGTGTGGTCTAGGTAAGAAAAAGTTCAAGCTAAAAATTGAAACAATATAAGTGGATTTATCCTATCTCAAGTACCGGCCGTCTAGAAAAAATCAGCAGGGGGTTCTGAATCAAATTTTAAATACCTATTTAAACAAAACGTCGACCATATGTGGAGAAAGTTGGTCAGCTTGGTTATTTATATATCATTATGCATGAGCGTGCCCTGAGATCATCGAAACTTCCCCACCCCAAATTTATGTAAGCAAGGTACGACGCCCATGGATCAGTACAGATCAGATCAAGGAAGACGAGAGATCAAGAGAGACAGAGAAGGGCCCTGTGCAGAACCCATCCAAGAATCGTCCTAGAATTTCGGATGAAACCAAGATTAGTCTAGAACTGGGATTTCGAAGCAAAAGCCGAGGCGAACAATTATTTTTTCGTTAAGATAACCAAGAAACGATGGTTGCCTCCCTTACACGTCCTGTTTGATCTGTCACATTTCCAAACGAACGAATAAGTTTCGTAAGACCTTTTTCTTTCTTTCTTTTTGTATTCAACACACTTCTGTAAATACATATATAGTTAGATATAAACAATAGCTTTGAGAAATTTGAAAGTGTTATTTTCCTTCTTCTTCTGTACTTTTGTGAACCGCGACAGGTACAATCTCTCTCTGTTGTGGCTCCGGAAAGGGTCACTAATGAAAACACAAACAGGGATATTAGATAACAGATTATATTACATAAGAAAGATAGAGTTATATAGAAAAAGTTAGAAATCTCGTACTTTTCGGATAAAACCGATATTGATCTGCCTCGTGACAGCGAAATCTCTCCGTACTAATAACGGTGAAAAGGGCCCATTATGGTGAGATGGGTAATGCTCCCACAACACCCCTCCCCCAAGCCTTTTACTTCGTAAAAGTGCTGTTAACATTTTTTTCTTTTTTGGGTCGATCATCAACGGGTCGGTGAATTTCCTATTTCTCCCTGACCGACGTTTTTCTGGTGTTCGATAATATGCTCATATTCACTAATCGGTCAAGCTTTTTATTTATTTCTTCGGTCGCGGCGAACGGTACGTTTCGCTTCTTTCTAAAAATTGGGCGTGTATTTTCCTTCAGTTCAAATTTTGCTTTAATTTTAGTACATTTGCCAAGAACCATTGAAAATACTTCGGGGAAACTATCTTTAGTTCCATTTTAATTTTTTCAGCTTCAGTCGTAATGCATTCTACTTTTTGGCAAAACGTATTAATTGGTTGATCCCAGAGATTGAATTTCTGAAACCAGTCTGACCCACACAAATTTTCTGTGTTCTTCAGTACGAAAACTTTTAATTTTTTGGTTATACCATTCAGTGATACTGGGATAATTATTTCGCCATCAAATTTTATTTTGTCTCCTGTTACTGTTCGCGCCGTCTTGCTTGTCATCTTTATTATTGGCCAATTTAATTTTCTACAAGCTTTTAAGTTTATTATTGATAGATCAGAGCCAGAGTCTAACTGAGATATTACCGACTTATTTAGTACTTTGAATATTATGTATTTACAGACGACTTTGTATGTCTGACTCTGTTTTTAATTATTTTTCTGTTTCTACAGTTTTGGCATTTTTTTGTGTACGATAGGGACAGTCCTTTGCCCAATGTACTTTTCCGCAACGGTTGCAATCGCTGAGTGGTTTTGTTTTGGTTGTCACAAGTCTGCCTGTATTGAAATTTTGGGTAATCATATTTTTTTCTCTCATTTACCGGAGAGTATGATTGGGATATATGCTTGACTTTCCTTACGTAAGCAACAACAGACTTCTTGATATTTTTTGAGTTTTTTCTGACACTCACTATCCTCTGACAGTCTTCAGCCAGTTTTTGAAGTGTGACATAGGGTTTGTTCTCTAATTTCGACAAAACTCTGCGTCTGATTTCCGCGTCTTTTGTCGACACTAGGCCTTTTGCGAATATCAAACATTTGAAGTTATCCGTTGACAATTCGCCTAGTTTAAAATCGTCGCAGTTTCTATTGATGACCGAGGCAAACCCTAAATAATCATCACTGTCCCTTGAGACATTTCCATCTTTTGTGGAATAGAGACGTTTTGGAGCTGAATAATTCTGACAGTAATTTAACTTTCTAAAAAGCCAAGTTCGCAAGGTTTTTTTTTTTTGATAAGATATAATCTACGAACTTGTTGTGTTCCACAGTTCGTAGCTTTCGTAGAAGTAGCCGGACTTTTTTTGCATCAGTCCAATTGGCACAGTCGGTAATGTTGAGTGATTAACCCCTTTTGCTTGTTGGACAGTCCCTTTTTTCGTTCGAGTTCCTCGTTGCCAGTATGTTATGGCCCCGGAAAGCGTCACTAATGAAAACACAAACACGGATATTAGATAACAGATTATATTACACAAGAAAGAAAGAGTTACATAGAAAATGTAAGAAGTCTCGTACTGTTCGGATAACACCGATATTGATCTGCCCCTCTGGCTGCGAAATCTCTCCGTACTAATAACGGTGATAAGAGTCCATTATAGTGAGATCGGTAATGCTCCCACAACAATCTCCCAGCAGCGATTTTATTTCGGCGTGGATTCCTGCCAAAATTGGAAACAATCTGAGGTAGCTAAAACACTGCCATTCGGATCAAAATACATAACGTAGCGAATGGTAACAGTTATCTTGGATTGGCAGGCAAAGCCGAGGAATTGAATGTCAGCGAAAATTCCAAGGCGGAGCTAGACCTATCGGCCAGGGCTGGATTCGCAACGTCAGACTAGCTCAAAGGTTGTATTTTTATAGGACGTATTCCAAATGACCGCCTTTGCGCTTGTTTTACTTATAAATCATTATCATATTAATGGGCTTCATCTAATTGATACACCCTGTATGATGGAATGTTTCACTCCAAAACATAAAGAATTTCTGAAGTGTGTTTTTTCCAGTTGGAAAATCATTGTAATAAATTTATTGAATGACAAATTTCAGTGTCTATTTTTTTAACACTGCTCGTACTTAGAAGAAAATTAAAGTTTCATTCAGTATCCATTTCTATCTAGGTAAATAGAGCTTCTCAACTAATTTTGAAAAAAACTCGAATATTTGCTGAAAGAAATTTACCTTTTTAGATTAAAAAGGAGAGATTTTAGCTTCTATTTTCATGTGTTGATACACATGAAAATAGAAGTATAAGTATATATCATTCAAAGAAAAAATCTGAGAAACTAGGATCAATGTATTTTTTCTCCAAAAAGTGAAACTTCAATACAAGAAAAAATCAAAATCAAAATCAAAATATAAAAAAGACCAACAAAAAGTGTCTTTGCAAGTCGTTGTCTTAATTGAGATATCAGTTAGTCATTTATTCACCTCGAATTTGAGAATTTCAACACAGATAAAGGCAAATTAATATCCGATAATCTAATGATTCACACGGTATTATCTATTCAGTATGATATAAACGATGGGAAATTTTGTGAAAGAATTGAAAAGCCTGATAAATTCTCTTAAATTAGTTATCATAAAAATATTTTAGAATTTGAAAGACTCAGTAATACCGCATTCAAAATATCGGTTTTTATCGGCTCTACTAAAATTAATTTGTGCAATAGTCATGTTTAGTTCATTATATAGGACCTAAGAAATATAAACTTGCTGCTGCTTAACGCATTTCTTAAAGAAATGACTTTTTCTTATTCTTCCACTTATTTACTTTCTTTTAATCGATACAACTAAGAATAAACGTCATTAAAAATCAGTGGGACACGTAGTGTAAAGGTTATAGGCGTTAGTTCCCTAAGCTTCTAAGGAGACAATCATCTGGAGGTAGCAGGTTCAATCTTGACTGCAACTGAGTAAAAATACAGGAACACTTAACACTTATATCCGGTTATGGCTAACGGAATCAGAACAGGTGACCCCCGCAGATTCAATGAACGACGTAGTTTGAAGTTCCGTGTAGGTTCCCGAGTTCGACAAAAACCTGAAGAAGGCCGGAGGACTTATCGGCCGAAATGTTGTGGAAATAACAATAAAGATGAAGATAATAGTCCGAAAACCCTTAATGATAAATGTTATGGGAGCCTTACCCATCTCACCATAATGGACTCTTCTCACTGTTATTAGTACTGAGAGATTTCGCTGCCAGAGGGGCAGATCAACATCGGTGTTATCCGAACAGTACGAAAGTCAAGCATAGATCCCAATCATAATCTCCAGTAAATGAGAGAAAAAATATGATTACCTAAATTTTCAATATAGGCTGACTAGTGACCCCCCCCAAATCACCTAGCGCTTGCTACCGTTGTGGAAAGTGTGACGCGGCATAAAAATATTTATCCCAAGACCGGAGTTTATTTTTCGTACGTGTGAAGACGGGGCAGCCTGGCACTTGATCCCTCGCAGAATAAGTCCTAGTTAAGAGTCCTTTCTCGGGCATCTAGGAACTGGCAGACAATGTGGGGGTTAATTTGGGGCTATACTGACCGCAGCTGGCAAGGGGTTTCTAAATTTCACGTTACACACGCACCCAACAGGCCACTACCTCTTCCTACCCCTAGGATAATGGAAGATATGGGCTTAGATATAATAATATTAGTCGACAATTCCAGTTTCCCGTGTAATATTTTTAAAGGCGAGTAGGACATTTAGCGAGAATAACATGAGGCGAATGAAGCTGAAAAGGAACATGCAATTGACAACTTGAGAGACAGACAACACAATGAATAACTTTCGTCACGAGGAGAGATATAAAATATAACAAGGTTTTTAATAAATGCAGATACACATATTTAACGTGTCGGCTATATTATCAGTGGATGAAACATAAATGCAAATGTCTTTCTTCCTTATTCTTTTCTTTCTTCCTTCTTGAAATTGAGAGAGAGAGAGAGAGAGAGAGAGAGAGAGAGAGTATGTAATTGCAGTACTTAGGAAGGGTGTAGGGGGAGAACAGTCTTAAGGTGTACTTAGCTTTTCGACGGGTTCCTTCTGAGAGTATTTTCTCTTTTACGAGCTAGCGGGATTTTTTTTTACAGCTTGGCTTGAAGGCATCAGTTCTCTTCTGGTCCAAGATTCTTTTTTTCGCTTCTTCACCCGGAGTTTTGGCCACAGTGTTCACACATCTTATCACCTCAACTGCTGTCCTAAAACTGATTTCCTTATTCCTATTCCTGCTGACGAAAAGGGGGCTACTTACGCTTTAGGGTTCTGGCCAATCATTTAGCCTCTTTCTTCTTCCTTCCCCCTGTCAGGCGATTCGTTCGGACTACTATCTCTTCCATCCGGGTGTGGGTTACGGGGTACAGATAGATTGACCTACATTCTTTACTTTCTTCAACAGGCCGGCCGAAGTTGACCTACATTCCTTATTCCTCTTTTAACGGTCAATCTTTGGCGGCCTGTTAATTCAAACACGGAGGGGTAGGGGAAATTTTTTATTTCTCTCCTCTCAGTGGTAGACCACGTCACAAAAGGTACATTGGGCCAAAGACTGTCCCTATCGCACAAAAAAATGTCAAAACTGCGATAAATTCGGACATAAGGGCTCACAGTGTAGAAACAGAAAAATAATTAAAAACAGTCAGACATACAAAAAGCGAGGGCTAGTCAGACAAAGTCGTCCGTAAATACATAATAGTCAAAGTACTAAATAAGTCGGTAATATCTCAGTTAGACTCTGACTCTGATCTATCAATAATAAACTTAAAAACTTGTAGAAAATTAAATTGGCCAATAATAAAGATGACAAGCAAGACGGCGCGAACGGTAACAGGAGACAAAATAAAATTTGAAGGCGAAAATTAATACGTTTTGCCAAAAAGTAGAGTGCATTACGGCCGAAGCTGAAAAAAACTAAAATGGAACTAAAAGGTAGTATCCCCGAAGTTTTTTCAGCTGGTGTTGGCAAATATACAAAAAATTAAGGCAATATTTGAACTGAAGGAAAACACACGCCCAATTTTTAGAAAGAAGCGAAACGTACAGAAATAAATAAAGAGGTAGACCGATTTGTGAATATGGGCATATTATCGAAAGTGGAATTCAGCGAATGGGCTGCTCCAACGGTATATATAAGAAAAAAATCTAACGAAATCCGGGGTGCGCAGATTTTTCTACATGAATGAACGCTGCACTTAAGGATTACCACTATCCACTCCCCAGCCCAGAAGAGGTTTTTAATAAATCAAGTGGAGGAAAAGTCTTTTCAAAAATTGACTTAAGCGAGACCTACCTCCAGATTTCAGATGAAGAAAATAGCTCTAAACTACTCTGTATCAACACACACAGAGGGCTGTACAAATTTGACAGACTAGTTTTTGGAATAAAAGTCGCACCAGCTATCTTCCAACAGGTGATGAACACCATGCTGGGCGGCTTTGACTTCACTTTCGCTTATCTTGATGTTATTGTAATGAGTAGTTAAACGAAAGAGCTACACAGAGAACATCTAAACAAGGTTTTCGCACAAATACGGGAATTTGGGTTCAAGGTAAAGGGAGCAAAATGCGATTTCTGTATGAACAAAATCAAATATTTGGGACATATCATTGATAAAGACGGGAGACGTCCCGACCCTGAAAGGGCTACAGCTATCAAGGATATGCTCGCCCCTGATAATGTTACGATATTACAGAGCTTCCTGGGACTTGCAGACTACTACCAATGTTTCATTAAAAATTTGCACGATCTCCGTACCCCGCTAAACGAACCATTAAAAAAGATAAAAAGTGGAGATTGACGCCGAATGTCAAACAGCATTTGACCCAATAAATATTTGATCTTTTTCTCATGCACTATGACCCAAAACTGGAGATTATTGTCGCAAGCAATGCCAGCTCATATGGGGTTGGTTCCTGTATCCTACATAACATGCCCGATGGGACAAAAAAGCCGATAGCCCATGTATCTACAACCCTTCTTCTGGCCGAAAAACATTATTGCCAGATTGAAAAGGAGGCCTTGTGAATAGTATTTGCAATGACAAAATTTCAACGATACTTGCATGACAGATTCTACAAACAGACCACAAGCCCCTAATAACCATTTTCGGATCAAAAAGGGGTCTATCAATTCATACTGCCAATAGGCTACTAAGATGGGGAACGATTTTACTGAAGTACAATTTTAAAATCGCATACCTCCCGTCAAAACAGATTAGCCAACGCAGATGGACTATCAAAGTTGGTACAGAAGTATAGTGAACCCTTCGAGGTGACAATAATAGCAGCCTTACGTACAGACTGTGAAATTAAAAACATGATTGCCAACACCATCAAAGAACTGACTGTGACGCTACTCGAGATAAAAAGTGAAGCAATGAACGACGACTTTATAACCACAACTAAACAGAAAATCACAGCAAAAAACGAAAAAGTACCAGAAGTATTTTCACTATGTGAAAGGTTCGTAATACCAAAGAAATTGCAAAACAGAATTTGAAGATATTTCCACACGGGACACCCGGGAATAAATAGAATGAAAAAATAGATGGAAAAAAGTAAAAGTTACATTTTGATGTATTGCTATTTTATGGAATTGTGATGCATTGTTTTTGGCCATGGTTTTTATGGATTTATGAGGAATGTTTTGGGCCTTGAAGATATTGTTTTTTAGTTTGTGGAATTCTCCAGTTACTCCAGGTAGGAACATGTTGAGCGAAGGACTGGGGCGTGGTCATGAGGAATCCAGCCAAAATGTATTGCTGGAATGACCAAGGTCTCTAGGTTTGTGACCAGGATTGGGGACCAGAGTATGTTCCTTTTATAGTTTTGGAATTCTTCAAGGAATTGTAGAGGGCCCTATTGTGCTTTAAGAAGATAAGGGATGCATCTGTTTTGTACTTTGATGCATGCATGTCGGGATAGCCAACTGCACAAAGAATAGAATGAAATAAATTTAGATAATAATTAGCCTGGGCAAGTGTTCCATAGTGAAAAGGTCGCCTTCTAATTAAGATTGTATTATTTTTACTGTTGTTCAAGTAATCTCTTTTTGTAATTTTTGCTGTTTTTGTCCTTGAGCATTATTTGTAAGATGTGTGTGTGTGTGTGTGTGTGAGGGGAGGGAGAGGGACGTGAGAAAAATAAGGGGGGATGAATGTTATATATTGACCCTTGACCGAACCGTCAATCAAGAGATACACCAGGGTAAATAAGCGGAAGAAGAAGTGGAAGCAGATGGGCGTTATGAAAGAACATAGACAGGTGCTGGCGGCAGTTGAGTTAATTGGTGACAGGAACGCAAGAGTGTCTCTACTCATGTCTCACACATCACAGAAACATCGAGAATAAAGTGTGAGAGATATCTATTTTTATAAAGAAGTGTGTTCGTTCGTTCATTAAAGTTCGTAAATTATGTTTGATTATGTCTCCGCTTTATAGTTGCATGTGGGTATACAACATTTGTCTGTTTGTCTATCACACTGAATATCTGTCCATCTGTCTGGCTGTCAGTCTACATATAATGTTTCTATTGTGCATTCGCTTTCTTGCTAGTTTTCAAGAAGTCGATTGCCACACACACACACACACACATAAGAGTTAGGATAGCGTAGACAAAGACAACGGCGCACTATCATTGATACTGAGCATACTTTATATAGAAACATAGCAAATAATGTTACCAATATATATATATACATATATATGTATATAACGGACAAAGGTTTAAATGACTGAATAAAATACCGATCAACAAATTGATAATTTTCATTTCTTCAAATTGAGTAAAATGTGTGTTAAAAACAGAAGTTACAAAGTCTTTTCTTGTAAGATAAAACAATATTAGTCAGCGCGTAAATATCTTTAAGAAAGAAAATGAAGATTCATGCATGAAATGTAGCAGTTTTTGTTAGCGTTAATCTAAATGGATATATTTCGTGTGAGTAAAATATTTACGTGTGAATGTGTCACTATGTACTGAGAAGATATATTTAAAAATGTAAGCATTCACGTAAATTACATGCATTCTTAAAGGAAAAGAATGTTAGATTTTAACTCAAAAGAAGAAGACCGAAAGATTTATTTTAGAACACAGAAAAATTCTGTGAGACCTAAGGGAGAAATATTCATATTTAAAAGATTGTAGGCTTGAAATTATAAAAAAGTTGAAGATTTATCTACGATTCTAATTGGTCAAAAAATATATTTTAACAATCTAGGAGAAAAGAAATTTGAAAACCTGCAGGTAAACGCTGATTGATCAATAAATGCAAAAATTCAGATATGAAAATCACATCTTCTAGCGTCTATTTTTTGCACAAAATTTAGCACTTTCTTTGGTATGGAAATCGGTTGATTTCCCATATATATACATATATATATATATGAATGATCAAATTGTTTGAATAACGTTTTTCTTAAATCAAGAAAGTGCTCAAAAACTGGCTAATAGGGCAAGGCTAAACCTAAGAGAAACTGTTATAACTTCTACTCATGACGGCTTCATTACTAAAAGCTTCATGGATTGAAAAAATACAATAGTCAGATGAAATGCGGTCCTTATATATATATATATATATATATATACATGAAGAAGTTACTGTCCTAACGCACAGGAGAAAATAATAAACAATACTTGGCAGCCCGGCTGGCATCGGCTAACAGCCAAATGCCAATGAGTGGGTCAGCATATATGCATGGTAGCATAGCCACTTCTGGGATCACAGCCAATCAACACACTGGGAATGAACGAGACCACCTGCGCTCGGTGGAACGCCCCGATGCACAGATAATCTTCCCTTCCTGATGATTTCAAGGTAGTATTGTCAGTTTTATACCAATTGTTAAAGTAAGTGTTTTGGTGAATATTTTTGTTGAAACTCGTTAAATTTGCTGAATCCATTTGTTTTTGCATTTGTGCCCCTCCCCAAAACAACTGTCATTTGCTTGTTATTGAGGGGGTGGTCAACCCAAAGACTTTTTTTTTGTTGTATAAGCATTTTTTCATTCGCTACAAAAGAATTTTTTTCATCTCTCTCATTCCTCTAAGTTGCACAAAGCAACAATGGGGGAACCAAACATATAGCCAAACACCCAACAGGACATATTCAATGGCTTGAATACCTCTTCAGAAAAGCCGGAATGGCCGTCATTACCCTGAACCTCATCTGAGTCATTAACCCCGGCTAGCACCATTCCATCGGTTCTAAAAGTGCCGTCAACGCTAGTCTCCTGGTCGACGCAAACCAATAAAAAGGACAGGGCTAAAAAATACACCTAGTATTTCCAAGGAAATCGGATTTTACCAATTCCAGAATTAGTAGAGGCAGTATAGCCAAAGACCCTTTCCTTGATTGTCACAGATATAAAAACCAGGAGATTGGCTGGCCTTAAAAAAGAAAAGTTTGGGGAACTTTTAAAAGCAGCAGAAATCCCAGCTAGATACTTCTGCAGACACAGCTTTGCTACCTGAGATGTCCTGCTGCCGTCACAAGAATCAGCGACAAAGCTGACCGGGAACGGCAGTATCACCACTAAATATTACCGATTACAGCCAGAGTACATGGGTAGAAGAAGAATGAAGGTCACCGTGTGCAACGTGCCTATTCAACTAAGTGGGGACGTGTTGACGGTATTCCTCAGCGACTTTAGGGACGTCGTGGATTTTTCAACCATTGAGTCATCTAGCGGCACGGCACACGGTGACTACTCTTTTACCATGTACCTAAACAGAGGAGGGTTTAAGGCAATACCCCATACACTCGACTACGAGGACCAAGTGATGATGGTAGTGGTCGAAGGTAGGAAGCCGTAATGTTGGCATTGTAGGCAGCTGGGCCACTTTTCTAGATCCTGCCCACAAAAAACCACCAACACAACAGTAATAGCATCATCAGCATCAACAATAGTAACAGCATCATCAGTATCAACTACAGTAACAACAACGACAAATACAACGCCAACCTCAAAAGCTGCTATTCCTGGCACTTCTACAGTAACAACAAACACACAATGTATGGAAACTGGGTGACATCCCAATAACAAGGAGGAGGAGGGGTGGACCCAGGTAACACGGGGGAAGGAAAAAGTCCCCTTCAAAAGCTCCCAAATCATCTGAACAGCAATCCTCCGCTAAAACCAGTGAGAATAAGAGTATAGAGGAAAAAAGAAAATAGAAAATTCCAAAACAAAAACAGAGAAAGGAAAAAAGCAAAAAAATAAATGTACCGGAAGTATCGCAAGAGGAAATCGATACATCAACAAACCTAAAGAGGAGGAGGGACAGCGGAGATTCTATTAAAGAAGGAGAGGGGGAGAAAAAACAGTGTAAAAACCAAAAAATACCACCTAAGACAATTCCACAACCACAATAAAAACAACAACCCCAGCACCCAACGCAAATTATACCAATACCACCATCATATGAACCACCCCCCTTTCCCCAACATTGCCTTCTCTTTCACCCATTTCAACTCCCAAGCTACTCTCCCGGCCTCATTCGTTAACTAGAAATTCAACGCCACAATCATCATCATCATCATCATCATCAAACACTGAACATTGAGCTCAGTCGGCCTCTAAAGAGGTCCGACGAACTCTCAATACCTTCTATTTTTGTGAAGATACACTTGAATCACCAACATTGGAACGACATGTAAAACAATCATTACACCCATTATCAGGACTAAAAACCATTGGCCACGAAGACATTACAAATCCATATTTATTTAGGGGTGCACCATGGTGACCACTTTTGTTCGTTCGGCTAGCAACCGAACTGAAGAGCTTTGGCGCTTTATTGAGGAAGCCATTCGGACGGTCATAACGCTGGTGGAAATGGAGCACCCCTCTATCAATGTCATGACAACTAGATGTACGGGAAGGGTCTCGATTTATGTTCATCCCTGTTTTTATAGGTCCCTAAAGTTGCGGTATTCCTTAGATGTCGGGGGAATACCTAGGGACGACTGAATTACCACTGAACTCGGTACCGGCTCCCTGCGTTAGGTCGTCGGCATCCTCACCCCGGAGGATTTCCGCCCCGTAGTCGACACTGAGTAAGGTAAGTGGGTCTGATGACTTTAAACCTTGCCACTTTGAATGTGAGGGAACTGAGGGATTCAAGCAAATGAGCGCGCTTCCTTGCTGAACTCAAAAACCTCAGAGTAGATGTTGCTGCGGTGCAGGTGACTCACTTCATTTGCGCTGCAGACTGTCGTGTGTTGGAGAACGATTTTAATATTTTCTCAGCATATGGCAGCCGCAGTAACGCTGGGGTCTCTTTGCTAGTTGGACGCAGCCTTAATGCTGATGTTGACGTTGTTTTGCTGGTGACTGAGGCTGACTGGTTGTGGCCGATGTTGCCGTTAAAAATTTCAAGTTCCAGCTGGTTGTTGTTTATGCGGTCAATACCGCTGTTGAGAGGGTTCCCTTTTTTCGTCGGTTGGCGCCGTTCCTGGACGATTCGAAGCAGCTAGTCTTAATGGGTGATTGGAATGCGATCCCAAGATAGATAAGGACGGGTGGTCGACAGGTTTCGTCTGGATCACCCAGGGTAGGAGATGTTGACATGGCTAGATAGCATGCCTTCTGCCAAAGTAAGTTCCTACTTGGACAGAGTGTTAGAAGAGCTGATAGCGATTTCGTTAGTTGTCCCATGTTCCACTTAATAGCGTGGACTGGCCATAAACTTGTTAGGGTCAGTTTGCGGTTAGCTAATAGGCCTAGTCTGGCCGGCTACTGGAAGTTCAATACCTCCTTACTGGAGATACGGGACTTCGGGGACCGGCTAGAATCCCTAATTAAGTGGGCGTTAGTGTGGACGGTTACCGGGAATAGGTGAGGGGTTTCACTGAAACATAGGATTAAAGATTTCGCCACTAAGTACGGACGTCAGCTCAACCTAGATAGGAGCAAGGAGGCGAAATCTATAAAAGATAAGCTTTCCCAGACGGTGGCTGGGGGAACTCCCTAACCGAAGAGCTAGCTAGAGGGGACCTCAAGCGTGAGACTAACGAGTGCTACAAGGGATTCGTAGTTTATCTAGGTTGAAAAGAGTTCTCAATGAAGCTGTGAAATCGAACGCAACTGCGCATGAAGAAGAAGTGCGAAGGTTTCCCGATCAGTGAATCGATTCCGTCAAGTCTCCGGATGGGCACGTGCTGCGATTGAATCGCGAGATGCGTAATGGCTTTCGGGCGCACTTTCGTGGTCGCTTTGCCCGCTGTCCTGATCTCCCGCAGCTATCTTGCGGACTTCCCCCACCTCGAGACAGCTGAAGCGGCTAGTTGCAAGAGTGAATGGGTAGTCCGTGATGCGTTGAACAAGGTCGGCCTCAACAAGTCACCAGGACTAGATGGTTTATCCTACGGAGTGTACATGAGGCTGCCGCACATGTTTGTGCCTATTCTGACTGATATGTTCAACCACTGGTTCGCCCAGGGAGCCATCCCTGGTAGCGTTCCCAAGGGCGTGATTACATTGTTGAAGAAAAGTAGCGAGCATGTTTGGGAGGGTTTAGATGATTACAGTCCCATAACTCTGCTTAACACAGAGTTAAAGATTTTGGCCCGAGTCTTAGCAAATCGTTTGCAGCTTGTCATGAGCAATCTGATCGGCCCCGAGCATACCTACGCTATGAAGGGAAGATCGATTCAAGACAATCTTCATTTGATTCGTGAGGTCCTAGAGGGGATAGAAGACAGCACGGAAGCCACGCTGATCAGTTAAGATCAGTCCAAGGCCTTCGACAGGTTTGACCATCGTTTTTTGGCGACTGTTTTGGAGACTGCCGGATTCCAAATGGAGTTCCGCGGATGGATTAGCGTGATGTACCACAACCCTTATGCAGTGGTGCAGGTGAACGGAAGGCGTTCGAGGGCGTTTGCTATCGAGTGTTCGGTCTGGCAGGGCTGCCTCCTGTCTCCTCTTCCCTATGTACTCGCTTTGGAGCCTTTCTCCGTAGGCTTAGGGATGAGGGGACGAATCTGGCTCTGTGCAGTGTCCCCTTTGCCGGTCCTCTTACGGAAAGGGAGTGGACGGGTTGTATCAAACCCAAGCAGCTCGTGTTGCTCGACATTGGTTATGTCGTGGACAACGTTCTTCCTCTGTTTCAGGGTGAGAAGCGTATGATGTTTATCGCGATCCAAGCCGTAGCTCGAATGGTGATTTGGACGACGAGAAAGAAGGGATTGTATCACGATGCAAACTTTTCTCATCGTGATCTGGTTTTGTATTTTAGGCATCAGCCTAGGGTCAAAATCAGATGCGATAGAAAACGCTTGGATCGCATAACATACGACAAAAAGTGGGTGAGTGCAGCGAGCCTGGTCGTAAGAAAAGGGGGAATGTTGGAGTCATCCTTCCTTCCTCTGCCTGTCCATGGCGTCTACGGTACGGGTCCTTCGGGACCCCACACCGAGTAAGTAGACATAGATTCTTTCCCCCTTGAAACCTAGAAACCTAGTTAACAGTATGTTGTGAGTCATTGTCCCCGTCACCTAGTTGTTAGTCCCCAAGATCTTCCCCATCCCCATTATTTTTTGAACCTCAACCCTCACCCCAGCCCGCTTTTGTTGAAGATCTTAGAAGTTCACGTGTATAAAAATCATATTATCTGCTTTGAACTGCCCATACCGGGCCCAACCCTGTATTTTTTTGCGCCACTAGGCTAGGATCACTCTCCCACCTCCCACCTAGGGTAGGTCAGGCTTGTTTTGGGTGTTTTCAGACACTGGAAAACAGTCGGCATCCATTTCGTAGACGGTGGGGATGGAATTTTAACCAAACGGGAAATTTTTCCTTGGTTTTCGTAATTCGTTTTTTGTATATTTCGGGTTTTTTCTCCCATCCCCATCATATAACATCATATAACATCCTTTGTAAGTAGATCATCAATTGTAAATAAAACCACACATTCCATTCGGGGTTTTAAGTAGGTCTTTTTTCATAGAGCAAATGTGGTATTTTGGTGGCTGCAGCGCGCGTGGTGATGGATGACTGTCTATACATTGTACTGTTGAATGGGGCTAGCTAGACTCCCTTAGAACATATACAGGAAAATATTGCATGACCACTCCCTTCCCCTAATCCCATAAAACCTTGTGCCTCCCTTATATTATTCAAGGAAATAAAGAGTATTCGCGTTCACGCTTAACTCAACACGTGAACTACACTCAAGTACAGAACTTCGACATGGCGCTGCAGACAGGATAGGACTTGGCTGGATCGGAATGCACATTCGTCGAAGCAGGCATATCAGCTACCTCCGCTAAGATTTATGCGCAAACGTTCTCTAGCGAGGAAATCACAAGGGACATGCTAGACCGTACGCAGCTCAAGGAACTAGGCATCAAGACTATGGGTGACGTGCTCACCATACTCAAACTGACCAAAGAACCCTTGGTATCGCCAGTTAGTCACATGAATCCGCCGACCGCAAAACTCCCTCAACTCGTCTCGGAAATGACGACTGAACAATTCCGGAAATTCAGAATAGACTGGGACGAATTCACAGGGGTGACTAATCTCCCCACTGCACAGACTAACGTCCAGCTATATAACTGTGCCAATAAAGCCGTCCAGAACTCTATTATTAACACCTACCCCGATTTTTTCAACACTAGCCCTAACAAGTTACTTGATATGCTCGAGGTCCTAGTCACGCGGAAATCAAATCCCATGGTACATCGGATTTCACTTTCATCGATCGCTCAAAGCGATAACGAGACCGTTCAGAATTATGTAGTTCGGCTGCACACGTAGGTATGACGAAATAATATTTAAAAAAACGGTCCTACATGCCATTGACACCTGACCACATTCGGGCGTCGGGCCGAAGTGACAATCTCTTCCCAAAGCTCATACACGCCATCAACCAGGGATTCTCTCATAAACGTTCTCTCACTGAGCCCGATATCCGCGACTTCTGGGAGGTACGACACCGACTTAGCACTGACAGAGGCCTAGTGTTAATGGACGGAAGAATCGTCATACCGAAATCCCTCAGAACAAAAATACTGCATTGCCTGCACGCAATCCACCAAGGCGTGGATGGCATGAAAGTTGGCAACAAAGATACAGTCTGTTGGCTTGGTATAAATGCATCCATCCGCAATTTTAGAGCAAATTGCCCAACTTGCGCAACTATTGCCCCAAACCAGCCACGGGAACCCATCATCATGAGTCCAGCCACGGAATGGCGATTTCAACAATTAGTGATGGACATATTCCACGTCGGTTACGTTGCATACCTTGCCTGTGCAGATAGACTAACTGGATGGCTCATCTTGTACCACCTAAAACCAGGTGATGCCACCACATCCAAGTTAATGTCTACCTGTCGGCACCTATTCCGAACATACGGCACTCCAGACGAACTCAGTACTGACGGTAGGCCACCTTTCACCTCCAGCATATTCCAGAAATTCCTTCAAACATGGTGTGTGAGGCATAGACTATCCTCAGTCACATACCCACAATCCAATGGTCAGACAGAACTCGCGGTGAAAACCACGAAGAGGATAGTGAATGGAAACACGGCCCTAAGGTTTCTTGGACAACGACCATGTTGCCCAGGCCATTCTACAATACTGAAACACCCCAATTCAAAGTATTGGCCTATCACCAGCGCAACTCCTACTTCACCGCCGACTCCTTAATTCCATCCCGTCACAGCCAACCCTCTATAAGCCACACCCCGAATGGGTAGCAGCTGCTCAACGCCACGATGAACTCCTCCACCACCAACACAGCAAAATAGTAGAAAGGTACAATAGACACCCCCCTCCCATTACGAACTGGTGACACAGTAGCCATACAAAGTCCACTAAACCACCAATGGAACACTGAAGGAAAAGTCATTACTGCCCTACCAAACCACCAATACCGAATAAGAGCTGATGGATCGAGAAGAATCACACTTAGGAATCGTCGTTTCTTGAGAAAATGTAAATTCAAGACCGCACCAAAACCATTACCAAGTGTGACACCTGCTGCCATAACCCCTACAATTAACACTCCACTTCTACAGCCTGATCTCCTAACATTCCCCAGTAATGACACCCCTAAACAAATCACACATAGACTTACACACACTCGGTCATCCAAAATCTCTAGAGCTCTATCTAGACTAATACCACATAACAGACTAGGCCTCAAAGAAAGACACAGCTTTCATACAACTAATTAGATGAATTATATTGGAATAATGAGAGGGTGGATAGAGTTATCTGTAACTGCAGAAGAAATGGTGAATGCCCCTTGGGCGGACAATGTAACTCGGAGAACGGGGTATACCAAACGTGCGTTTCTGCTATGGAACCTTATAATGATGGGGAGATAACTTACATAGGTATTTCAGCGGGGAATTGGAAACAGAGCCTGTATAATCACAGACATTATTTCTCCAATCCGAAGCTTATGAGCCAAACAGCCCTATCTAAATATTTTTGGAAACTTAAGGATCAGGGGCTAACCCCCCAGGTAAAGTGAAAAATAGTCCGGCAATCTTCAACCGCAAATAGCTTCAATAGCAGATGCAACTTGTGTATCGAGGAAAAAATTAGTATGATTAATTTTAAGGACCTCAAACGACTGCTCAATACACGTAACGAACTACTGTTTAAATGTGGACATAAAGGGTAATTTTAAAATGTCTTGATTGAGAGTCTTACTTAATATAAAAACCCTGATATTGATTTTGGGTGAAATTTATTCGTAAGAAATAACATTTATTTCAGTAATTAATCGAATAATATTGCGAGGGGATTTATGTAGGGAAGGCTGTTTTGGAGTCCTGGAAATTACCTCCTATTTAGAATTTTGGGAATTTTCGAGTTGTTAATTCCTTTCGACCATTTTTGGGTTAATGCTTGCGAAGATAGCTATAACACCCACTACCTAATGAGATTTAAACAAAATAGACATAGTAGCAGTACTTGCATTAAAGGCAGCAGAAAGATGCCGAAAGGTTTTTGGTTGGAGGATGATAGTCCAATTAACTTTGGTATTTAATACATGTAAAAAGAGTAAATAGAAAAAAATAAAAAGATAATAATTTAGTCTATGGGCTTACATTATACAAAAATTCCACCTGTTACGACAAACGTCACGTGTGTTCACATGAGGATAGGTCGACAAACGGAACAAACTTTTCCTGGGTTCTTAATACTTTTAACACTTTTATTGTTTTGACTCCCTTTTCTTTTCGCCTAAACATTTTTTCATTATATATATATATATATATATATAAATTTGTGTGTGTGTGTGTGTGTGTGTGTGTGTTTTAGTGCATGTGTGCGTGCATCTCCGGGAAAATATCAGTATTAAAACATTACCAATCTATGTATCGATCTATTTGCATCTCTGTCTATATTTACACAAACTATTTTTTTGTCAATCATCAGAATAATAACAAAAGAAATTTGATGTCATGACATAAAATCATACAATTTCTCGATAGAACGGATATAACTTAATAGAAGAATCATTGTCATTACAGACAGCCGTTACAACGGAAATCTGGAAGGTTTGCGGGTCATTTAGTGGTAGAATTATGACACTATAAGCTCTTCTGTCCCGAGGTGTTCATATTTAGATGCAATAACGCACATGCGTACAGGTGCGCGCATGTCTGTTTATGTAAGCGTATAGGCGTTGCATATATGTATATATATGCATGTGGGTGCCAGCGTATCAGTACGTATAAGTGTGGGTATATGAATACATGTACGTGGATGTGTGTGTATAGTAGTATCAAAAGGATCACTAAACAAATTAGGAAGGTCAGTAGATTTGAATAGATGATAAAATAGAAGAAAGATTTGTCAATTGGGATGAAAGATTTGTTATTTAAAAATATCCTTAATAAATTGTCGTCTTTTGCGCTACTCTGGTCAAACATCAGTAGATTAGGACATCAATTCTTAAAGTATTTTAATTCTAAGTGGCCGGCGAGAGAGAAAGAGTTTTTTTTCTGGATCGCAAATATTCAAGAAACTGACCAAGTCTTCGTTTGGTGTCCATATCACGACAGGGAGAGATTGGTATTCCCCATGTCGATATCGTTACCATATTGTCACACGCATACCATGAACAGTATAAAAACTTATATTCTGAAATTGACTTTTCATCTTTTATCTTCCTTGATGAAGCTGACCTGTGGTTTGTATGGTTTCGAATTTAAACCCCAGAGACTGATTGCCCTCCTTTTGGAAGCAATCATAACACGAGAGGAGAAAGATTGGTTAGCTGACTAGTCTGGGCAAGCCGCGACAAAAACTGCCACAGAATGAGTACCTTAGCACAAAAATATTCCTGAAACGAGATATTCAGTGATATCATTAGACAATTGGTTGTACTCGGATGAAATATAAATAAAATTTTTAACTATAAAAAGGTTGAATTCATTTATTTTCATTATTTTCCTAACTTTGAACTCACGATTACACGGCTGGCGTTTGCAGTGTCTGGCACCATGTTCAACCAGGAAAAGAAAAGTTTTGATTTCAAAATGAGGCGAGGACTGCTCTCTCTCTCTTTCTTTCTTTCTCTCTCTCTCTCTCTCTCTCTCTCTCTCTCTCTCTTCCATTCCTTACTAGAAACTAGCGTCAGCGAAGAGATACCGATTTTAAACACAGAGATTTATGCACGGGTCACTTTAGTGGTTTTATGGCTGTAAATTTGAGGCCATTGTTCGACAAGAAAATTTACGATGTATCTTGCTTTTTTAATCTCGTAAATATTGCAGAACAAAAGTATATGTCATTCATTTGAAAATACTGACAAACAGATCATTATTATATTCACTGAGTACACGTACAAGTTTCCTCTTTTCGTTATTTACTGATAATTGCATGTATTTTTCACAATGACTTCGATACGATTCACTTAGTAAGGATCGAACCCACTGCTTGTTTTGCTAGACTAGTCTGAAAATCATTCTCTTGGGTTTTATCGTAATAAACTTTCAGGCTTTCTAATCCTTGTTTTTTTAAAATTTAAACTAAAAGTGTAGACTACTGATTCTGCTATTCATACTCAGAGAAGATCATTTAAATGTTCCTTGTAAAATAACGCCCCTGTCTGTTTCTTATATTTCAGTGAACCAGAAGATACGATCTTTTTTTATAATTTAACCCAGAGATTGAATGCACGACTGTTTGGTATTCTAGTACATTTTAAACAACACTTTTATCACGAGTCTAATAAGATAACTTGCGACTCTATATCATTCTGCTTGCCTTTTCAACTTCAACAGACAGTTGCCATATTCATAATGCATCAGGTGGTGAAAGTGTTGAGTCTTAAGCTTAATGTCATTTCTGTCTTAATTAAAGGCTTTCATGTAATGTCTATGACAACAGATAATACTTCTATATCAGATCTTGGCCGAAGACAAACATAGTTAAATAATGCACCAACTGAGGAAATGATTTGATTTAGATCTATGACACACCGCTTCTTTATATAAAGAGAGTTTGATTTCAACACAGTGAGTTAGGAAGAACACACACACACACACACACACACACACACACACACACACACACACACACACACACGCACCCACACATGAGTGCATATATATGGGTAAGGTCCAAATGAAATCCGACAATATAAAAAAGAAAAGGAAAACTGTATGGAAAATGAAATTGACACGTTTCTCAACAGAAATATGTAGAAGACTCTATTTCAATTGTGAAACACGTCAATTTGATATTCCAAAAATTTTTCACACCTCTGCTGCTTACCAGGTTCGAACTCCCTTTGGTCAGCAATGCAACTCCTTTCTCTTGCAAACGACTTATCCTTTGATAGTTTCCTTGAATATATGCGTTCCGGAGTTCCGGAAAAGAAAACCGTTTCTCACATGAGCCACCCAACTAAGGCACTGAAAAATGATACCTTTGTCTACTGACCTCTGACCGTAATAGCACTGAAGACTTAACTTTATTATGAACTTTAAAAGCCTACGATTTCATCTCCACCGAAAACTCTTTCTATTTTAGCATCTATTAAAGTCTGCTGACTTCATAACTCGTTTAGCTCGTTTGATACTGCTATATACATATACCCATGTATATTGATACATGTATGCTACCTATACCCCTTCATCCATACAGATGCACTCACCCTCACTCGCATATACGTACTAAGGTGAGTCAAAAGTTTCGTAATATTTTCGTAACGTGAGGCCCAATCTGGCACCTTCGAATACTTTTGTCGAGGTCATGAATAGAACGAACCATACTGCTGAGTTCACCTGATACTTTCCAACTGCAACACCGAATTTGTCAACATACAAACAACAACAGCAGGTTACTTCCACGGCTTGAAATGCATCGGTCACGTGATATACGAAGCGCATAAACCAGAATATTATAAACTTTTGACACACCCTAATACATATAGGCTACGCCAATATGTACACCTTCTCATATAGCCATGTTCCCACCAACACGCTTAAGCATTATTACATGTAACGTGCACTCAGGAGAAGTGCTCACTGTGTCATAATAATGGACAACCAGTGAGAATCAAATTCACCAACAAGGGTCACCAGCTCGTTAACCACAAAACATTGCTATTCGCCTCAAAAATCCATATGTTGACTGTACTAATCTCATAGTATGAAAATTGAAAAGCAAATTTAAATCACTTTTCATCTATGCATAAGTTAGGTTATTTAGGTTAATGGCATTCAACCCTTGTGGGCTATCTAATACCAAATCCTGTTTATATATATATATATATATATATATATATATATATATATGTATGTATATATATATATGTGTGTGTGTGTGTGTGTGTGTGTGTGTGTGTGTGTGTATTAGATGAATAGTTTGAAGATAACTTCATTTTTAAACGAGTTAGAGCTTTTTTGCATCAGTTAGATGGTTTCAAGTATGACTATATATCATGATTAATCATACTTGATATTAATTATTTGTTTGCACAGAGTTAAATGGTTTCAAGTATTTCTATTTATTTTTTGCACTCAGATAGTTTCCACTATTGCTATTTAAAATGAATAATTATATTAAATAATTATAATAATCTTCAGTACAAGAATAAATCGTTCTATTTGACTCATAGATGGAATCCTAACACGTACAACCACTGTGGATCAGAGTGGACCTGGGAGTAATAATAATCAAGGGGTACTCCACACATTCCTCAAACTCCAGGGATGAAGCCTCTCTAATAGATGCAGTTTAATGTTATATTCAGGGCAAATTTTTTCTTTTACCAAAGAAATCTTATCAAATTACACGGGTTAATAAATTGGATTATTATTTCTTTCGATAATCTCTGCTAAAAAGATACGGAAAATGCAAGAACTACACATTTAATTCTATAAATATTTACTAACAGGTTTAATTAACGCAGTTTCTTTTGTGATTCCGTCAAAACCATTTTACGTGTTTATTACAATGAAAGACATTGATGTAACTCAACTATTGCCAGATCCCTAGAATTTAAAAGAAGGGGAGACAACTCGAGAACCTATTGGATTCCTGTTTTAACTGCAGTCCATGATAATACTTATGTATTTATTCAAAAAAGGAGTATATGTTTCTGATGAGTATTTTATAGTTATTTCTGTGATATTTCCGTGATATCAATAATTTGGATGATTAAAAGGGTTCAACCCAAAGGACGATCCTAAAAATTGCCATTCAGTTGCAAATTAAACTCAAAATTACTTTATTCTCTAAGTCAGATCATTTAAGTGTATGGATCTATTTAAAGTTTCGCTGTTTAGTGCCATTTTTGCTGGCTTGCCGTTTGCACACACACATACACTCATACACATAAAAGCATACAAACATATACACACGCACATACATACACGCATATGTATACATATATACACAGATAATTTCAACTATTCAATAAAATAAAGCAAAGAAAAAAATTCACAACGCGGAGTTTCACGTGCCCGTTTCTCAAGTGAGCTAGAACCGAATCGTTATTTTATTTTATCGCTGAAACATCGTGATATTGCTGAGCATTTACATTCAGAGATCACTGTATATACCCAACTTCTCTGCTGTGAACAGAATGTGATATAAGGTCAATTTTTAAGCCGAGTTAAATTCAGATTTTTTCTTCTAGTCTTGACTGATAGCCAAACTAAGGCGAAAGAACCCAGTCTGCCTTACCAAGAATCCATATATTCTCCACTCAATGGGGGTGGGGAGAAAATATAGAAGTGGATTAACATGAAGTGAACAGCTTCGTCGAGGGTTTGAACTCGGGTCGCCGCGTGCAATTTTTATGATGATAAGCTCTTCGAGATGATAAGCTCTTCTAAGCTCTTCGAGAGAACAACATTCTACTGATTTAAATAACATTAAGCGATAAATTTCAATTATAACTAAATGTGTGTGTGTGTGTGTGTGTGTGTGTGTCTGTGTGATCAAGAAATATGACATGAAAACCAAATTGTTGACATTACCAATTTATTAGTTTGGTTTGATTAGGTTTTATGGCATCTCAACCATTGTTGGTTATTTAATGCCTAATCCATTTTTATAGATATAAATAGTTCTATTTGAAACTGTTCAGTTTAGCATAAGTACAGTTTTTGTTTACACACAGTTAAATGACAAAGCAGTTCTATTTACACAGTTTAGTTCTTTTTAACCCCTCGGTAGGACCCAATCATGTACTACCACACCAGATCAGAGTGGACCTGAGAGCGATGGCAGTAAAGGGGCATTTCGCATTCTCCAAATCTCCAGCATTGCTGGAGCCTCACTATCAGATTGTTTAGTGTCATATCCAGGACACTCGTTGGGGGAGTTTTACCCGCCGCAGAGATGCAGTCAGTGCATTCTGCAGCCTAAGCCAACTGGGCCACTCGTTGGTGGAGTCTGCACCCAACAACCGACTGGGCTAAACAATTTATTGATATGACTTGTTTGGCCTAAGCAGCTTTTTCAAATACTAAGAAATTATTCTAAAGATGAAAACAGAATTTGTTGAAGTAAATCGTAATGGAAACAGAAAATCACTTTAGAACTTTTAAATCTTAAATATGAAAATTATTTTAAAATGGTCATAGATATAAGTATAGTTCAGTTATATGCTTCTGTTTATTGCAGTCAAAGTCGGTTTTTCGATAACGAGTTACGTTAATATTTTCATTTTTAAAACAATTTCGTAGCGTCTGATTGAGTGAAACATGTCATAGGAATAAATTGTTTATCTTAACACTCTTCATTTTTCAAAAATATTTCTTGAATACATAGTGAGATATCATTATCTAAATTATAGCATTTCTCTAAAATATTGTTCATTAAAATCAGACAAGGTATTCTTGAACAATTTTTTTATTGATTTTTCATGTCTTCCGACAAGATTTCTTAAATTTGCTGTTGAATTGTCTGAAATGTTCTCTCCAGGCAATTTCCACCGTCGTTGGTCATTTTCAAGGATATAATTAAGATTCTATTTTTTTCTTTAAAAGCCCGTAAGATTCTTGTTTTAACTATTTGAGATACTTTTTGTCCCGTTCAGATATGTAGCTTTTCAGTTGCGTTTGTTACACCGGAGGTTAAATTCAAATTGTCACGTGTTTATGACGTAAGAAATCTGAAGGCTATTCTCTTTCTTATATTTTGTTTTATAATTATAACTTCTAGAATAATCTATTTTGAAAAATAGTTTTTAATTTATGTTATCGAATGGTATTATTCATTTGCTAACTTATATGCACACACACACACACACACACACACACACACACACACACACACACACACACACACACACACACACACACACAGATAAATAATTAATACATATATATATATATATATATATAGTCTGTCATCCACAGACAGACTGTTTCGTTGTATAACAACAATTCAGTGTGGCTAGTCCGGCGAGAAGTATCAAGCAGGGATAGAAACCTGGCTGATTTTACGTTTTGACCCCAGAGCCATCATCAATCTCAGAGTAAGTTAAGGCATTTTAACGAATATCTTTTGACATATACGTTATCGGAAAACCCAATAACAGGCACACAAAGGAAGTGATTATTTTCTTTTATTATTCTATCAAATTTCCCTAAAGTTGTAACTAAAAAGAATATTTTCATCAATTGTGTTACAATCTTTTATGTCAGTTGTCTGTTTTTGCTTAATACACACCACATGCATATATATATATATATATATATATAATGCCCAAATGCACGCATATATATACCTATCGTTTTACCGCTCTTTCTGTGTTTCTTTGTCTCTCTTTCTCCCTCTCTCTCTCTCTCTCTCTATCTATCTATCTATATACACAACACACACACACACACACACACACACACACATATATATAGGCCGTATTGAGGCCAGAATTTTTCCCTTAACATTGGGTCAATTTACGATATTTTCCTTTATATGACTTGGAAAAAATTATACCATTAATTTAGATGATTTAATCTAGTGTGTTTAATGAATAGTTTTGAAGGCAGAAGGTCCACCTATTCAAAAAGTATTTTGCGTCTTATCTCTAACTAGCTTACTTACAGTAAAATAGAATAAACCAAAGCGAAAATTCTAAAAGTGTGCCGATTCCTTTAAACACAAAAATGCAATCATGATTTCACTGTGCTTTAAAACGAACATTACCATTAAAGGATTCTATATACCGTCATTTATTTGAATTTTACTCGAAAGACCAGGGAATTTTTATCTAGAAATCCAAATTTCTTTAACATCTTGTCTTCACCTCCGTAGATATTTGTCTAGTCCCAAGATATTAATCCTCGTGTATTTTTCTAAGATTCCATCTTTTGCTGGATGTTGTCATAAGTGACAGTTTTGCACGTCACCTGTGGATCTTCCTGGATCTCCTAAGTCTGGATAAAACGACGCTCTTTTAAACGGAAATTAATCTTAGAGAGAAGGAAAAAAGGTCGCAAAAGCCAATAGCAAGGTGACTATGAATGACTTTCTTTTATGGGGAACGGATATTTATGACAGGTTTATCTTTTATAGAGATTGGTTGCAAAAGTTTTTTAAAGGTTGGATTTTTTGGCTATTCAAAAAAAAAAAAAATTTTCAATCCGAAAATTGTAATTCAAAAGTTCGCAGCTTTTATAAAAGAGAACGTTCATTTCCTGTCTCTACAACTATAACCCTGTGATGTTTACTCGACACTTATTTCTAAAACCTATCAGTCAAGCAATGAATCTTGGAAAACAAAAATATAAGCAAGAACCAAAAAGAAAATGCACAAAAAAAAATTAACAAAAAAAAAAACTAAAAAAAAAACAAAAACAAAAACAAAACAAAAACAAAAAAACAAAACAAATCAACAAAAAACAAAACAAAAAAATTAACCCCTCCCCCACACACACAATTGCGCGCGTGCACACACACACACACAAACGGTCAAAAGAAAGCACCCCCTCAAAAATTAACCAAAAACAAAGAAAAACAAAAATACAAGAGCAACCCCCAAACAGAGAGCCGTTGTCCAGATGAGCCCCGCGACTACAAAAGTTCCTCAGGCTCCGTCGACATTCTCCTAAAGAGGGTGCCCCAGGCGCCAGGCGATAGAGCTAGCCGCTCTGGAGAGGGTTAGAACCAGGGGACGCCGCCTGAGATGCGAGGAAATATCAGTCACAGCCATGCGGCGGGAGTACTAGGTTTTCTCGGCACCTAGGCCATGCGGCTTTGATTGAGCTACAAGCCGTATCCGAGAGTTTTGGTGCTTGTAGACACGCCAGGCTGGCTTATCAACCCGAACTTGGTAACTTTCCACTTTATATTGAGGATGAACAAGTTCATCTCAGCCCAGTGTAATGGTTTCAAGTATAGTAAATGATTAAACAGTTCTATTTGACACAAAGTTTGAACTCCAGCAGGTGCTACCACTCCAGGTCAGAGAGGACCTGGGAGTAATGGCAATGGAAGGGTACTCAACATTCTATGAAGCTCCAGGACTGGAACCTCACCATCATATGGTGTCATATCCATGACACTTGTTTGTGGGGAGGGTCTTACTCTTCTATAGAGATATTGTTGGCGTATTCTACTGCTCCAGCCAGCTGGGTTGCCAGTTTATTGAACTGAAGGGTGAAAATTGCATGCACATTTCACACCTCTAGAACATTCTCCATTTGCTTGGAACGAGAACTTCTTACCAACCTTTCTTATATAGGGTGTCTCAATATACATGGGACCCTTGCGATTCTACTAATAACGATATTGTTTTCTTTTTGTACAGATTTGAAAATAGTATACTATAACAACTCTTAATTGTCGATCACAATGCCTTGTACAAAAGTGGAAAAAATATTTTGCGTCACTACTTATTTGGGGACAAAATCATTTAAAACTATCTCAAAATAGATGCTAGCCATTAATATGATAATGATTCATTACTGAGAAAAGAAACTCAAAGGAGACTGCAATTCCAGGAAGCTGATATGATAACAATTAAAAATAAACATTGATTTAATGTTTCTGGCTTAAAGGATGCATTTTTTACAGGACGTATTCCAAATGACCGCCATTGTGCTTGTCTCAGAAATAAATTATTATCATATTAATGGATTGCATCTATTTTGAGACACCCTGTATATGATCATTATTAATAGTATATCTATATGAGGCTTGCTGTAAAGTTCTCTGTCCAGCCAAGAAGAGGGTGGCATAAAATAAAAACAATTCAATTTTTTACAAAGTTTTAATTAATTTTTAGTAATGATGTGTTAGACTCTGGTATGGATGCGTAGAAAAGATTGAACTCTTTATGACTGTTGGTTATTCGCATCTTGGTAGGGCTGATAACTTTCCAGCATTTCTTCATATACCATATCACATCTCAAATTCTTTAATATTCTGACCTGTCGACAGAGCTTAGAAAACGCTGCCTGTATCTTCTGCAAAGGGGTAAGACCCTCCTCCGTAAAGAGGTGTCCTGGGGATGACACTAAACTGCATCTTGCACGATAATGCTCCAGTTCTGGAGATCTGAGGAGTGAAGAGTACACTTCATTTAGAATACTCTCAAGTAGACTCTGACCTGGAGTATTAGTATTCTTTAGGGTTCCATCAATGGCTCGAATAGATCTATTTTTAAATTGTTAGTAGTAGATAGGAATACTTGATACCATATCATCATCATCATCATCATATCACGCTGCTAGCACTGACCTTCTCCCACAACCGGTCTCCGTTGTCCATCACTCCCGCTGGGTCCTCCAGGCTACATCCTGTATAGACACAGAGCTGTTGTAGATAGGTTTTAGCTGCTCGTCCTACCTTTGCTCGCCCATGTGAAGGGGTCCACAAGAATATATTGCTTATGAGTTTGTTTTTACTTCTCCAGCAGTGTCTCGCATGTCTGATTCGTCTAACTTGGATAGCTTTCATGATGGGTGGTGGGTGTGTAAAATACAGCTTGGCTGATAATATGAGACAAGGTAAAAAATCTCACCGTGCCGTCACAAAGTGTTGCACGGGAAGAGAGTGACATGTGAACTGCATGACAGTTATTTCCGCTCGATGACGATCACACATGCCATTCCAAATATGGCGGAAGTGACACATTCCAATGGCCAGTAATCGGAAAAGATCGCGTAGGTGAGCTTGGCTGACAATATGGGACAAGGTGAAGGTCCCACCGTGCCGTTACAAAGTGATGCACCGGAAGAGAGTGACCTGTGAACTGCATGACAGTTATTTCCGCTCAATGACGACCACACATGCTATTCCAAAGACGGCGGAAGTAACACACCCCGATGGCTAGATATCGGAAGAAATTGCACGGGCGTGGAAGCGTGTCCATATCTCCGCGTGGGAGGTTGAAGGTATTATAAGGCCGACGAATTGAACGGAAGACAGTGAAAAATTCCGCTGTTCACGAAAGCTTGTCCCGTCGTTGCCCCGTGTGCGTTGTCTCGGCCATCGTCTACTTACACCGAAGAGTCCAAGCCTCATAGAAGAACGATTCTTATTCTTCTCCTGATTGCTCCTACTTCACTCTAGCGTCCGCCGAGAAAATAAATATATATTGTTATATATATTACGTGTTGTCGTTGGTTTGGCCAGAAAGCAGGACGTAACAGGTGGCCGTACAGCTACTGTTTTGTGGGGTGTTTCCACTAGGACTTGTTCAATACAGCTCGTAGCATTCTTGTGTAATTGCCATCAAGCTTTTTTTTCATACATTTAGTTAGCGTCCATGTGGCGCATCCATTTAACAGTATTGACATGACCGCTGCTTGGAAAAAAAACTGCGTTTTATTTTATCGGCCAGGTATGACCAATAGTTTATCGATAGCTGTCCATGCCTTTGCTAGTCGCTTGTTGACATCATTCTCAGTTGATGAGACGCTGCTTTTGAGGTAGGTGAACTTGTCCACTAGTTTCAGAGGACCACCTCTTAATGTGGAGATATCATCCCTTTGATTAAAGCACGTATATTCTGTTTTGTCTGCGTTTTTCGTTCCAGACTATGTAGCTGGGATTCGGCCTGGGCGGGTGTATTTGCTATAAGCGCTATGTCGTCGGTGTAGTCCGCGTCCGTAATAGTTTGTACAGGGTATCTTCTGCTTCTTTTCTTTTGCCAGCGTAAAGCCGTTTTCTTTCATTAAATCTATAGAAGTTCTAAGCACGTAATCTAGGCAAATGATAAACAGGTATGGGGTTAATGTATCTCCTTGCATCACACCTGCTACAATGTTGCAGTAGTCTGTGTCTCTATCCGGTGAGCAGACTTTTACTTTCATGTTTTTATATAGCATCATTTTTAGCTGCGACGGTTTCTTCGGGGAGACCGTAGGTGAGAAGTATTTGCTCCTCTTTCCCTCTGTGTATGCCTTCAAGAAGTCGATGAATAATAGTGTTGCCTCCAGGTTTTTTGCACGAACATCTGAAATTCGTCGGATAGTCAAAATTTGTGATATCGTGGATCGATTTCTCTGAAAGCCATTTTGTTTCTTCCTAAGTATTTTCTTAATTTTCGGTTCTATGCGGTTGCGTTGTAGAGCATTGTACATCTTGGCCGCAATAAAAGTATGAGTTATACCTGGGTAGTTCTTGGTAATTCGGAAGTAACCCTTTTTGCAGAAAGGGAGGATGCAACCCTTTGTTCATCGGTCTATTGTGTTCTGGTTATAGTAGGCGTTGCAGTATCGGAGCAGTATGTCGTCGAATGTCTTTGTTTTCCATACTTCTGGAGATAATTTATCAAGCCCTGCTGTATTCCTATTTTTAATTTTTTTTAGTAATAAGTGGAGTTCTTCTTGTGTGAACTGTCCTAGTTTGTTGGTATGTTGTTTACTAATAATTTTTGGGATTGGTTCATGTGTAACTTTCGGAGGTTTTCCAAGTAAATTCTCGAAATGTTTCTACAGGTGTATTCGTTCTTCTTGGCTAGAAACTTTCCGATTAGCTCTTGCTAAATTTTTCCATCTACTCACTTTGTTGACTGTCTGCCACGATATCCTAGATCTTCGACCGATTCTCTAATCTTACTGATCTGATTTTGGATGTATTCCGTTTGGTCTTTCAGGTATACGTTTGTTAGTTCATTTTGTAGTTTCTGAGCATTGGTATTGGTTGGGTTCCTCCGATTGCAAATGTTAGCGGTTTTTACGTCTGTACTCTACTTTCTAACCGCTAAAGTCACCGATAGGACTCTAGATTTAGCTCTTTGGTTGGTTGGTATGCATTCTATTGCTGCTTCTAAGTGGGCAACGACGAAGTTCTCATATTTGTCATTCGGAGTAAATGTTTCTGATATCTCCTGACGTGCATCGAATTTGTGTCTTAATGTTAATGTATATTTATCTCTAATATCCCTGTTAAACCGGGACCAGTCATAGTGTACGGTTGTGGCTGTTCGGGCTGCAATCCTTCGTGTCTTTGCCGCGACAATTCGGTAATCGAAGGACTCACCCTCGAAAGAGGAATATGCCTCACAATTCAATGTGCTATTATTCCATTTCTTATTTATGAGGATGTCTATCTGTGCTTTTGCGTCATTTGCGTCCATATTGGTCCATAGTTTTCCCTTTCCTTTCTGAAATTTAGTATTAAGGCATGTTAATCTATTTCCTAGTGTGAAATCTGTTAGATGCTCCCCATTTCTGTTTGACGAGTTGTGTATGCTGAATTTTTGGTTTATGTTTTTACCTATTTGGGCATTCATATCTCCACCGATGAAAAGAACGTTGTGTTTCGAGATGCAACAAATGAAGATAGCTCGTTATAGAAGGCGATGAAGTCCATTTCGTCACTAACGTTGGAAAGGCAAAAGCAGGAGATGATTGTTGTGCTGGATTTGACATTAAACGTGGCTACCATTATCCTCGGTTGTATTTTATCGATGCTTTTTGGGATTTAGGGCCCGTGGATCGATAAGCATACCTGACCCTCAATCATGGCGTTGACAGAATTTTTCCATGCAGATGCCGAGACAAACGTCCATCTATTGCCGGTATCGTGGTATTTTCTATCTTCGCTATGAAGGTATCTGCATTCTTGCATGCATATTATGTCTACGTTATGATCTATCGCAGAAGCTGTCAGCTCCGGTAGTTGGCTTATTCTATTAAAAGTTTGAATGTCGTATTGTGCTTTTAAATTTAAGTAATTTTTGTTTTTGTTTGAGTTCTATAGCTGATTTTTCCAACCTCAGCAGGACGCATCGCTATTTTACCCGCGTGAAGGTTGATGCAGTTTGGATAGGTGGCTTGAGTATGAGTCATGGTAATCTTTCGATGGCTGCGTTTTAATCTCTTCTATAGAAACCCACCTAAAAGATGAGCAGCGGTAGTTCCCCGATCAAACTATTTGATCCTGGCCATTGTCCCGTTGGAATCGTCCGCTCAGCATCTGGTTAGGCGAGCCGTTGACTCGTCGCTGGGTTCATCCGCCTTTACGTCCACCATTTTGCTTCCCATGGCTTCCAAGGTATATCTTAGGTGAAAAAATCCTTTTCCTTCCCTTACTTCTTGTCCTTCCCCCACCCTTAAATGTAAACAAGTCCTGGTGGCTTTATTTTTAAAATTCATCGTGGAGTCCTTATTTATGGTTCATGGCAATCTTAAAGGCATTCTATTTTTACACTAACTTAAGTTTTCAAACGCTCTAAAATATTTCCAAAAATGTAAAAAATCTTTTACCAGATTTTTCATAATTCAGCTGTAAGCTAGGATTCAGATTAATAGTCTTTTTCATTTAAATCACAGATTATATTCAGCAAAAATTTTACACGTAATAAAATCTCTATCGTGTGTTTGAAATGATAGTATGGAAAAAGACAAAGGCTAACTAACCTGTTAGTTAACCAGTTCAAAACAGCAGTTACAGATTTTTTTGCGTGTGGGGGTTCTTACTGCAATGTGAGTCAATTCTCATGTGGAATGGGAAAAGTTCTTAAATCTTTCGTCTTTTATAAAGATATACACGTATTTTATAGCGTGTTCTTTTTTTTAATTCATTCATTTTAACCACCCCCTTTTAACCCTCTATCTCACCACCTAACACGAAATCCCCAAGTCATTCCATCCTTACTCTAACTTAGGTTTTCAAACACTCTGCAATATTTCCAAAAGCATGAAAATCTTTTACCTCGTTTTTCATAGTTCAGCTGTAAACTAGGATTCAGATTAATCGTCTTTTTCATTTAAATCACTCCATGATATTCAGCAAAGATTTTACACATATTAAAATCTAAAACATGCGTTTAAAATAACAGTTTAGAAAAAAGACAAAAGCTAACTGACCCTGTAGTTGTCCAGTTCAAAACACAGTAGCAAAAGATTTTTTGTGTTTTTTTTTTTTTTTGTAGTTCTTGCTGCAATGTGAGTTGTACTTCTAAGGTGGAATGGGAAAGCTCTTAAAATGCTTTGTCTTTTATAAAGATATACACGTGTTTTATAGCGTGTTCTCTTCTTTTTTATTCATTCATTTTAACCGCCCCCTTTTAACCCTCTATCTCACCACCTAACACAAAATCCCTAAGTTATTCCATCCTTACACAAACTTAGATTTTCAAATTCTCTGCAATATTTCCAAAAGCATTAAAATCTTTTTACCTCGTTTTTCATGATTCAGCTGTAAAATTATTTTTTTTATTAAAAGTAGTTATTTGAATCTATAATTGTTTACTAAGGATTATTGTTATTACTTTTTTTTACTCCTTGAGAGTTTTTTACATCAGTTTTAGCAGATGGTTTTTCACTTGAGTTTGAATGACTGCAAGTCTCCTCAAGTCTCTAGGACTCTTCTCACTATTCTGGTCGTTCTCAATAATGTTGCAGTTTGGTTGGTCTCCACTCATCCTCGAACCTCTATCTATATATCACGATTCGTATAACTGTCACCATTATGTTCCATAGTTTTTCAATTCCCAAGCAAGGTCTTTGGAATCATCCTCCTTTTCATTTTCTTTCAGTTTTATTCTGTGCTCAGCCACTTGAAATTATTTAATGGTGCAAAAAAATGTCTGTTATAAAAAAAAGAAATACCTTGAATATTCGATCGGAATAGTTGAAACCATACACCAGTGTATAAATCATTTATATGAGAAAGAAATACTAAATATCATTTAAGTGTTGACAAAAATAAATTATTTATCAAACTTACACGATTTGAGTGTATAATAGTTGTTTAAATTTCTGAGACGAAGCTTGACGATTTTTATCATTAAGGGTTTTCGGACTATTGTTTTCATCTTCAGTGTTATTTCCACAACGTTTCGACCGATATGTCCTCCGGCCTTCTTCAGGTGTTTGTCGAACTCGGGAACCTACACGGAACTTCGAACTACGTCCTTTATTGAATCCACGGGGGTTGTCTGTTCTGATTCCGTTAGCCATAACCAGGTACAAGTGTTAAGTATTCCTGTATTGTTACTTGCCTGCAGTCAGGATTGAACCTGCAACCTCCAGATGATTGTCTCCTTAGAAATACTTATCATGTAATTGGTGGCAAAAATCCCTTTAAAAAATGACTACATAAAAATAAGAATATAAATGTACGATGAATACAATTCCCTTACCTCAAAGCATAAAATAACCCAAACTGGGTTGACATGTTAAAATCAATCAGTTAATTTATGAACTTTTTTCAGTTTGAATAGAATAGTTATCTAACTAAGCTCGGTACAAAACCAGATCTATGGAACACTCAGTGAGAATCATGCTCATTAATACGAGTTAAGCTTTTCTCACTAAGCATTACACAACGCTGAGGTACCCAAAGTACCCAAAGTAGTCTTATATGTAATATTCAATCATTATTTTGGCCGTGCGTACATTGAATATCTGTAGATATACTTGCTGTTCGCTCCACTCCTTAACCTTAAATAACTGTTACATTTATCATAATTCCTAAATATTAAATTTCTTACTTACTTGGCACAACGTTTCACAATTTGCTGATCGAATTGGCATCGGTAATTCTGTCAAATCCCAGAAGACCAAGCAAGATTTTGGCCTCGTCTCTGATTTTACTTCAAGAGAATAAAATCAAATTGTCGCCAAACTACCTCTCAATGCGTATCAGTATATATATATATATATATATTATCAAATACATATACATATAGACATCGATAAAATCGAGCAAGCACACACACACACACACACACACACACACACACACACACACACACACGCACGAGCGCGCGAAAAGATGTGTACTTGCTTGTGTGCGTGTGTGTGCAATGAAGATCAATAAATCCGCAGCCTGGTACGTAGAAATTTCATTGCATAATGTTCAGCTAAAGCGATTAATATTTAACACCGTACTAAACGCATTAACAAATAATGAAATAAATTTGTAAAACAAACGATTTGTTCTTCATGTACGCACACCTACACATTCACTGGCTCTCTCTGTCTCACTATCTTTCTCTCTCTCTCTCATACACACTTATACTCTAATATGCATACACATATATAATGAAATTAATAGATAGACACACACACACACACACACACACACACATGTATATACCTATATATCATCATCTGATAACTCGCAGTCTCTTGACTTTATCTCATCATCTGTCTCATTCAACAATCACTCCTGGCAGCTCGATTGCAGCCAGTATCCGCACAGTGCAAATGTAAGTCCTTGCTAGTCGGCCAATACTGGTATGTCCATGTGTTGGAGTCCATTGGAGAAAGGCACTCAACAGTTCACCTTTTCTTCATTGGCAGTTCCCTGCATGTCTTATTGATCTTGCTTGGATGCTTTGTGAGATGGGTGGTAAGTGGCCATACATATATTGTTTTTGTGGAGTGCTCTTTCCAGGATTTGTGCAAAACAGCACATAGCATTTTTGTGTAGCTACCATCTAAATTTCTCTCTGAGTCTTTTGTTAAAGTTGAGGAGGTGGTGCATCCATACAACAGAACGGATACGGCTACAGCTGGGATGAAATTCAATTTTATTTTATCAGAATTCCATATGATTAACAACCTGTCAATAGCAATCCACGCCTTCTCAATGCGTATGATAACATCACTTTCAGTAGTTGAGATATTTTTACCTAACAGGTCGACTAATTTCAGAGGCTACTAGTGCTACTACTCTTGGTCAGAGTGGATCTGGGAGTAATATTAGTGGACATGGTTTCCGGGTCTTACTATCAAATGCAGTCTCAGACAGCTTCTTTTTAGGCCACGGGGTTCTTACCACTCTGCAGTGGGTACAGTCACCGTTTTCTAAGCCTCATCGACTGGGTGATTTGTTTATGTGCTTTAAAGTTATATTTCTACAATTCACACAATACTTTTACAACTTTACAAACACTTTCTTATGGTATTTGATACCAGGATTAGAATTTTGAAAATATCAAATGGCTATGGGAGTCCACCAGAGTAAAACAGGAATCAAAGGGTTCTAAAGGTAAACAAAGGTCGCGAACCACTGAATAAATGATAAGTTTTGTTGTTTTAATTTGTACAGAACATCAGTTTTTGAAATTTCTAAATTCGCAGTAGAAGAGAGATAACTCTGAAATGCTTATCTTCCAGTCCTAAATAAAAGCATTTATATTAATACTGCCTGCTGTTAGAACAGAACCCAAAGGTTACAAGCGTTGTCAAGTAAATATTGTTTCGTGTGATATAGAAAAATCGAAATAAGCTTGAAAAAGTATTTTTTCATTTGTTAAAAAATCAATCAGTCGAATTTAAACCAAGAAAAATGTATGCAAATTCAATGATTGAATTTAAATATCAGCTTCTGTTCTTATTACTTTAATTTATTAAAGTTTTCTAGTCAAAAATGATCACAAATATTTAAGTTAAACATCACTCCTCTCACCCCAGAAATCCACAATGAAATATCATTTGTTTTTGCATAAACAAAATGCTCCATGATCATTTGGTAGAGCAAGTATAAAACTTTAAAATATTATAGTTATGAACACTAAATGTTCGTTACTTGAAGTTACAAGTAGTATTCAAAATCATCTGACTGAAATGTGAGAAAAGTTGCACCTCAGTCGTATTTAAAGTCTGAGGTCTAGTGATGTGGTTTGGTGTCAATACACGTGACACTCATAAGAAAAAAAAAGAATTTAGAACAATTTAAATAAAGAAGAATACATTATCGAATTAGTCAGATGATAAATGACACAGGAAATGTTTTATAAACACATTTGCACTTGGATATCAGTACATGTGTTTTGTTGAGTAATTTGTTTTCAGTATGTTCTCGGGTGCATAATTTTCCTTCCGGACAAAATCGGCTGCTATAGTCACCTTTGTAATCAATAAGTCGAATTTAAACCAAGAAAACTGGATGCAATTTCAGTTATTAACTTTCAATATCTACTGATATACTTATTACATCAATTAAAAAATTATCGCAAATATTTTTGTTCAACATAACACTTATAAAATCACAATCAAATATCACATGATTGTGAATAGAATTTGCATGTTTTAAAAGATATTTCCCTTTAGAATTAAAATCAGTTTAATCTTTTAAGAAAAAAAATCTTCCATGGCATTGAATTATATCCCAAACAGAAAAATATAAATTTCAAGATAAAGTAAATTGTTGCTTTATTTGGCAACTTGATTTAAAATTTTTCTCTAAGTAAACTTATGACATGTAAAAAAAAGAAAAAGAAAAAGACGCTAAAGTTTTCACATGAAGATTTTTCAAACATCTAAAAAAATTTCTTGCTATGACGTGGATAAAATAATAACAGCGGTTTAATAATGCTAAATAAATAAATAAATTAATGAATAAATGAATAAATAAATAAACGAATAAATAAATGAATGAATAAATAAATGAATGAATAAATAAATAAATAAAATTCTTAATAATCTTTATTTGTTATACTATTATGAGAATTGTTATTAACTTAAAGACACAAATTTAGCACGTATTAAAGCAATAAGAAGACAATTTTCCGTGTTCATTTGCAGTTTGCTAAATTGACTGTTGGAACAATGTATGTAGTTTTTTTAGCTGAAAACTTGCTCTATGCCATTGTACCTCAGTGCTCCCAGAATCTGTTATAAGATTCGTGTAAATAAATTGGAGGCAAATCACACACACACACACACACACACACACACACACACACACACACACACACACACACACACACACACACACACACACATATATATATATATATATATATATATATATATATATCATCATGTCGTGCCACAGGCATGGATATCCCTGACCCTCTCTCGCCATTTCTCCCTATCGTTCATCGCCTCTGGAAGGTCTTCAGGGCTACATCCCGTATTCTCACATAGCTGCTGTATGTATGTTCGAGCTGGTCGTCCAGCTTTTACCGGGCCATATGTGGGGGTCCTTAGGAGTACATCACTTATGAGCTCGTCCCTTCTTCTCCAGCAGTGTCCTGCATGTCTGGTTCGTCTGACTTGGATAGTTTTCGTGATGGGAGGCAGGTGGCCGTATAGTTGGTGCCTTGTGGGATGTTGCTGCCAGGACTTGTTCAATATTGCTCGCATATATATATATATATATATATATATATATATATATATATATATATATATATATATATCTTTTCAGATTCTTCCTGAAGATCCAGTAGGTGAAACCTAGATTGATTGGTCTGATTCTGCTGGCTTTATTACTATATATATATATATATATATATATATATATATATATATATATATATATATATATATATATATATATAGAGAGAGAGAGAGAGAGAGAGAGAGAGCTGTACTCGTGTGTACGCCCAAGTCCACAAATTCACACTCCCATAGAACATCAGATTTTACGCAAACGAAAATATGAGATTCTTTGCAGCAATTATCAATACCATTTGTATTTAAAGTCATTATCTAAAATCTGATTGTAGTAACTATATGTATGTGTACGTGTGTATATGTGCGTGTATCAAGCACACACACACACACACACACACACACACACACACACACACACACACACACACACATATATATATATATATATATATATATATATATATATATATACTGGGTTGAGTCATTAATAATTTACGTTTTAGTAAGATATAATCTATTCAAAAATAATTTAACAATGAATTAATTTCAAGCAATTGTATATTTGCCATTATTTTATCAGTCAAGTAAAATTCAGCTGATTTCAAACTCAAGAAGTTTTCCACAAACTTTTTCATTCAGAGTAAAGAAGGAAAATGATGAAAATCCCTTGGTGTAAGTCCTGTTGAATAGATGAGGCAGTAGTCAACACATTTGAATTTTGTTGAATTCGACTCAGAAAATATGTAATATTTTTGAGTCACTTTATTACATGGTTGACATTTTAATTTTGGTTTTTTATGTTACAAAAATAATAAAACAGCAGATAATCCTGAGTTGAGGAGAGTTCGAAAACTGTCAGATATCAGATTGATATGCCCCTCCCCGCATCAATATATATATATATATATATATATATATATATATATATATATATATATATATATATATATATGTTTGATTTAGTTTTAATTTGCATCCGGCTGAGCCACATACTTCATTTTTTTTCTCGTCCGTATTTTGCATCATATTACTTAGATTATTGTTTTGCTTTCTTCATTCATAAAAGTACTTGATATTACACTATGTTATTCTAAATAATATGGGGTATTAAAAGATAAAAAAAAGCCCGATACAGTTATAATAAAAATGATGATTTAAGCGTACTTGTGCTATCAAACAATAACAATATTTAAAGAAGCATGCGATATAAAATCCATAATATAAAATACATAATATAAATTGTAATATAGAATTTGCTTTTGGTAATAAATTCCTTTGCATTCTAATGACTCTAGACCATTGGTGAAACACATGTCAATCAGATTGTCCAAATTTTCCTCATTTACAGGAAGAATAATACTTTTAATAGAATATGCTCCCACGACTGTTATGGCGGTGATGGCTAATCGTCAGATGGAGAAATATAAAAGCACAATTTACTTCTAGAATTAGAACCTCTGTTATTTTATTATCTCCGTTCAGTTTCTGAGACCGTGGAATCCTGATAGAAATGGAGGACGTATGCAACGTTCGAGGTAGCTTCTTCGTCCTACAAGATCTTTGAAAGGTTCACTCGCCCTTCGTACTCGCGGACACTTGTTTCATCGTACTCCAGCTATCGAAAGAAAGTGAATCGAGAAATTAATCGAGTTTTAGAGGAAATTCATAGAATTCCCAACCTCCACTTCCTGTTAATCTAGGTGGCATCATCTGACCAGTCCCTCTCAACCACATAGATAGCCGATCGAGTGTGGTGACCTCGGCATGTCTAGTTGATTCCTGATTTCAGTCTGGAGTGAAAGATGAAGCATATCTTGTTACACCTAGAACACTGGGCGAGATGTTGAACTTTGTCAACTTTTCTTTGTTGCGGTCAAGGGCTTTCTTTTATAACTTATCTATTCTGATCCCTGGACGATTTGCCTATAATATTACTATTCTCACTAGGTGAGGGGAAAATTAAATAAAGCCTTGAAGTACCTTACGGTGTTTCTGAGCAATTTCAGCTTCGTTGTAATGGTGATTTAATCTTGAAACTATCGTTACCTGAGCGCAGGCTCCAAAGGAATATATATTGCGTTATAATCTAAATGGATACCAGCGGCTCC
This sequence comes from Sepioteuthis lessoniana, assembly GCA_963585895.1. NCBI lineage: Eukaryota > Metazoa > Mollusca > Cephalopoda > Myopsida > Loliginidae > Sepioteuthis > Sepioteuthis lessoniana. Next base: position 58,728,311 of record OY757921.1, read on the forward strand.
CAATGCATGTCTGTCGAAGGGTCAGCATCAAATTGCTATGTCGATGAGGCTATCTTGTCGTCGGGATTGTAAAAAACACACGAAAGACAACTCAACTTTTTGTTGCTAGGACCTTACGTTGTTATATTCAATCCGTTTGAGTTGCTGAAGTCGTGGAAGCAAAGAGAAATAGACAATGGACATACGTTGTAGTTTCCTTCGTTATGAGAGGCACAGAGATTCGTTTCGTGCGTTCACACCTCAATAGCAAGACAAGAAAAAAGCGGGTGAGTTACGACATTACGTAATATTTATGTACTGGGGTTTACAGAACACTCTACTCCTACTTCCATTTCGGGTGGAAGTCACGGTGGACAAGACCAAGTGTATCAAGTTATCACAGCGCAGAGGGGGAGAGTTGAATTCTGTTGACTTGAGCATCGATTTTCATTCGCTAATAATTATTCACCAAAACCTGACTCCTGAGTCGTCATCATCTCCCCTGTCCTATCGGCTGGGGCTGTAGAATACGCTGACTGCATCCCTGGAGAAGGGTAAGACGCCCAATTGAGGCCGCCCGTTGGTTATGGGTGGTGAACCATAATGCATAAGGATAAGATTCTGGTGGTTGAGTGGTCCATGAGAGGGATACAAGGTGGTCACGTGACCTGGAATGCTCCACTTCGACCCTTACTTGAGTTAGACGGTCGGTCGGAGAGGCCCAATTCGAACAATCGTTTGGCCATGTCAAACCCTAGTACCTATATAATTAAGTTTTGCTCTCATAGCAAACAATCAACCAACCCTTTTTATCCTAAAGATGGTAGAAGGCGCTGGCAGAGGGTCAATTGCATCAAGAGAACTGTCAATGAAAAGTATTTCTACCAATAGGTTAATACGCGCTAAATCATACATATATAAAAACAAGATTTTGTATTAAATTTCCCACAAGGATTGATACACCATTAAACGAAATAATCAAACGGGCAACCATAATCTGCTGAACTCCTCTTTAGCGACAACGAAAAATCCTCATCAAAATTGTCTGGAAATTTTCCTTTAAAACTGAACAGCACTGTCGGTTGCGGTTGTTGAATACGCCGACCGTACCCCTGGAGAGGCGTGAGAACCCCTCATCATAAAAAAGTGGGGCGTTCCGTGTATAACATTAAACTGCATCTAATAGTGAGGTTCCTGTCGTGGAGCTTTTGGGACTATGAAGTTCCCCTTCAATACCATTATTCCCAGTTTCACTCTGACCCGGAGTGCTAGCACCTGTTTGGGTCTCATCTATTGGTCAAATAGAATTAGTCAAACATTTACGAAGGATTATTATTATTAGTTACTTAAATCCATTTAATTGTATATAAACAAATGATTAATATCAAATAGAATTATGAGTGTTAGATTGGAATATTTGTAACCATCTAACTGTTTGCAAATAAATGATTTGTATTGAATAGAATTAATAGTGTGGGAATAGAATACTTGAAACCATTTAACTGTGTGCAAACAAATGAGCTCTAAGAATTCGTTTAAAAATAAAATTATTTACAAACTTTTCACTTCCAAACCATGCATGCACAAAAACAGCATATGGTTATAAATAACCCACAGGGGTTGATATGCCGTAGAACACCAACCAATCTAAAAGTATAATCGTTAAATTCACCTGCTCAGAGTTGAAGTGTCTTCCTTGTGTTTGAGTGATCAAATGAATTTGCTTTAGTGAGTGCATTTATTCATAGGTTTTGCTGTCAGGCGTGTAATAACTGCGCATGTATATCGTGTAACATATTGACCTCCGACCCAGCCATTGATCAAGGAACAGGTGCATCCGGTTGAAGATATCAGGGTATAACCTTGACTGTGGACGGGTAAAATTGGGTGCAGATGTGACGCCCACAAGAAGCAGGTGGATGTCAAACAATTATATAACCCGGGGCCACAGACAGGTTCAGTAGTTTGGAGTCAGTTCGTGCAGTTCGAGGCAGTGAGAATCAGCTCTTAGCAGAGGGCTAGGCCCTTAGGGCCCCCGGTTGAGCAACTCAGCAGAACGAGAAAGAAGTGCTGCTAAAGACAGAGGAACTGGGGGTCAATATGTTGCAGTCTCTGTTCAGTGTCCAACTCACCTCTCACACGTAACCCTTTCGTAACCCTTTCGCAACCATTTCGAATAAAGAGTGAGAGGTATATTTTTCTAAAGAAGTGTGTTCGTTCGTCATTATTGTGTTGACTATGTTTCTGCATGTATATGTGTATAGCTGTATATGTATCATGGTTGTGACTATGCAGCAATCGTATGTAAATGCATTATGTTGTTTTTTAGACCGTATTTCTTTCCGGGTTGTTGAAACAGAAGAAAATGCTATTTTTTAATTACATCAAATTAATCCTTTTTAATGTGAAATATTTTAACGCTGTCGTTCGATTAATGGTCTTAGACATTTTCAGCACCGATGGATTGAAGAAATGTTCGAATATAGTCCGTATATAATTATATGAAGAGATTTTGTCCCCAAAATGCTTTCAATATACAAATATATTATTTTAATAATTCATTTCTGGACATTATTTTTAATAGTAAATGCAATCTGAAAAAGAAAAAAGCCCAGCTTTGTTGGTATATTCTAATATTTTCAATGTATATATATATATATATATATATAATGATGGTGATGTAGTTTGCTGGACAGTGTAGGCACAAAATTAACTGCGCTCGGTGACTGTTTGTTTCTTTTGGTATGATGATCACATAGGCGAGAAACTGACAGTCAACAAGCCCCGGTGACAGTGTGACTACGCTATTCTGACATCTATCTATCTATCTTTCTATTGCAAAATGTTCATAATGATTGTGCACAAATATATGTATGTATGAAACACCAACTTAGGAAAAACGGTACATCATAATGAGATTTTATTTTGAGCAATACAGATAAAATATTAAATCCCAGAGAATGATGTTTACTCGATCAGATAAAGGTGGTAATTATCAAATGCTAATTAAGAAATAGAAACATCAATATAAACATGCACCGCAGTTATTGTGGCAATGGGGAATCAACGGGTACACAGGTATTCTAGACTAGCTTAACGTTTCTTTCCTTTCTCTCTCTCTCTCTTTCTCTCTCTCTCTCTCTCTCTCTCACACATATGTGTGTGTGTGTGTGTATATGTAAGAGAAAAACGGTATATATACATACGCACATACACACTCATACAGATGTATGCGTGTGTGTATTTTGAGTACTGGTTGTCTCATAAAGGATGCAGACCTACATATAAAATGTAAATGTGCCTTGTATCCTTGACACATTGGGCTGTGCCTTGTATTCTTGACACATTAGGCTGTGTCTTAACACATTGGGCAGTGCTTTGTATCCTTGACACTTTGAGCTGTGCCTTGACTCAGTGGACTGTGTCTTGAGACACTGGGCTGTGCCTTGTATCCTTGACACATTGGACTGTGCTTTGACACACTGGGCTATACCTAGTACCCTTGACACATTGAGCTATACCTAGTACCTTTGACACATTGGGCTATGCTTCGTATTCTTGTAACATTGGGCTGTACCTTGACACACTGGGCTGTGCCTTGCGCCCTTGACTTATTGGGCTGTGCTTTGCATCCTTGATATATTGTGCTATGCCTTGATACATTAGGCGATACCTTGTACTGTTGACACATCGGGCTATGTCTTGAATTGTTGACGCATTGGTCTGTGCCTTGACGCATTGGGCTATATCTTGACGCATTGGGTTGTGCCTTGACATATTTGGCTCTGCTTTGTATCCTTGACACATTGGGTTGTGCCTTGTACTCTTGACTCATTGGGCTGCGCTTTGAAACATTGGGCTGTGCCTTGAAACATTGGGCTGTGCCTTGTTGCATTGCACTGTGCTTTATACCCTTGAAGCATTGGGCTGCAACCGTTCTTCGTTGTTGAAAGCTTGACCAGACGCTGTCAGCCAGTAATTGATGCTAATGGATACTCTACCAAACATTAAGTGGTCATAAATAGTCTTGAATTGCCATAAACTACATTGTCATCAATTGTCTTAATAACATTTTTATGTTAGTTTTTTGTTTTTCTTTGTCCAGTATTGTAGGGGTTCGAACACAGTTGTACGTCATGAATACGAATGCTGATTTTTTCGGCATACACTATCCACAAGGAAAAAAACCGTTACACTCTATTTCTACCACCATTTAATCTTAGAATTTACTAATTTAATATTAGTAAATTGCAGCCATATTTTTCTTTACGCGGGGATCGGACGCAGAATATTCACCTTGACTGTTTTCGGACGATGTGGGCATTCTAATTACCATAAAATACACATGTTTATTTACGTGTCCCCACTCGTATATTATAGCCTTGTCTCTAAGTTCCATAATAGTGTGAATCTTGGGTTTCAGATTTTTCATTTTCAGGAAAATGTTTCAATCGATTATTATGAAACACATTATTTAATCTCCGGTGTTTTTCTGGTATCAGGAGAGACCTTTGTTGTTTTGCTATTTATAAATGATTTACTCAGTAATATAAAATCAGGAATAAAACTGTTTGCTGATGGTCTAAAACTACTTGTTAGACCATTATCAAAAGAAATAAAACAAATGAATCTAAATAAATTATCATATTCAGAAGATATTTGGAAATTAGAATTTGATGTAGAAAAATGTAAAGAACTAGATGTTGGATCGCAAAATGTTAAAAATGAATTAAACAACAGGGAAATCAAAAAAGTAAATTAGGAATGTGATCTAGGAGTTGGCTTTGATGGTAAATTTAAAGGTGACAGTCATATTTTGTATATTGTATCAAGAACAAATGGAATGAATGGATAGATGGTTAGGAATTTTAAGGGAGAACATTTTGTTTTTAAAATATATAAAAGTTTAATAAGACTTCATTTAGAATATTGTACTCAGGCCTGGTTCCAGTGTCTAGAAATGGAAATTGGGGCGTTATATTGAAATTGGAAGGTATACAAAAAAATAAAAAAGAGTACAAAATTACTGGTACTGAGAGAGAAGGAAGAAATTAGGATTATATACTTTACTAAAAAGAAGAATTGGAGGTGATCTGATTGAGCTTTCAAAATCATTAATGGAATTTCTAATTATGGTAGACATTTTTTCAACATTTCTCCTCAAACTGGGAATTTACAGTCAAGGCAGATTTCAAAAATTAAGTCTACTTACCAATTGAATTTTTTTTGCTAATAAAGTGGTATGTTTTTGGAGCAAATTTGTCGGATCAAGAACAGCCATAAATAAGATCAAATTAGATGATTTTAGAAAAAATGGTTAGAAAAAGAATTATGAGGTCATTTTTGGGAACTATTGGAGGAATTACTGAATAGAATTTGATCTGTATATAGGTATTTTATTAAGTGTCTATATGTCCTGTTCAAAGATACTTTTTTTTCAAAGGTTGATGTGAGAAGATAAAAAAGCAGAAAAGGGAGATGCCCAAAGGAGGCACGATAAATAAACACGAGGGGATTCCCAACTTGTGCGTGGCTTAGAATATGCTGACTTTACCCACCCTGCAGAGAAAGTATGACCCTCTCAAAAAAGAGAGTCCTCGTTATGAAACTCAACTGAATTTGATGGCGAGGTTCCAATTCTAGAGATCTGGGATGAGTAGAGTACTCTTTTATTGACATTACTGTCAGTTCCACGCTTACCCACAGTGTATGGCCTGTTAGGGTCCTATTCATGGGTCAAATAGATCTATTAAAAATTAATAATGTTCAATTGGAATATGTGATGCAATATAATTGTGTGAAAATTATTTGTATTTGATAGGAATACTTGATATCATATAACTCTGTCCAAAGAAAAGATTATTATTAAATAAGAATAGTTACTTTAAACTGTATAATTGTGTGCAAATTATCTGTATTTGATTGAACTACTTGAAACCGTATAATTCTGTCTAAACAAATGATTAAAGTCAATTAAAAAAATGTTGAATTAAAAAAATTCAATGGAACATGGAAAATAAGGTTAGGATTACAATGAAACATTTAAAAATAAATCATATTCTCCCATTAGTTAACCGATACGAAGATGATATACCATTAAAAAATAAAAGTAAACCTATGCTGATCATAAACATGCAATTTCAAAGAAAAATAAAATGATTCTATCAAGTCTTTGAGACCTTATGTAAAATTGAATTCAAAATTTCATTTTTTCAAAAACTTAAAAAATGTAATCAAATTTAATTTTTCACGTACTAGTTTTCATCATTTATTTGATGACAATGAAAATTGTTTTGTTTGTTTTGATTATCAAAGCAAGATATTTAATTTTTCTGTGTTGATTTAGATTTTGACACATTTCATTATTGGGTATTTTATTCTTGGGTTTCTTTGCAATGTAAGATTTAAATATTTCATGTAAAACTTATTTTTCATTTCAGTGATATTGTTTCTAATTTATCATGCCAATTTAAAATTCGGAACCTATCTATGGGCCAAATTGGTTAGTTTGAAAATTATTAGTATTAAATTGGAATATTTGATACCATATAACTGTAACATATATTCAAATAAAAATAATTACTTGAAGCTCTAATTGTTTTCTAAGGATTATCATACGTTACTTGAAACCACATAACTGTGCAAACAAATGATTATTATCAATTAGAATCACTTACTTAAAACCATATAATTTTTACCTTAAATAGTATGAGATAAGGATACTTAAAACCATTAAACTGAGTGCAAATTATCTGTATTTGTTTGGAATACTTGGTATCCTTACGTGAAGAAAAACCTTAAGAAGCAAGTACACAAACAACGTAAATATAAACATACAATGAATATGTTTTCTTAACCTGTAGGTATGAAATAACCCTAAACGAGTTGACATTCCATTAAAATCAATCAATAAACGTTCGGGTTTTGCCTATATATGAGATTATATCTCTACCATTTGCCCTCCAAAGTCTTTAACAAAGTCTTTAACAAAGTCTTTAGAGAATGCCTCTTTTTCAGTTGCTAGTGGAAGAATAATTTCTGTAATGAAATACTGCATGGTTGATTTCTCAGGGATACACTGGAATCGTTAATAAGGATAATTCTATATAAGTGTCAACATTTTTTCGAATCCCCCTGTATATAGTACACTTTTCCCAATAAAAAAGCGATTTGTAGAGAGGTATATCCTAAATGCATACCTTCTAGGTCTTTTTGTTCACTGTGTATCTATGATTTTAGAAGTACAAAAGTCACAAATAAGAACGAAGAGACCTTTGCTCTGTTTTGAAATAGCATTGATAAGCTTGCGTTAAAGAGTATGGCCAACGGGATAAAACCTTGGACCTTTCAGATCTCTTTAACTCACATGCGGCAAAATTTTGCTTTGTAGTAAGATTCTAAATAAGACCAATTTGGAATACATCCGGGCTTTTGAATTGGATTCCAATTTCCTTGCAGCACATTTCTTATCTTTATGATGTTGGACGATAAAGGGCGGCGGGGTGGCTTTGGTGTTTCATTCTCTGATGCTTCGTTCGTGTTGCTAGTTTCTTCAAGGTGGGATTATAATTATGATAATGACTGGATCAGTGTTGGGCAGTTATATCTTCAAACTCAACCTTACAGTTCCAATGTACAGCTAAAAGGAAACCTTATGAAAATAGCATTGACCATCTTTTTTTTTACTTTATAGATATGTCAGTATTAGAAGAGAAGGGAGTTTATATGAAATTCGGTAATAACAGGAAACGCACACACACACACGCACACACACGCATATATATATATATATATATATATATATATATATATATATATAGTTTTAAGAAAATAAATAAAAGTTGAAGGTAAAAAAGAAAGTAATAAAGAAGTAGAAAGAGAGAAGAAGAATAAGAAGAAGAAGAGGTGGAAGAGGAGGAAGAAGAAGAAAACAGAATGGACAGAGACGTAGCTATATATATATATATATATATATATATATCCACTCACCAAAAAGTTGCATTTACCCGTAAATAATTTATTCTGACGGAAATATTGCAGTATATATATATATATATATATATATATATATATATATATATATATATATATGTATAATAATAAAAAAGAAGTGCTATTCACCAGTAAAAAATTCCATTATTCTGACGGAAACTGTATATATGATCATAGTATCCGACAGAATAATGGAATTATTTACAAATTGATAGCACGTGTAGATATTCACCTACTGCATTTCTACTCTCTCTCTCTCTCTCTCTCTCTCTCTCTCTCTCTCTCTCTCTTTCTTACACACACACACACACACACACACACACACACACATTGGTATGAATACCGAAAATTATCATGAATAAATTGCTCCCATCCCCAATAAGTTAAGAAAATCTTTTTTAAAAGAATGGACATGTGTGATTAGAGCTAAGTTGATTCAAATGCCTGTATACAACTGGATCCCGACAATAACTTCCCATAACTTCTAGTTTCGTGTTTTCACACACATCAAAGTAGCAGATATCACAAGAGGCTACGTGAAAGGCTAATTTCAAAATGACTCCTGCAAGTTTTGCATACTTTTCAAAAAGATAGAAATAAGTAAAACCATTTAACTGTTTGCAAAAAAAGCTCATTCGGCTCATTTAAAAATATTATCTCCAAAACCTGTGTAGAAATCATATATGTAATATATATGTATAAAAAGGATTTGGCATTAAATAACCTACTATGATCCCTATGCCATAAACAAAATCAGATATATATATATATATATATATATATATATATACACTGCTCAATATCGGTGATAGAGCATATATATCTAACAGGATTACGTAGGCACAGTGTCACCCAGCGCCGTTGACTCTGTGTCTAGGCTAAATTATATATATATATATATATATATATATATATATATATTGATACCAACGTAGATTTTTAATAATTTTTCCCGAGGACTCCTTGTGACCTAATGGTTAAATTGCTAGACTGTGACTTTGAAGTACGTGAGTAGCTTTATTGCGTTCATTTTGAGACTAATGTTAATAAGCTATGAACTCTTTATCTCCCTAGCTATGGGTTGATTAGTATCCCCCTTCTTTTTAGAGTAGCTTTGCAATTAAATAACCAACGAAGGTTGATATACCATTAAACAAAGAAAGCAATCTTTTTCATTGCCATTCTGTTATTTTTACCAAAACTACCAGGCGATTATTTAATGAGAAAACAAGTAGTAAAAATGATGCGTAAGCTTCTAGAATGAAGCAAATTGTTGCTTGTATGTGTGTGTGTGTGTGAGAGAGAGAGAGAGAGAGAGAGAGAGAGAAGAGATGAATGAGCAAATGAGATGTAAGGAGAGACAGTCCAAAGAAAAAGTCTTTAAGGAAGATTTTGAATTAAAACACAACCGTCCATCTCAACTTTATGGGAAGATCTGAACTTGTTTTAAAGATATATGTTCATCATTTTCACAGTAGAAAGAACGAATTTTAATTGTTCCTCATGACTGAGATACTTTTACATAAATACATTGAAAATTCTCCAAGAAACAATTTATTTTTCCTCCAGATCAATGAAGTTAAGCAGCAATAAGTCTTATCTTTAATTAGATGGGTGAAAACTGAGTAGCATCAGCAACCTGAGAACTTTGTGCCAGACTAAAAGGAAGCTTACGGAATAAGAACCAATACATTGTTAGGGAAAATTTGTCAAAGAAGCAATCAACCAGCAAAAGCCTTGACCAATTCCCAACACAATGCTTTGTACTTAATCTTCAGTACATTCTTGTGATCTGACGTACAGAACGAAAGAAAATGTCTGTCAGTTGGGCAAATGGTTTTTCTTTTATCACCTGAAGTCAAAATTAAAACACTTATGCTGCAGACCCCATAAAAAAGATGAATGGAAACAATAAGAAATAAGACAAAACAATAGAATTACACGTATATGAAAAACGAAGTAAAAAAATAAAAAATAAAGTTGGCTTCTAAATGAATTGTCTGCGATTTCTTTGGTCATCGTTTGATCTTGCCACCGGCTCTTCTTTTCTGCCAAGCTCGTTCCCGCCAAATATATTCCCACGTCTTCATTGGTCCGGTCAGAAAACAAAGCGATCATCGATTTGGGGGAGATGAGGGGTTGGTAGTGGGCGGGAGTGGTTAAGCTGAGCGGAAGATTAATTAGTAGGAAGGGAAAAGTCAGGATGATGGACATTTAATAGCGATGACGGGCCATTCTCTTCGATCTGTCGAATTATTTGGCACTCAAAATGGTTTGTCTGCTCTGAGAGTTACTACAGTTTGCCATCGTTGGAAAATTGAACAGATTTATTATAGGTGTGCTTTTGTAGAGGCCTTGGCGACTACTTTACATTTCATGAAAATAAGAAGAAAGAAAGAAGGAAAAAAAGGAAGAAAGAAGAAAGAGTTAATGGAGAACAATAAAAAAAAAAAACGAAATCAGAAGAGGGATAGAAAATGAAAGTAATAGGTAAAAAGAAAGTGAAAGACAGAGAGAGGGCAATAGAGAAGAAGAAGAAGAAGAAGAAGAAGAAGAAGAAGAAGAAGACAGCTATTAACTCAAAGAGAGAGTTTATATAGATAAAGAGAAAATAGAGATGGGGTTGAGAGAAAGTGAAAAGAAGAAAAAGAAGGGTATATATATATATACAATGAGTGAGAGAGAGAGAAAGAGAGAGAGAGAAACTACGTAAGAGAGAGACATAGAGAGAGAGAGAGAGAGAGAGAGAGAGTCTAAATAGATAAAGGATTAGAGAAAATAGAGGTGGGACATATATTGAATGAGAGAGAGAGAGAGAGAGCAAGAATAGTAAGAAAACGACAGATTCTAGATTGATAGAGGGTTAGAGAAAATGGAGATGGATATAGAGAGAAAATGGAAGAGAGAAAAAGAAAGACGGGAGAAAGATAAATAGGTAGGTTGGTAGGTAGAAACAGGGAGAGAGAAAGAAAGAGAGAAATAGAGAGAGAGAGAGAGAGAGAGAGAGAGAGAGGTTAAGAAATTGTATCTAAACTAAGTTAGATTAATAAAGAATAAGAAAAAATGGAAAAAGATATAGAAAGAAAGCGGAAGAGAGAGAGAGAGAGAGAGAGAGAGAGAGAGAGAGAGAGAGAGAGAGAGAGAGAGATACTAAAAGTGGAACAACAAGAAAAAAGGGGAAGAAATAGTCAATAATATATTGAGCAGATTAATATTAAACAGTTTTCTGCAATGTGTTTAAAAAGACGTGTTTGTTTATTGATTAGTGTGTTAGACGAAGAGATTCGTTTATCAGTATTCATGCACTGAATATGGAAAAACCTCTCGTTCCTGCTTAGTACAGAAATGTATATATATATATATATATATATATATATATATATTCTTTCAAATAGTATGGAGGCTAGAGTTGTATTTATCAACACGGAAATGAACAATGAATTTTCTCAAAATAATTTCCTCGTCCTAAAACACGAATTCTTTTGAGATTCCCATTGCTCCAAAAACCCCTGAAAATTATTTCTTTATATAGTATGAAGTTTTTCCATCGTAATTCTTTACGTCTTCAGTTTTTATCCTTCAGGTGTACTCTCTGTTTTAGAAACAATAAAATACACACTGGTGCGTATGGAAGGTTCTGCACTTGCACAATGCTCTATTTCACCAGAAAATGCTGATCAAGTAATATCTAGAACGGCTACTGACTCTTCTTGACGTATATTATATTATATAACTCAGCTATCTAGATGTCTTCATTTGAATTCAAAATTTTCGAATAGCATAAAAAAGAAGGAAAAAAAAAGAAAGAAAAACACAAAATAAAAACATCCAGTCTCAATATGTTTTGGCTATTATTCAAATGAATTCCGAGGTATATCTTGTGGGGGTAAAAAGTCTTTTTCCTTCCTTTACTTCGTGTCCCCCACCAGTACATGCATTAAGTTTTAAGTTAGTATAAATTTACGGTTGAATTATATTTTTTTTTACCTCGGAAGCCATGGGAAGCAGCATGGTGGATGTTAAGGCAGATGAACACAACGACAGGTCAACGGCGCGCCTAAACAGGCGCTGGAAGGACGAACTCCACGGGTCAGCGGCCAGAATCAAATATTTCAATCGGGGAACTACTGCTACTCATCTTTTAGGGTGGCGTCTATTGATGTGATTAAAACACAACCATTGAAAGATTACCATAATCTATACTCAAACTGCATCAACCGTGGGTAAAAGAAGTTGGAGCTCTGGCCCCAGTGTTCGAAAAATCAGTTACAGAACTCAAACTAAAACAAAAATTACTTAAACTTAGAAGTACAAGACAGCGACATTCAACGTTAGAACTTTAAATTAAATAGGCCAACTATCGAAGCTGACAGTTTCTGCAATAGATCATAACATAAACGTAATATGCACACAAGAATGCAGATACCTTCATAGCGAAGATATAAAATACCACAATACCGGCAGTGAATGAACGTTTATCTCGGCATCTGCATAGGAAAACTCTGTCAACACCACGATAGGGGGTGTAAGTATGCTCTCGGTCCACGGGCCCTAAAATCACAAAAAAGCATTGATAAAATACAACCGAGGATATTGGTAGCCACGTTTAATGGCAAACCCTTCACAAAAATCATCTCCTGCCACTGCCCTTCCAATGTTAGTGACGAAACAGACGTCATCACTTTCTATAACGAGTTATATTCCCTGGTTTGTAGCATCCCGAAACAACGTTCTCATCATCGATGGAGACATGAAAGCCCAAATAGGTAAAAACGTAAACAACAAATTCAGCTTACACAACTCGTCAAACAGAAATGGGGAACATCTAACAGATTTCGTGCTAGAAAATAGATTAACATACCTGAATACTAAATTTCAGAAAAGAAAGGGAAAACTATGGACCAATACGGATGCAAATAACGCTAAAGCACAAATAGACATCCTCATAAATAAGAAATGGAATAACAGCGCATTGAATTTCGAGGCATATTCCTCTTTCGAGGGTGAGTCCTCCGATCACCATTTTGTCACGGCAAGGATACGACTGTGCCTACGAAGGAATGCAGCTCGAACAACCACAACCGCCCACTATAACTGGTCACAGCCTAACAATAACCGTATATAACCAGAACACAAAAGACAGAGGGACAAAAGGCTGCATCCTCCCTTTCCCCATAATGGATGACCTCAGACTAGTCAAGAACTAGCGAGGTATAACCCAAACATCCATAGCAGCCAAGGTCTACCATGCTCTGCTAGGCAACAGCATAGAACCAAAAATTAAGAAAATACTTTGGAAGAACCAAAATGGTTTTCAGAGAAATCGATCAACGGCATCACAAATTTTGACTATCCGTCGTCAGAAGGTTTTGGTGCAAAAACCTTGAAGCCATACTATTATTCGTCGACTTCTCCAAGGTATTGACTCTATATACAGAGGGAAAATGGAGCAAATGCTTCTCGCCTACGATCTCCCCGAAGAAACCGTCACAGCCATAATGATGCTATATAAAAACACGAAAATAAAAGTTCGCTCACCAGATGGAGACACATACTACTTCGACAATGTAGCAGGTGTGATGCAAGGAGATACATTAGCCCCATACATGTTTATCATCTGCTTAGACCACGTGCTTCGAATGTCTATAGATTTAATGAAAAAAACAAACACTTTACGCTGGCAAAGGCAAGAAGCAGAAGACACCCCGAACAAACTATTGCGGACTCAGACTACGCTGATGATATAGCACTTCTGGGAAATACACCCACCCGAGCCAATTCCTTGCCACATAGTTTGGAGCGGGCCGCAGGTGACATAGGCCTCCCTGTCAACGTAGATAAAATGGAATCTTACTTGCTTTAATCAAAGAGGTGACATCTCTCCACTAAATGGTGGTTCTCTGAAACTGTTGGACAAGTTCACCTATCTCGAAAGCAGCGTCTTATCACCCGAAAATGACATCAATATGCGACTAGCAAAGGCATGAAGAGCTATCGATAGGCTATTGGTCATATGGAAGTCAGACCTGTCCGATAGAATAAAACGCAGTTTTTTTCCAAGCAGTGGACGTGTCAATACTGCTATTTGGATGCACCACATGGACGCTGACAAAATGTATCGAGAAAAAGCTTGACGGCAATAACACAAGAATGCTACAAGCTGTATTAAACAAGCCCTAGAAGTAACATCCCACAAAACAGCAACTAAACAGACACCTACCACCTATCACGAAAACTATCTAAGTTAGATGGACCAGACATGTGGGACACTGCTGGATAAGTAATTACGAACTCATAAGCGACGTGCTCCAGTGGACCCCTTCACATGGACGAGCAGAGGTTTGACGATTAACTAGAACCTGTCTACAGCAGCTCTGTGTCGATACAGGATATAGTCTGGAAGACCTCCCTGTTGCAATGGATAATAGAGGCTTGTGGAGAGATAGGGTCCGAGAGATCCGTGCTAGCAGCGTGACATGATGATGATGATGATGACGGCTATTCATATATATATATATATATATATATAAATCGATCACTTTTCACTTTTCTCCTATGAGTAAATAATAAGGAAGACTAATTTTTTTTCCTCCCCTGGGAAGGCAACCGGTCAAGTTAAAACTTTGATCTCAAGCCTTGAGTTGCACAATTCAGATTTTTAAAAACGTAAGCCCCGTTGAAAAAAGTTTAAGACAAAGATATTTCTCATTAATTTTGAAAATCAAATCCAATGTCTAATATTTAACAGGTCACGCAAATAAATATACAGTCAGCAAATGACGTACGCACTTTCACATATATCGCAATATATTTTGTTTTTACACAGCAACTGGCCCACAATCTAAATATATGAAAGTACATTTTCGCGAAAACATATTAAAATATATAAAATTAATTAAAAAGATTTTTGTCCATTTTTTAAAAAATGGGCCTCCTAGTTTTTTTACTTTTTGATATATATACAGCTTCTGTGGGTTTTCTATGTTTAAATCTATCTATCTATCGATCTATCTATCGATCTATCTATCAAGAATAAATTTCCTTTAACGAATGGATATGATTTATTACTAGTTTATTTTTATCGCATCTCTGACAGCATATAACATCAAAATCAATTTAAAAAACGAACCCCCTCCAAAAAACAAAACAAAACAAAACAAAACAAAAAACGACTTTTCTTCACAAAAAAAACTTTTCTTCCGACGAGGCTTCTCGAGTTGTATGAAAAACTAAAAAACACAAAATATTTGTGTTATCCAATCTATAAAGGGAATTTTACCAAAGGAGTTGCTAATAGGAAGTATTGTTGACAGTTGCACCTTTTTCAAGAAAATCAATCGTGATGGGTAATATCTTGTCATTCCAGACTATTAGTATAACCGTTTTTACCGACTGCTCTGCCTGGACCTTTTTTTTTATACCGGATTATCAGAATGTTTCCAATCCATGAACTATATTTCGACTCAAGCTCGTAGTGGCAAGCTCATATTTATTTCATTTGTAAAAAATTTTTAATAAATAAAATTGTTTCTCTGAATACATCACCTATTCTTCCGTAAATTCCACATGGTTTACGCTTCTTAGCCAGCAAAAATTTGATGTCATACCTACGTCACTCTGTTTTATTTGCCATCAATTTCAATAAAACTTCAAAGAAAAATGTTTTTGAGATTATAATAATTTTTACAATAAATTGATACCAAACAATGAAGAGTTTACATTTATGGAAAAAATATGAAAAAAGTTTTATTTTGCTTTTTAAAATAATCACCTTATTTATTTATACATATGTGAAAAGTTCATAGGAAGATCAAGAAACTCTCCTGGAATGTGACCAAGAGATGTTTATTTTTCAGATGGACCCCCTTGTAGTCCATATTTCTTCTACCGATGTTGCAGTGATTGCATCCTATTGGTCGAAAAGTCATCAACAGCAGATATGACGTCATCGTATGAACTTTCTAGCCTATAAACTTTTGAACCGATCCTAATATATATATATATATATATATATATATATATATATATATATATATATATTACATTCAATGGAAAACTTCTTGATGATCTTTCGAGTGACACTAGTGTGAAGCAGGGTGATATTTCGGCCCCGGGACTTTTGGTAATCTTCTTTGCTATTCTACTCTCTTATGCTTTTCATAATTGTAACAGGGAATCTTTTCATTGTTTTAGACCTCTAGTCAAGTTTTTGGGAAGGTTTCAGGCAAGATCTGCTATATTTCATGTCAGGGAATTCCTTTATCCTAATGATCACCATTTTGAAAGTAAAAAGGCAATACGAAACACCTCATGATTCTTTTTTCAAAATCCTCTTCAATCATTGAACTCAAAATCAGCCAATGAAAGGTTACAGAAATGTTCACTCCAGGTTCAGTGCAAACAGATTAAACCAAATATTCTGCTGAATGGCACTAGAAATGGTCAAATATTATGGTCAATGATCTTGAAGTGATCAATGCGCTTGTGGTTTGTTGGTTAGTATTTGATGGCATATCAACCTTTTTGGCTTATTTAATGCCAACTCTTGCTTATGTATTATAAATATATGTAATTTTATGCAAATAATTTGTAGATAAAATTTTTTAAATAATTTGTTCAAGCGCGAGATTAGTTGACAATTTTTTTTCACAGTCGTATGTTTTGTAGATGGTCTTGTATTACAGATTTCTTTTATAAGTTTAATATTTATAATTATTTCATATTTTATATTTATATCTCCTCGATTTGTTATATAATTGCGGAATGATTTTTTTTATATTATCATTTTTCGTTGGTTATATCTTATCATTCGGTTTAGTTAGGCTTAGAACTATTCGGCTTAGTGCACGGGTAGGGGCACACAATGAGTGCAGGTATTTACGCTCACGCAGGGAGGATGTTATAATCACAGATGTCATAATAAAAACCCCGGATAGTAAATTAGACTGGGGATGTGAATGACGTCATGCCCGGAAGCAATGGGTTGAGGATTTTGGGTGATTTTTGAAAAAAAAAAGCAGTTAGTTGAGATTTGAACCTAGAGGAGGCTAGTTGATTTTCAACCCTGGCGAGGCGAGGCCAGTTGAGTCTACGTGATGCGCCGCGCGTTGTTGGGTCAGATGGAAGAGTCAGCATCGTAGAAAATGTGTCTCTCTCCTCGTGTCGAAAAACCTAAAAGTCAAGAAGGTAATGAAAGTTTCGAACCTGAACTACCGAGAGTCGTCAGTGTTTCGAGTGTTTTTCAGGATTCCCTATGTATATTTCACATATTCGTGTCATGGCTATATTACGGATTAAAGTTTGTAATTATTTTATTACTTTCAATATACCGACTTTCTATAGGATTTGTCAAGGGTTTTAGGTTTCTCCTTGGTAATTGCAATGTCTTTGTTTGTTTGTATAATCTTGTATAGAATGTTTTTGGTGATTGAGGGGTCACGGGATTGAATTGATGAAGTGTTTGATATTTTCGGTCATTTTTGTTCTCTGGCATGTTGGGTTTAATTTATTTTGGATGCGGAGGGGAAAGGTTTGACTTTGGATGGGATCATTAGAATGTGTTTTGGCTTTTCATTCTTTACTTTGGTGTTTAGTTTTGGATTTGTGATATGGGTTTTTCCAGAGATATCTATTTTGAGAATTGGTGGGCGGACAGATTATCTGTTCGACCTTCCCTTAGTGGATTTTGTTTCAGTTAGAGATTTGGAGACTTCACAAGATATTTTTGGTAGTGGTACTGATGTTTGTAGAGGGTTCTTTTTTTTTAATTTGTGTTTGTATTTTTATTCGACAGATTTCAACTGATTATAGTTTCTTTAACTGTTCTGGAAATTTGCAGGGGAAGAGTCTACATAGCGTTAATGGATAAAGGGTTGAACAGCGGCTTCGAAATAGCGAGTTCGAAAACCACTCACGCTATTACCTTCACTTTAGGACTAATATACTTCGAAAAGGTGTGTACCTCCTTATCCCCCTATCTATGGGTTATATAGCATCTCTGCTGTTCTACAAGGATAGCTTTAGCATTAAATAACCTACGAGGGTTGATATACCATTAAAAAAAGACAGCAAATGAAACCTTAAATTTTTTTATCGTTTGGTCCTAGTTGCATTATTTTTTGTGAGATCTCTATCTGTTTGTTGTCATTGAAGAATAGACTCGCCTTCTATGCAACTTCGAGTTAGGTCTTATTTTTTAAAATAGAATTCTTCATTTGTCCTTGCTTTAAGAAATGCTATATTTATTCTATACTTTACCTCCATGATATCCCTTCTCCCTTTGTATGAATTGCAAATTCTTAAAAATGCAGAATCGTTCTCTTGACAGTTTGAGCATTTGGAACAATCTTTCTTCATATTGTTTGTATCTTTTTGACCCTACCTTCCTCTTAGAATTCCTCTATAGCTATCCGAGTTATGTCCTTAATTTTGATATCTGAAGCACCTTAAAGGTGCCAGGGTGTATTGTTCTACCTTTTCGATGTAGTATCAAATCTTTATTTCCTTGGGAATATTGGATTTGTATGTACGAATTTGTATTTATAATGGTTATCTTTTTGTCGTTCATGATCCTTTGCTTTCCTGTGGTTGTTTGTATTTTCTATGGCGTAGCTGAGGATGACTCCATGTTTCTGATTACTTCCTTTGAGGTGTTCAGCTTTTCGTGTGTGAAAACTGCACTTCACATTGTTTTCATTTTTTATAAGTTTTTACAGGTAGATTGCCGCTTTTAATTTTTTCACTGTCCGAGGGCTTACTATGTTGGAGACTATTTTTTCGATCATGGAAAGGAATAATTTGGCTCAAAAGTTTTCTTCTAGTGACTTGATTACAATAAATCTAGGGAATTATGTAATTATTTCATTTTCTGAACCAGATTCAGTGCAGTTTCTTTTAGGGTTTTGTTTGCCATATGTGCTGCTCTATTTATTTGTTGGTCTTGTGCTCCACCAGCCACATCGAAGTTCAACTTTTGTTGGTAATCTTCTAATGGATATATACATTTTGTTAGGCGAGACGATAACACATCGGCGAATATACTCGAATAAAGGAGGATATCGTGCCTCTGCTAATTTCAGGTAGTCTATACCTTTAAGATAAAAAGGGTTGGGTATTTGCTGTGAAAGCAATTTCAAGAATATTGTTGGGATTTAATCATATAGGCGCATGGGGTTGACATGACCAGTCAATTGATCGAATCATTCATCTCAAGTATAGCAGAATTCCCAATAATAAAGTCTTTGAGTAGGGCAAATGAAAAGTGCGAAACAGGACACATTGTTCGTATGGAAGACCAAAGGCTCCTTAAAATCCTGGTTTACGATGAATTGGTATATTCCAAGCATCTTTTACAAAATCCAAAGAAACACTCAAAAGGAAACATTGAAAATATTTTTAAATCATTGAAAACTAATATTTAAGGCCGGAAAAAGCTATCATTGAAAAGATCTCAGTGGGGAAAGATATTTAAAAGAGAAGGTGCCTCCTCTAAGAAGAGACATAAAAATCATGAAAGGTTGAAGTGGCAGCTGAGAAAGTGAACTATGTCGCACTCGCTGGTTCAAGACCTAGCTTTGAGGTGTCATGTTTCTGACTGTATACTTCTCTTTAAAGCTGGATACATCAATCATATGAAGTCTTGTGAGAAATGTAAACTGGACACACTTCCTTTGAGACGAGGTGAGAGCACTTGAGTCATTTGCAGTAAGGTCAGGAAATATTTGTCCAGCTTGAAAAGACAAGACACATGGGGATAAACAAAAACTTTCTCCAAATTAACATTTATAATCATCACTTCGTTTGTCTATCATCTCTGTCTGAAGGTTTGCAAGACTACTGCACGACTGAAAAGAAATCTGTGAGGACAGAGTCTATGAGAGAGCCTCAATCCAGACGCTGCAGGAAGATCAAAAGACGGCAATCATCTATGAAAACATAGAAATAATCATTATATATATAATGAACAAGTTTAGCTGGGGTGAAAATCCAGAGAGGAATCTTCCAGGAAGATGCACGTTCACCATTACTATTTGTAATAGGAATGATGCCACTGAGTCACATACTTAGGAAATGCACAGGCGGATACTGTATTCATAAATTGCAAGAAAAAAATCAACCACCTAATGAACATGAATGACATTAAACTGTTTGCCAAAAATGGAAAACAATTTGAAACAGTGACGATATAAAGATGGAATTTGGTATAGAAAAATGTACCATGCTTATAATTAAGAGCGGAAAACAACAAATGACAGAACGATTAAAATGACGAAACCAAGATAAAAGGAAACTTGCTAACACATGGAAATACTGAAAACGGATACCATCATACAAGCGGAGATGAAAGAAAAAAATTAAAAAGAATATCCCGGGAGAACGAAGAAACTACTCGAAATCAAACTATTTTGCAGAAATTTAATCAAAGGGATAAATACCTCGGCTGTCCTCCTCGTAAGATACTCGGGACCATTCTTAAAGTGGCAGAGGACAGAACTGCAACAAATGGAGAAGA